>OZ038489.1:57597193-58004693 GCA_964036315.1 Acanthosepion esculentum | reverse complement strand
TGGTTGGTTTCTTATACCATTCCAGAAAGTACCTAATCCTTTCTGCCATGCTTTACTTTTATAAGAGTCAGATCAGACTAAAAATAGAGTCAGTCAGTTATGTGCCATGCATGATACATGCTTAGGTGATCATGTATCTCTTGATATATGACTGACAAGCCAGAATTTTTCCTGCAGTAGGTTGCCATTTCTTTTTGCAGTAGACCAGTTGCCATCCAAGGCTATAGAACCAGGTCTGTCCTGCTATTTACCCATAGCTGGTGGGAGAAGAAGAGGATTCATACCTTTCCCAAGGGTATTAGCATGTAAGTGAATGCAATGAATTCAACTAGAATTTGAACTTGGTTCTCCAATTCCTCAATCTGAGCCACTGTCCATTACTCCATACTACTGCCATGTCTGTACTGGAGCTACTGAATCCTCACTTCCCATCAGTTTAAAAGTGTTTATGTGACCTTATGAATGATGATTTATTTTCCAACCTACAACCCCATTTCCATAGACATAACATTGCAAACTTCTTGATACTCTTTGCTATTTCCATGGCAAACATTCTGACAAGCTACATTTCTTAGTTTCACCAGTTCAGATCTTTACAGCTAAGACCCACCATACAGGGACAAATCGTCCTCATTGCCTTTTTATTCCATTGGTAATGAAGAAGTTCCATTCAAACAACTTTTTCCCAAGCTACTTTCCTAAATAGACTCCCAAGAGGATGCTTCCTTGATCCAAAGCTTGAGGTTATCTACTTTCAACCACCTCATTCAATAATTCTCTACCTTGGGCCTTGTATTGAGTGAACAATTGTTAAAAAAATACTCATGCAAATGGTAAGAATTTGAATGAAAATCTTTTTAATCATTTCACTACAAGCAAGGTCATAAAGCTAATATTTTGATACTGATATATAACATTTTATTTTGTATTTGAAATAGACAGCCCATTTTTTTTACTTATTAAACAGTGTGTATTAAACTATCAATCTGCACATTCAAGAAATCTTAGTAAAGAAAATGTGTTCCCTGACAGGCATCAAACTTGCATCCCCCATTGTAGGAGAAACCACCATTTGATCCAGCATTCTTTACCCTTAGCCACAAAGAACATCACAGCAAGCAAAGCTCTATTTTTCTGTTTTGGAAAGCATGTCCTCTTCACTCAGATTATTTCATAATAAAAATTTATATCTGTCTATATTTCTGAGATGAGGTATTGTAACTATTTACACTATTTACATTATTTGAACTGTTGTCCTCATCTTTATTGTCATATTCACAGCAGAAGTGAACAAAAACATGGAAAGTTTAGCTACTAAAAGGATATAAATGAAACTGAGATATCCAGAAAAGGCATGACAAGTGGAACTAGAACAATCCACCCCAGTTGACTAGATAAATGGTTTCATTTGAAATTCCAGTCTATATCACCTGAAGAAGGCCAGAGCATACAACACCTGAAATGTTGTGAAAATGACAAAAAAGATGAGAACAACACTCCGAACATTATAAATAGTACAAGGTAACCAAAAAAGTTCTGTCCGTTTTTAAAGGAAAAAAAGAAAACACTTCACAGTATGTGTAACTTATATTTAGTCTTCGAAGTAATTTCCATTGGCATCCAGCACCTTCTGCCAACATGTCTCCAGTTGTTCAATGCCCTTGCGGTAGAACTCAGGGGGGTTTTGATGCAAAGAAGTCCATGAGGGCTTTGTGCAAGTCTGCTTCATTGGTGAAGGATTTCCCATGAAGATGATTATCCAGGGAGTGGAAGAGGTCGTAATCGGATGGCGCAAGGTCAGGTGAATAAGGTGGATGGCACAAAGTCTCCCACCCAAGTTGCTGTATGGTATCCCTGACCACTCGCGCGACATGCGGCCTGGAGTTGTCATGGAGAAAAAGCACACCTTTGCGATTCACCAGTGCTGGCTCCTTCTGGCGCAATGCCTGTTGCACACGTTTCAATTGCTGCGAGTATAGGTCTCCAGTGGAACCACTTGATGACCTGTCCACCGGACACAAAGCATAATCTTGCGTGGGTGCATAGGCGGTCTTGCAGTGTGAGGGACAGCATCCTGAGGAGAAAACCAATGTCTGGATCGCTTGGGAGTTTCATACAGAACCCACTTTTCATCACTGGTAAGCACTCGATTGAATAAGGATGCGGTATGGTGGCGAGAAAGCAGTGATACACAGGCTGCCATTTGTTGTCCCTTGTGGACCTCCAACAGCGTTTGCGGAACTCACTTGCTCAGTTTGTAGGCTTACCTAGGTGGTGCAGGTGAAGTCTAACTGTTTCATCGGAAACGTTGAACTGTCTTGCAAGTTCACCACACGTTAGACTACTGTCATCTTCAATGGCCGCCTTCAGGACTCCGTCATTCAAGACCTGTGGTCGTCCACTGTGAGGCTCATCATGGAGAGACAAATCTCCCGACTTGAATTTTTGAAACCAAAGCCTTGCAGTACGTTCATCCACAGCACTATCCCCAAATGCTTGACATATGCGGCGACTTGATGCAGCTGCTGATAAGCACACTTTGAAGTCGTAAAGCAAACAGCCCGGAACTTACATACTTCTCACAGCTGTCCAGCTTATAACTGATGGCTGGGCATGGTGTGCATGTTTTTTTATAACGTTTGATGTTCCTACTTCTGGCTTTCCGAATTTGAAAACAATTGCTACACGCATTTCGTATATATTTCAACTTCATTCAATGATTAATCAAAAAACAGACAGAACTTTTTTGGTATATTTATATATATTTGATATATTTTGTGTTTATAATTTATATTTATAGATATAATTTATTTAAGTAAATGCTCTGTTTTATAATTAAACCATATTAATTACATTTACCCGCCTGAATATTCAAGAAATTTTGTAGAAAATATGTGTTCTCTGACAGGAATTGAATCTGTAACCCTTATGTGAACTGTCATATAATCTGACACAGAGTTTCTATGAAATTTCTTGAACATTCAAGCCGGTAAATGTAATTAATACTGTTTAATTAAAAAGTAGACCATTTACTTAAGTAAATTTTATCTACGAAAATAACGTATAAACAGAAAATATATTAAATGTATATTGTTGGACTTAATCCATTTCATAATATATATCTGTCTATCTATATATCTATCTCTATATCTGTCTATCTATCTATCTATCTATATATATATATATATATATATATATATATATATATATATATATATATATATAATTAATACAAATATCAAATTTGTCACTGAGTTGATTCATGTTATTTTCAGACATCCTGACTAGAATTTCGTAGACAGACCCTCCAGCAATCGCTCCATCCACTCGATCATAGTCAGTTTTGCATAATAATACATGTATCAAGTTTGATTTCTTTGACTAGAGTTAAATAAGAAGCTATTTATATGATTAATAGATACAAAATAAATAGATTTATGTCAAGAACAAAGCAAACTGAATGCCAATTGTTGAGTGATAAAAAGTCTTAAAATACCAAACTGCTAGTGATTAGTTGGAGAGAAAATAAAAAACCCAACCTTTTTTATCCAGAATTCTGTGATATTTGGCAACATATTTGAATGCTTGTCTTTTGCTGAAACACTAGTACTTGTCTGACCACCAAAGCTAAGCAACACTGAGCCTGGTCAGTACCTAGATGGGTAACCATTTTGAAATACTATGTGCTTTAAGTCCCTACCAACATGCATTACTCCAAACCAGTAGAATAATGACTTATTCCTCCCCATGAACAGCAAAGGGAAGGTCTACGGCCAACAAAACACTTTCACATGTTGATTAAGAAAGAAAGGATAAATGATTATCTTTAGCTTATTAATATTCATATTCAATATAACATTTTTTAATTTTTTAGGTGAATCATTATTATTCTATGAATTGATTAGACTAGCAAATTCCTTTTATCGCTTCTTGTCATGACAGTGCAGGAGATTTTTGATTTCAAAGATAAAGAATGTTCTCAAAAACCTCAGAAATTGAAAAATCATAATAGTTAAAACTTTTGAAAGAAGAATCAGCACATAGAACAAATTAACTTACAAAGAAAAATGACATGTGAATCGAGCAACTTATTTGAATGATGATCATCAGTGATTATGTTTCCAGTATTTTATTAGTAGGTTTTGTATCAGCAAATCATTATTATTACCTCCCCACCACCAAAAAAATTCTTACAATCTAAAAATATTTTCTGGCTTTAAATAACCTTCAAAAGGTTGATAATCCATAAAAAACAAGTCAATCTTCAATCGATCTAAGCTGTTATTCTTCAATATAGAGAATTGTTGAATCTGTCATCTATTCTTAATACTGATTAGTTGAAATGCAAACATGTACATGTATAACTCATATGATTCTTAGGACACACTTATTACTTTACTTCTACTGTTTTTAAACACATTCAAATGCCTGTTAGAAAAGAGAGTATTTCTACTCTGCAACCTCTTTCTAAGAGACACACTATTGCAAGCCTATCATTGCTTTATTACTATTTCCATGGCAAATGTTCAGATTAGTTCCATTCTCTAGTTCTGCCAATTCAGATCTTTACTGTTACTTCCATAGAGTTGAATCACTCTCATTTCCTTTATGTTTCAAATGTAAGAAGGAAGTTTCATTCAGACAGCTTTTCCTAAGAACTGCTACTTTGTGGAATAGTCTTCTACACTTTAATCTTAACCTCTTACAGACAAGAATCAATAATTATCTATCCTCCTTATCCTCATAATTCTCCCTTTTCCTATCACCTTCTCTTTCATTCATATCACATATCTCATTCATCATTACCATTTCAACTGTAACTCTCTACCTTGAATGGCTCTTAAGTCTTGTATTGGGTGATATTGAGTCAAAAAATAATTAAATGACATTTCTATTATAATGTGATTAGAATCATTAAATGCAGTCTTTTTCATAAAGTGCATGTTTTATAGACCATTCCTGCTAAAGGGAGTTCAATCCTTACTAAGTAAACCACATTTTTTGCTATGATGTGTACTATGCTTAGCATAGTAAATATAAAAATTGACAGCTAAATTATATTTAATTTGTAACGCCATAGAAGCAAAGCTCATTAATTGGAAGTGTGTGGAGGAAAATCTTTGATTCAAGAAGAAAGTTGTTTAGTGGAAAGTAAGCAAAAGATTTATTCACACTTATTTGAAGGAAATAACAAATTGATGTTGTATAACGTTATCTTAGAAATGCTAACTAAGAATACAAGACTAAATCTTTGATATTTGAAATTATTATTTACTCACTTCTAGACTCTATCAAATTAATGTCAGCTATGAGGTTATGTGGTTTCAGGAATGAACATTTAAATCTTCTTGCAGGGATATGGACTCTGTATATAATGGTATACATGTATATATAGTGCCTGTATATAACTTCCTGTCTGGTGTGTACATCCAAAGTTCAGTGAGTTGATACCTGTTTTATGTCAGTGCAGCCACCAACAACTTTGAGGCCTGATTCTGCACTTGGTGCATATGAAGTTACCTTCTGAATAAACCCTCTGATGCAACTAGTTCTTTTGATGTTCTGGGGTAATGCTGAATGCAGTGCTTACTTTCTTATCTCTTTGGGTAAGCCCTGTACATATTGGGGTTGCTACAGATCAACTCCTCTTAGAATAGGGTGGAATTAAATTCCCTTCAAACCTCTGGCATTTTGGAGTGTGAATCATATACTACAGTTATGATATGCTGTAAAACAAGATCCCTATCAAGAAAAAGACTGAAAGATTAGGAATATCAGCTTGAAAATAAAATGACCAAAACTCCACTGCATAATGGATAAACAATTTTGTTGATTGGTCATTAACACATTAACTGCCAACTGTATAATAGCCAACTTAGACAATAAAAGATTTTTAAAATGTCTCATTTTTATGTGTTATATTTTCAATGAATCATCTCCATAAAATATAATATATATATATAATTTTTAATTCCTGCCTCAGACATTAAATATCAGTTATATGTATTAAAAACAACAAACAAAACTTGTTGTTGTAGCTTTGATGGCAAGACCACAAAAATGAAATAACTCAAAATCGGCATCATAATAAAAACTACTAACCACTGGTTATCTCAGAGTTGGTGGTCAATGTGTTAAATATATTTATTGATCTATTAAATTACTTAAGGAGGCAATGAAAATCATTTATTAATTTTTAGATTATAGATAAAGGCAATATATGAATTATATAGTTTTAATTCTTTGTATTAGAACTATTATTTATAACTTGGTTTAGATTAAGCTTAGAAAACAGCTGTCTTTATTTTTATGCAATGGACAAAGATGTATAGAAAGATAGATCTCACATGAATGGACAGCAGGAACTGAAAGAATTCGCAAAGATATTTGGTTAATCTGAATGTGTATGTTCAATACTATTGTCCATAGGTTATGCCTGATTTACACATGGCCATAACATTGGTAACAACATACATTGAAGCAAAAACTCAGAAAAAAATTGAATAATCCATCGTGTGCCAGTAAACTGTCAATATTTGATGAACTTCATGATTTCTATATCACTACTGAATTATTCCTTAGAATATACTACACAGTAAAGTAAATTGCTCCATATAAAATACATTTGTTGGCTTATTTCTTACCTCCCTTGATATCTGAGGCTGCTGCAACATATTCAAAGTTGTCTGTGTTGATGACATCTATAATTGGGCTGACAACCCTGGTTTTATCCTGAAAAGATAATATAGTCCCAAATCACACAAAGGCCAAGAACTGGTAAATAACAACACAAAAAATATAAAAAAGAAATGCAGTCTGAGAAATATCAATGCAAAGGTTTTTGAAAAGTAACCAACAAACAATTTCAGTGCTCTTTGGGTTTTTTTTTCTATGGACTTTATACATACGTACTTGTCACTTCATCTGTTAGAAATGAATAGAGTTTGTTTCTCTTTATATTATTTTTTCAAGTACCTATCGTCAGACTGGAAGCCATATATTCACACTGCCAGGTTTTATCTATTTCTTTCATTTTCTTTAGAAACTTATTTTCTAAGCTATATTCAGCAACTTCTTGAATTGTTTCATTCTTTGATGGAATAATTTTTTTCATGTGTCAAGTTTGGAGCAAGATTGACATAATTTCAATGGATGAAAAGATGTTGAAGCATTATGAGAAAAAGTTTGCTTGTTATATTTCTTATGCTATGTCATCTTCATGATTTTAGATATTAAATATTTCAATATTATTTTTACATATAATGTATTATTTATCTCTGAAAATATAGATTAGTTGTTTGATGAACTTCATGATTTCTTATTTTAAATCATAAATTATAATAAATGAAGAGACCTATCATTTTGCAAGGAACACAGTTTAGGAAATATGAAAGAAAGGTAAATAAAATAATGTTTTACAGAAATGATGCAGATAATTATGATTTATAAGTTGTGAAAGTAAATATTAAAAATTAATATTGGATATTAATAACAAATAAAATGTGACAGTGATGGAAAGAATTTGGATGACAAGATGACATTTTTTTATTATTTAGGACATTAAATGTGTATCTGTCTATATATCTAGATGATGTATTGTAATTATTTACACAATTTACAATGTTCAGACTGTTGAACCCATCTTTGTTATCATATTCATGACATTTCAGCCATTGTACACTCTGGCTTTCTTCGGGTGATTGAAATTTTGAATTTCCTCAAGGACACATGGCCCAGTGGATAAAAGCATTGGTTGAAGTAATCCAGTGATTTCTTTTTTTTTTTAAGCATTTCACCTCAAGCAAGACAGGAGTACCACTACCATGCAAGGAGTTACAGAGAGTGGGAACGAGAGTAAAGAGGTGTGATAGAGGAAAGAATGAAGAGAAGGATAGGGAATAGATCAAGGCAACTGAAGATGTCAACTGACATTGCATTTGAATATTTGGAGATTATAGCTATCAGGGAAGCAAGTAAGAGGAAGAGAGTTCCACAGACGAGAAGTGCAAGACATGAAGCTATTGGAGTAGAGGAGACAGCTACATTTAACCATTTCAACAGTGAAAGGGTGGGACTGAGATGCCAACCTAGTAGCATGTTTAAATTCATGCAGTCTGGGAACTAGCAAAAGTAGATCGTCAGAGCAGTTACCATGAAAGTATTTGTAGAAAAGACAGAGGGAAGCGATGGCACGTCTGTGAGTTGCAACATGACCCAAAGAGTTGTGAGTTCAATACCTGGCCACAGCAGAGGTAAACAAAAATTAAAGAGTTGAGTTACTAAAGGGAAATAACTGAAACTGCGATAGCTTGAAGGGGTACAGCATGTGGAACTAGAACAATCTACCCCAGTGTATGAAATAAAGGGTTCAGTTCAAAATTCCAATCACCTGAAGAAGACCAGAGCATACAATGGCTGAAACATTGTGAATATGACAATAAAGATGAGGTCAACAGTTCAAACATTGTAACTAGTGTAAATTAAATATGTCCATTGAAGTAATTTTCTCCTCTTTTAATAGATGATTTTATTTGAAACAGTCATGCATTTCTTTTATCCTCGAAATCTGTCCTTTAATGACAACTTATGAATCTGCATTCTCTTCTTGATATTTTGCATAAATTATCTTAAAATGTTACTGTATTTTCATTAAATGTCCTTCAAAGTTGTACAAGAACAAGAGATCATTTTGAGGCAGACATATACTTGAAAGTTCTTGGGCAACTCAAGGTGATAGAATGGTTAGTAAGCTTGTCTTGCTAGAACAATTATGACTGAGTAGTGAGTGCCCCTACTTTCGGCCTTGTGCCACATCTAAGCTATACTTGGAAAATCCCTATACTTGAAAGTTCTTTGCTCTCCAAATACTGTGATTTGATTTGTACATAATCCAATTGAATAAAATATTATAAACTGAAAACTTTTCTATGTAGCATAATCAGTCTCAATCTACATAAATTCCAACATTAATTTGTACAGGCTTTTACCATACATCTTGATTTTGCCAGGACTGTCCTAATAAGTAAGTCTGTTCTACTTATATAAGCTATCAGTTTTATTTATTTCTTTTTGTGTGTGTCAGACCTGAAGTTTAATCTGTTTTGGGTCATAAAAACATTTCATTATGAAAGAAAACTAGACTTACAACAAAATGTTTTTAAAAAGTTCAGCTTATCATCATTTATAATTTTTGAAAATAACTATTAAATATTAATATTGAATACTAAATAACAAATAAAATTTGACAATGATGGAAAGGATTTGGGGCAAAGATTAACTTAGGATCGGACAAAAAAGAAAAAGAAAAAACAGTGTCAAAAGGACTTTTTTTCCACTTGAGATTGCTATTAATGTATACTCCCTTGATAATATTTTATGTTTTGAAAAGCTATTTTTAGAATTATAATAAATCTATAACACAGGAAATTGAATCTTATATCTTTCCTTGAGAATTGACAATGAAAATGTTAAACACTATTTATTTATTCAATTATTTATTTACAAAATTATGAATTAATAATCTGTAATTAACTGTACTATATCAAAATTAAATTTATAATTACAGTTACTTGATATGTATTTATTTAAATTTTCCTGTCTATTTCTTTGAGATGAGATATTATGATTACTTACATTATTTGCATCATTTGGACTGTTTTCCTTATCTTCATTAACATATTCACAACATTTCAGCCATTGTACACTCCAGCCTTCTTCAGGTGATTGGAATTTTGAACCAAACCCTTTATTTCATCCACCAGGGTAGATTGTTCTAGTTCCATGTTAGACATTAGGTTAATAAGTCCCAAACATTTCTACACAGATGATATCCATGTGGCCAAGTGGATAAAGGTTAGTTTGGTTAGATCCAGTGACTAGACCCAAAGAGCTGTGAGTTCAATACCAGGCTACAGCAGTGGTGAACCAAAACTTGGAGAGTTGAGTTAAAGGGACATCAAGAAGAGGCATGGCACGTGGAACTAGAACAATCTACCCCCCAGTGGACAAAATAAAATGTTCAGCTCAAAATTTCAATCACCTGAATAGAATGGACAAAATGTCGTGAATATGGCAATGAAGATGAGGATAACAGTCCAAATAATGTGAGTTAATTTTCCTGTTTTATAGTTCAGGTATTTTTATAATTTTATGAATAAATATTTATTTTGATCATTATTTCCTTATAATATGGAAAATAAGTATTTTATTATAGTTTGTTAACATATTTTTGTATATATATATATATATATATATATATATATATATATATATATATATATATATATATATATAATCTTTATTAATATAGTGTTTAAAATTTCTGTTGTCAATTTTCCAAAAAAAAGATGTATAAATTCAGTTTATGGATTTATTAAAATTCTGAAAAATAGCTTTTTAAAACAATAAAAACTGATACAATAATAGCTGCAACAGAAAAAAATCTTTTTGTTACACCATTTTTTTTTTTTTTTGCTCAGTCCTAAAAGTTAAATTTTGCAGGATTTAGGATTATCTTAAACTTCAATGCCTTATCAATTGAGCAAAAATGACAATTTTTTTATTTAGGAAATTAAATATGTACATTGAAGTAATTCTCTTCTCTTTTAATAGATGTTTTTAATTGAAACCTATTCTATATACTTATATTATTTACAATCAGATTAATGTCCTTATATTATTATCACAATGTTTCAGCCACTATATTCTCCAAACCTCTTCTGGTCTCTGTTGGATAACTTTCAGATAATTTTTGTTACTTAATCTACTGGCATAGACTGTTCTTGTTCTGTTGTGCATGTCTAGAGATATCTTGTCTTGTTCATTATTTAATACTGAGCAGTTATTGCTTACTCTGGTTTTTACTGGTTTTACAGGGATTGAACTCACAATTACTCTGCCATTAAATTCCTGAACCAACACATTAATCCAGTTGGCTATTGTCCTGTGGGCTTTTATATAGCATAAAACTGTTCACAATCTACATAACATGATAAATTCCACTTTTAGTTTGTATAGGCTTACTATATTTCCTGATTTTGCTAGAACTGCTCTGCTTGTATCAATAATTATTTGTGCCATTTCTGAAGAGTATTAGGTTATGAAAACACTTCATTATACAAGAAAAATAATCTTACTACAAAAATTGAAAACTATTCCACAAAGAGGCTTGAAAATTATAAGAATAAGCTTGTGGCTGTATCACTTAATCATTATTAAAACCAAGAAAATATGTTCAATATATCTACCCTGCCAAGTAGTAGTGATTAAAAAAAAATAGTCAAACTATTATTGTAGTAAGATGAAACTAAAGTGGGTGCCCCACATTTATGGTCTTTACTGAGCTAACCTAAGCCTATTAAATATCAATAATGCACTCAACATCATTGTAAAATTGCAATGATCGAGGAAAGTAATACTGTCAATTTTGTGACTTTGAGAAAGTTACTTTTAAAAAGGATATATTTATGGATAATAAATTGCTTGTAAAGAGAACAAATTTGACCAGCTTTAGTGAGAAATCATCATTCAGCTGATGTCCTAAAAGAACTTGTCTCAAGGGACTAAGGGTGTATATTAAAGCGTACTTATATTTTTGAGAAAACATTACCTTTAAAAAGGGGATATTTGTGGATAATAAAGTGGGTGCCGGGAAACCCAATTTGAGTGGCTGGAAAGAAAATCATTATTTAGGAAATGATATCTTTAAAGAACATGTCTCATAATTCTAAAATGTATGCATGTAAAATCTTACCTATATTTTTGAGAGAAAGTTGCCTTTAAAAAGGACATATTTATAGATAATAAAGTGGTTGTGTAGAGATCAGATTTGACTGGCTTCAGTCAAAAATCATCATTCAGCTGATGTCTTTAAAGAATTTGTCTCATAAGGCTAAAAGTGTCCGTATGTTAAAGCTTACCTATTTTTTTTCAAAGTCACCTTTAAAAAGGACATATTTATGGATAATAAAGTGGGTGCAAGGAAACCCATTTTGACTGGCTGAAATCAAAATCATCATCCAAGAGATTATGTTTTTAAAGAACTTGTAAGCTTAGAGTCTTTTTATGCTAAAGCCTACCTAATATGTCTTCCTTTGTGAAAAACTCTTTTATATGTTCAAAGCCATATAAAAGAAACCTGATTCATTTCAAAAGATATTGGCTGATTAGAATTATCATTTCAATAAGAAATTTAAAAAAAAAGGTGTTTGCAGCTTAATTATATAATGGGTTACTGAAAAGTTCTTAGACCAACCCACTTCCCAAAATGAGTATTCTAATGTTTAATTAATGAAATACTAATTTCACAGAGTCATTCTACAAATTTTTAAGCACACCTTCATATATATTTCTGTCTTCTGGATTGGTTTTCATGGCATTATTACATAATGCAGATGTTTTTTGCTCGCATTTAAGTTGCTCTTGCTAACATAGAAAAATCTGAAGATATTATGTTTCTCTGTGTTTTTTCTTGGTTTGGATTATGATATTGGAAAGAAAATAATGTTTATAGTGAAGACACGGGAACAAATATGGTGTATTTTCTCAAATTATTCCAACAGCTCTGTATGAGTGGCATTTCTGTCTGCTTATAAAAATGGATTTTGTATTTCAAATGTTTCATATTGCTTCTATGCACAAAAAGCACAGGGAAATGGAGAAATTAAAAATTAAAACATTTCTTTGTGCCAAAAATAAACTTTTCTGGAAATATTTCAAAAGAATATTTCTGAAGTAGTTTTATTTTTAATTTTAAATCAAATTTTGCTTATTTATTCTATATGCACTATGTTTAAAAAACAACAAAAAGTTAAATAAAGAAGAAAATACCGAAAAAGATTTTACGATTAGAAAAATGATTTTTCCTCTTGTAAACATTCAATAGATATTCACATGATGACTAAGAAATTTTTATGTATTTCTTTAAGAGGAAGATGATTGTAGCATTTCATACTACATTCAGTTAGAAATATTTGTATGTATAGTAACAACATTTTTACTTTCAGATGTATATATTCTTATTTTTTCCTATATATATATATATATATATATATATATATATATATATATATAATTGTTTTGCTATACCTGTAATGTTTTATATAGATAAATATATTGTAATTATAAAAAGGTCTGGTAAATCAGATTGCACAATTGAATGGAAATTTTGCACTGACTTGAGGAAGTACTGGACATTACACATGTCCAAATCTATATCTTTAGGTAAATTAAATGGTGGGAAAAGGTTGCACAAACATGCACACCAAATGGATGAGAAAATTATTTTTTTTAAAGGGTAGATTTTATGCTTGTTTTAGCTTTAATTATATACAAAAATTATAAAACTTTTAGCTTATAAAAATAAAGAAAAAAGGGGAAGAAAAGAAATCTTAGATTCCTAAATTGAATATATTTTAACAGTATGATACTCCTTGAAGCATTCCATGTATAATGAAGTTGTGTATTCCTTGCACCAAATTGTCACCATGTTTTGCTTCTTTTCTCTTTGAGAAATATGTATGCAGACATAGCACTTTCTTTGGATTGTTTTTCCAGCTTTATTTGCAGGTAAATATTCCAGGAAACAACTTAAGCTCATGAATACTGTAGTTGCCAATTAGTCATTTAGACTTAAAACATGATTATAAGATGCCTGTAGATTTCTTTTGTTTTTATTAATCACTTCTCACCTAGGAGTGAAAGATAATTAGAAGATGTTAATTGGGGAATTTATCAAAAATTGTTTCTTTAAAAATAACTGCATAAAATTTTAAAAAAAATCAAATGAAATACACTCCTGATCAAAAATTTAAGACCACTTGAAAAATTTTTTATAAGAGACTGTTTGTCATGGATACATTATAAACTTTTTCTTACTTAAGGTTACTAATTCTATAATCTAAAAGGTTATGTAGAAAAAAAGTTATAATCCAATCAATTTATTCAGAAATGGACATTTTTATAAAATGAGGTGTTTTACACTTGATCAAAATTATAAGACCAGGGGGTATAAATTGTTAGAACTCAGGTAATTCCAATGTTTTAGTTCAGTTAGAGATTAGCAATCACTGTGTAAAGGTGTCACCATGCCTAAAGCAAGCAAACTTACTTAAGTTGAGCATGCTAGATTTCCATAATCAAGGTTTGTCACAGCAAGCGATTGCAGCTAAGGTAAATTGCAGTAAAACTGTGATTTGTAACTTTCTAAAGGACAGTGTGAATTATGGAAACGCAAAGTCTACTGTCCCCAAAAACTTTCTCCGGCATTGAGTAGGAGAATAAGACAGGTTGTTGTGAAAGCCAGTAGATTTTCTTCTAGTCAAATTAAGGCAGCCACAGATGCTGATTGCAGTTCAGTAACCATCAGATGACACTTACGATAAAAAGGCATGGTAAATAAAAAGCGCAAACTAATCACTTGGCTGCTTCCGCTTCCATGTCACAAAGTGAACCGTTTAAGGTTTGGTCATGAATACCAAACATGGGACATTGAAAAGTGGAAGAAAGTCCTGTTTTCTGATAAGAAAAAATTCAATCTAGATGGTCCTGATGGCTTCCAACAATATTGGCATAACAAAAACATGCTTCCTGAAAATTTATCCGCACATCATAGTGGTGGAAGGTCCCTAACGGTATGGGGTGCCTTTTCTTACAGAGGGATGATGGGGTTCCAGATGGTGCAGGTTCGTCAGACAGTGGCTAGTTATGTTAGCATATTACAAAAAGCATCGTTGGTAATGGAGGGCCATCATTTGTGTGGGGATGGATGGTTATTCCAACAGGATAATGCTGCAATCCACACTGCATGCTGGACCTTGACCTTTCTACAAAAAATGTGGTCCATCTCTTGAGACATCCTGCATGCTCACCGGACTTGAACCCAATTGGAAATATTTGGGGATGGATGGCAAGAGATGTTTATTGAAATGGCAAACAATATTCAACAAAAAATGAACTTCATGAAGTTGGAGCAATATTCTCACAGCTTAATGGAAACACTAATTTCTAGCATGCCCCAAAGAATTTTTGAAGTCATCAAAACCAGTAGAGGTAGAACTCATTATTAAATTTGGTTGTTGAATGTTTTTGTATACCTTTCATAGAATTTTTGTCTCTGGTCTTATAATTTTGATCAAGTGTAAAACACCTCATTTTATAAATATGTCAATTTCTCAATAAAATGTTCAGATTATAATTTTTTGTCTACATAACCTTTTAGATTATAAAATTAGTAACCTTAAGTAAGAAATGTTTAAAATTTTTCCATGAAAAACAGTCTTTTTAAAAAAAATTTATTTTTTTATCTTAAATTTTTGATCAGGAGTGTATATAAATGTCAGTAATTTATTAATTCTGCTGAATTTGTTTTATTAACTATCTTTGGATTTGTGATATTTTTTTACAGTCTATTCTGCAAATTCTAGTTTTTACTTTAAAAGTAAATCATATAAATAATCTTGCTAAAACTAGATATTGAATACTACCTACCTGCTAACAAGTACAAATGAATAAAATTTATCTGAACTTAATATGAATTTTGTTATAACTACTTCTAAAACAATAATTAATACAAAGCAAAAATAAAAACAACTTAAAAGCTGAATATTACATTTTTATGTAGTTAAATTCAAGTTACCATGTTTTATGCTTTAAGGCCTTTTTTATGTCTCCTTGCTATTCTTTTCTATGTGCTCTGACATTTGAGACAAAATTATTGGAGTTTTTTAATCATGACTAAAATCACAAAAGAAAACAGAATGAAGCTTGTGGAAATATCTGCAAATATGTGCCGGAGAAAAATAGATACAAGTAGCTATAAGTTATTTTGAAGTTTTGAAAGACTAGAGAGATAATAATAGATAGATCAAGATCTGGTCATCCTCAGAAGATAGAACAAAGGACAGTAAACTGATTAGAAGATAAAATTTTGAGATCTACAACTTATTAAAAGTTATATAGAATTCTGACACTTCCAGTTGGTCATGTGATGTAGTTCTCCCCAATTGAGAGCACATTCAAGTGTGCTCAGGCTAAACATGTGTTACCTGTAGGTGCATTTGACTGATTCCTTAAAGGGTTCTGGGCTTAAAAGCCACAACTGTTCTTTATTACATAATTTAGTTCATATAAATATATAAAAAGAAGTCTGCAAAATCTTCAGAAAATGCCTGGAAAAAAATAACTTGGACAATCTTAAATATCAAGAAATAGTTTCTTTTTAGGAAAACTTGTGCCAACTTTCAGATTTTTATATCTTGAGTTACTAATTGGTAAAATGTCAACATGGTTAACATAAACCAAAACATATATAGAGAGATGTTCAAGCGCTCAGCTTCTCAGTGACCCTATGACCCCATCATGGGACTCATCATGATGATATATATACTTCATGATTTTGTAGTACCAAAGACTCAACATATGTTAAGATTTTAAAATATTTATTAATCAGATTGTATAAATAACATCTTTGCAATCATAAATATTTAAATAATTTGGATCAAACAATGCCTGACTCTATTTCTGAAACAACTCTCCTGTGTGAGGAGGTATAAAAACAAAGATATTTAGATAGTTAGATATCAGTAAACTAGCTTATGTTGTTTTTTCTCCATAAATCTTGCCTCTCTGTATGATATCCTGTCATCTTAATGCCAATGACATGATATCAGTGGAGAGTTCAACTATGAACTGATTTTTCCCATTGCACTACTGTTATACAAACTTTGAGAATTCATTTGCTAGGAGCCTGCATAATATAAATGAATTAAAACTTCTTATTAGCATTCTCTGAAACTTAAATATATTTTCTTTTA
Organism: Acanthosepion esculentum; assembly: GCA_964036315.1. NCBI lineage: Eukaryota > Metazoa > Mollusca > Cephalopoda > Sepiida > Sepiidae > Acanthosepion > Acanthosepion esculentum. Next base: position 57,987,882 of record OZ038489.1, on the reverse strand, counting down.
TTGACTTTTTAAGTTGACAAGAGAGAGGCACATGAAGATTTATGGTGCAATTAGTGACTTTTGTTGATGTATTTCCAAAAGTTGGCAAGTTGGTTCTGAGCATAGTTGAGTAAATCCTTCTCAGAAGAATAATTCCTTTGGTTGATCATGCCTTTATTTCCAAAGATAATATATCAGATTCCAGACCTTTGACCCTCAAACTCTAGATTTTTGCAGGAATCTTGTTACTTGCTCATAATGGTTTCATTTCCATGATATCTAGATATGACTTTTGACACTTGTATAGTTATTGATAACAAGCCATAAATTAAGGAGAATAAAGGTTTTCCTTCTTTCTTTATAATTTGTCAATTCTTATTATCTTTATGCCATGAAAGTTTCTAATTTCCAAGAAGAAATTTATTTCTGATTTAGTGTTTCTTGATATATTAACAGTTAAAAATAATATTAAAAGAACTATGTAAATAATGTTCTTGTTTTTCTTTGAACCTGTATTAAACCATGCAAGGCAGTAAAGCCACAAGGGGTTACAGGGTGTGGAAGAATTAGGAACAGAAACATTAATGGAAAGAGGAAAGAGTAATCAGAAAGACTGTAGTTAGCGACTGACATTGCATTTTTGCAGATTAAACTTGGTTTAAAGCATAGGACTGGAAGCGAATTCCATAAGTGAGAAGTGTGAGAAAAAAACAAACTTTTAGCATAGAACTTATGACATTATCTAGCTAGCTCAACTGTAAATTGATGAGACATTCAAAAAGTCTAGGTACCATAGTGAAGAGCTCATATGAGCAATTACCATGAAAGTATTAATAGAAAAGGTACAGAGAAGCAACCTTACAGCAATGGGAAAGTGACTGAAGATGAGCTGCTAGATCAGGACCAATAATATTACTGATTCTTCTTTGGATTTTATCAAGGAGATCAAGGTAAATAGCAAGGGCATTGGACCATGTAAGGCAGGAATATTCTCAGCATGGACAAATGGTTGTCTTATAGATATGTAAGATAGATTCTGGAGAGAAACATTGTCTCACATGACACAGTGAACCAACTTTCTTAGTAGCTGACCTAGAAATGTATTCCATTTGAAAAATTACCTAAGCATTTATCTTTCCACTACTATGAGGTTTAGCATGAGATTTAGTTAACAGTAAGAGACAGAATAAATTTCTAGAATCCATAATGAAAAAAAAGGGCTTGGAGAATTTAACACAAAAAGGGCATATTAAAGAAAAAAGGGTCAGAGAGAAAACAGCAAGTAACTTGCAAAGAGCTACAAGGAAGTTGTGGAAAGCCATGATTGTACAAATTTTGAAAGGACAAGTCACATAAAAAAAGAAGTAGAAGTTGGGTGTTTATTTTTTTTGTATTCTGTTGTCAATATTTCACTCTGTAAGATCATCCTCAGAACAATTGAAAAAAATCTAAGGAAAAAATTGTTATCATGGTAACCTTGCTACTTATAAATACTTTTAAGTTAATACTTGTAGTTAATTTTGAAAAATTGAACATATATTGGGGCAGAGAGAAACAGTAACATACCTAAAAAGGTTGGCAGAACATGAACTTGGAGGGACAGTAAAGAGACTAACATTGTTTTGAGCTACACATGACAGGGAATTGTGAAGAGCCATGATCACCTGTCCTGAAAGAACATGGCACATAAAAGAAGAACAGATCTTTGAAATGCATATTTGCATATAAAATCATAGATTGCTCATTAAAATAAGTCAATAATTATTCAAATATTTTATGCTGATAGCTTGTGTGTGTGTGATTTCCTGATGGTGTTGTTTTATAATTCCCTCATAAACTTCATTTAAAAGTAAATTATGAAGAGACAAAAAAAACTAACATGGACTTAAGTTGTTTGGCTATTCTGCAATGAAGACTTTTTCATAATTACAAAATTTATTAAAGAAGACACTATAGATTGGCACCAGAAAATCAGAGTTTTATTAAATAACAACAACTACATCATTTTCAATAGCAGCAGCAACAAAAATAAGCAACAAATGAACTAGAAGAGAAAATAATCATATAATCTAGCTGTTAATTTTCCACACTACCTTAAACAAAATGTTAGAAAGGAAACTATCATACTGAGTGTTAACAATTAGTGAACTTGAGAAGCTGATTTTCATGTTTTAGGAGAAATTGTTATCAATTTCAATTGAGATTAATGCTGACTGTACAGTAAATGACTGTACAGTAAAAGACTGCACAGTAAATGACTGTTGAGTATGTAGAATGAATGGGCATGGTTAAGTATAATTGATAAAATTCTTAATAAGTAGAAATCATAAAATACTCAATTAACAATGAGAAGAAAAAGTAAAAACTGAGCAAATATATATATATATATATATATATATGAAATGTGCATATATATATATATATATATATATATATATATATATATATATGCACATTTTATTAAATACGGCAGAAAGGTGCTTTTATTTAGTTTTTTATACAATTTCTCATGTGATCTAACAATTTTTTTCTTTTTGGATGATAAATTATATAAAAACTGTCCAATTGTTCTTTTTATCTGACTGCTTTTGGCTATACATTTAGCCATTTTCAAGGTTTAAATATATTAACTGTTAACAAGAAATAGATTGTTGTATGTATGTATTTATATGTTTTCATTTTCAAAAAAATGGTCAAGATATTGTGTCCATGTTCATAGTTGATATTACTGACAATTGCTTTTTTTGTTTTTATTAATAAGGCTTCCATTATTTTTAGCCATTTTTGCATGTAGATGATGCTATTTTATTTGTGTTGTCAGCAAGTATATTACAAATAGGGTCTGGTAGGTCTCCATGAGTATTTATATAATGCAAGTCAAAAGCAAATCAGCTTTAAGACAGTAAGCAAAAAGTTCACAAAATATGAATAGTGGTCACACGCAAAAGGGATACAGTCAAGTGGTCATAGCCCTGTAACTTCAAAGCAAGAATTAATTAAAAAATGTAGGGATAAGACTGAGAATTCTCCATTTTTTATTGATTGGAGACAAATCCTATCATGCATCTGCCTATAAATTTGGGGAAGGGAAATTTTTAGCAATTATTTCCATTGATTGTAACCAACAGAATGTTTCCTGTATGTTAATTTCACCATTACCATTATTAGTTCTGATTAGTTCCTTTATCATTATTCTGGTTTTATTTTTATCTCAACTTTTATCTTAGCCATACAATTCATTAGTCAATAAATTGTAAGAGTTTGGAATAATGATAAAACTTCAGATGAAATTCCTTATTTTTGAAACACATCTTGGACCATTAAGCTACCAAAGCCATTAAAGCACCCATAATCTTTCTGTCAATGCTTCTTTTTTCTTCTAAATTTATTTCATTTTTATTTTTGACTGTTTTTTAGTAGTAGTAGTAGCAGCAGTAGTAGTAATAGTAGTAGTAGTAGTAATACTTTTATGTTGGTTTGAGATATTTTCTTAGTGTCCAAACCCTGCTAAAAAATTGCTACTTTGTAAAATAGACTCTCACATAAACACTTCTCTGATCACTACAATCTTAACCCTTTCTCTGATCATTACAATCATAACCCTTTCTCTGATCACTACATTCTTAACCCCTTCTCTAATCATTACAATCATAAACCCTTCTCTGACCACTACAGCTTTAACCCTGTCTCTGATCATTACAATCATAACCTCTTTACTCATCAATACAATCTTAACCCCTTCTCTGATCAGCACAATCTTAACCCCTTCTCTTATCACTACAATCTTAACCCTTTCTCTGATCATTACAATCATAATCCCTTCTCTGATCACTACAACTGTAACCCCTTCTCTGATCATTGCAATCATAAACCCTTCACTCATCACTACAATCTTAATCCCCTCTCTGATCAGTACAACCTTAACCCCTTCTCTGATCATTACAATCATAACCCCTTCTTCTCTGATCACTATATTCTTAACCCCTTCATCATTATCTATACTCTTCATTCTCATAATCTTCACTTCCTACTACTTCCTCTTTCATTTATATTACACATCTTATTCATTGCCATTTTAACAGTAATCCTCCAGCTTGAGTGGTTCTCATGCCTTTAAATTGGGTGAACATGAGTATAGAAAAAGTTCTACCAGCTTTGGTAATCTAATAATAAATTGTTGTTTTTGAAAGGAAAGCACCTGAGGCAAAGGGATAAGTGTTTGTGTTTCATCCGATACTCATTTCTTATTTCCAAATTTATTTGCTAAAGAATAGCAAAAAGTGCTTAACGAGGAGTAGGGGGAGAAAAAGTCAAAACATGTTCCAAAAATATATGTAATGAGAATAACCTTTTGAAAAACTGATATAGTTTGGAACATTTTTTGACACCAAAGTCAAGGACGAAATACTTTTATCCAGCAAAATTTCCAGTATCACTAATGCTTCAATAAAACCATATAGCTTAATTTTTTTCTTTTATTTAATAGTATATGAATCTTGGAAAAAGAAAAAGTTAAATGATAGAGAATATGTCTGTTTAACTAAAGGTTTGGTCAATCTACCCAAAAATAGTACTAACATTGTAATATTCATGTCAGGACATTGACATCTGACTCACATTGCAAAGATGCACTGAAGTGCATCATCAGTGATATTAATACTGAGTTCATTGATAGTTTTTGGTCTTCTAGCATTATATCATCTGACACTTTAAAATAAATGCCTTCATATCATCATTTATTTGCCTTCTAATATCATTTCTTGCTAATCTAGAAGTGAGAAGTTATCTTTTAGTGTGTATGTAGATATTTATTTGCCTCTTCACAAAGACAAATGTCTCAAAAGTTTTTTTTAGCATGGGTTACTCAGCACATGACTTAAAGTCCTATTTTGAGGCACAGGAAAAGTGTAGCTATTGTTGCATATATCAGACACTTGTAACTAGCTCTCTGCTTTAACATTTTACTGTCATAGAAATACAAATAGTTTAACTCTTTTTTTATTAGTATTTCTCTCTCTAAAGAAGAAATGATTCTAATTATTTTGTATCTACATTATCAGGAACCAAATTCTGTTTATGTTATTGTAAAACATAAAAAGGCACATCATAGCAAGACTTTTGCTAGAGCAATTCCATTAAAATGTTCTAATTTGAAGAATAAAGCAATAAACAGTCCAATTTGCAAACTAGTAATAATGGTGTGAGTTTCTGCAATCATGTTCACCTTGATAATAATTATTTGATTTTTGTTGTTTTGTCAGCGTTGTTGTTATAAAAATTGAAAAAAATAATCATATCAAAAAGGAAAATAACTGAAAAGATTACTAATTACTGCCTAAAATAATGTTATGTGAAATAATGATGTCTTTCTTTTACAAAAAAATATTTTTAATAAATTTTTATGTAGAAATAACATTCTTCACAAAATAAACATATTATTTCATGGGTCTCATTATTTTATGCAAAAATGAATAATCTTTTCATTTGTTTTCTTTTCCATCATGAATATTTTTACATTTTATTAGGAAAAGAAAATTTTGGCTCACATCAGAATTTTACCTTTGTTGCAAGCAAAAATTCTGATCTGAGCCAAATTTATTTTTTTATAAAGTGTGGAAATATTCAAGATGGAAAAAGAAAATAAAAGAAATGAATTTACTTTTGGACTAAGTACCTTGCCCCTTAAGTAAATGCCAACTACATTTAAACAGGTTAGCTGTACTTCTACTAATCCCTAATTAACTAAAGTTTTTTTTCTATGTGACCTCAGTAAAGATAATAGTCTCCAACCTCCACACTACAGTACTGTGAACTTTATAATCTTTTCAGTAGCTGTAAAATATGTACTGCGTCAGGGCCAAATATCAGTTTTGAATTCAGAGTTATCCTCCTGTTAGACTTGTTTCCAACCATGTCTAGATAGCCAAATCTTTCCTGCTATTTAGCCCATAGCTGAGGGGAAAAGAGATTGATTCATAGTTTCTCATGGGTGAGTCATTCAGCCAGAATTTGATCTTGGCTCATCTTTTTTTTTCTGAGCAGCTAAACATTGCACAACCAGTGCATAGCTAGAGTCTAGTGTTAAATTATTTTTAAAAATACATAATTTCACTTTAATAGTGTGGAGGTATGTGTTCTTGTTCAGCTCAAATATCTCAAAGGAGATATTTCCAGCTATATAAAATGGTACTTATAGTATTTATTTATTTGTAAATAATTATAATATACATTCTATATGTGCAAAGAGACTTGGCATTGAGTTTAATGGCTGTTGATAGTGACCATTATGTAATTTTAATGTAAAGAAGAAATTTTACATAATATTACACTCCAATATTCCATAATATTCATTGACTCTTTTGAACTGAAATATCATCAATATACAAGTTATAAAATGGGTTTAAACACATTTTGTTTTCATAAAACATTTCTATCTAAAATAGTGCCAAATTGAACAGAACCATTGGGAAACACATGGATAGAAAATGAATTCAATAAATATACAAAAATAGAAAGAAGTGTAAAACAAACATGTGTCTTCTCATCAAATTTATTCAACCTATACAGTAAGGCAATTCTGAAAGAATTAAGAGTCCTACCAGATTCATTATTGGTGGCCACAATCTTAATATAAGATCTGCAAATGACATAGGTTTGATAGCCAATAAGAAAAATAAACTACAAGAATACCTACAGGAGGTAGTGAAGGAAAGTAAGAAGAAAGGACTAAGCATCAGAGAGAATGAAAGGTTATTAGCAAAAGAAACAACCTAACATGCAAATTACAAATTGGAGTTACCAAAATCAGACATGTAGAATTTAAATAGCTGGGAATTGTTTTAACAGAGAATAGAAAGTGCGACACTGAAACCTGAAAGCACGTTGAAATCGCTAAAAATGCCTGCCAAAAACCAAGCAAAAAATTGAGAAACAGGAAAATGTCATTAGGAACATAGAAAAAAGTACTGAACTGTTATATCACTCTGCCTATATGGCAGTAAATGCTGGACAATCTCCTCATGAATGAAGAAGAAACTTGAGGCAACAGAAATATGGTTCTACAGAAGGATACTGAGAGTGTATCATGGGCCAAACATAAGAGCAATGTCAAAGTTTTAGAGAAAATGGAAACAAAAAGGTCACATACTTAATATCAGAAAGCAACAGTTGAAATTTCTAGGGCACATAATGAGAAAAGAAGGTTTGGAAAATTTGATACTTATGGAACGGATTGAAGGCAAGAAGGAGAGGAAAACAATGTATAACCTATGTAGCAAGCTTGAGTAAATGGGTGGCCGAACAGGGTTTAGGAGAGATAACAAGAAGACAAAATTTATCAAGAGCTACAAAAGACAGGAAATTGTGGCAAGCTATGATTACCAATGTCTCGAGGGGAAATGGCACATAGAAGAAGAGTCTAAAATAGATAAAACTGTTTTTCTGTCAATGCATTTTTCATATTGTGTTCTTAGAATGTTTCTGAAATTCTTTTCCCCAACTTTTTATAATGAAAAAGAAACAATAATATCCTTGCAAATATTTCACTGTTTAATACCTTTTATACCTTATTTCTCATTTCTTCCTTAAAGCTCTCTTAGTTGCAATACATCCTTCATGTTCCAAACAGTATAGATAAATCTGATGGCTCATTACTAAGACCACTTAACAAAATTTGCTGTAAATTGGCCTTTCTTCCCTCTTGAAGCCACAATTCAGACAGTTTCCATTAAAACCCCTGTTTCTACTCAAGTCCAATTCCAGGGATTCTGCAAGAGATAATAAGCAATGCTATTCTGATTTGATGTTTCTTGATAATATAACCACCATATACAATAAAAGTTCACTTTTTAAATAATATCAGATTTACAAGTATTATTTTTAATATCCGTGTTTATTGGGTTGTAACACAAGATGAAGTTGCCACAATTTGACATATAAGAGAGATTTTATAAAATATATTTAAGGAAGATTTCTGCAAAAGTTTTTTCAAGGAAAAATAATAAAGAATAAAAAAATATATATATATACTCTTTTACATTTGAGAAATACCAGAAAAGAGTCTGGAAAGTTTGTGAACTGTTTAATATCAGAGCAATTTTCACAGCAGGAATGAATTCCATTGCTACTTCTTCAGGGGAAAATTTTAACATGAGAAAAATAAAGCATACATACATACATATATATATATATATATATATATATATATATATATATATATATATATATATATATATGTGAAAAAAGAGAGATGAATGTAAAAGGGGATATAAATTCAAAATAAAGTCAAAATAAACAAAAAATTACTACATGAGAAAAATATTAGACAACCATGACTAAAATTAAAAGTATGAAATTTAAGTAAATACATTTTTCAAATTAAAATATTTAGAGATAAATGTTTTACTAATTTTGTATGTATGAATTCAGATCTGTCATTCAAATAGTTGAACCATTATATGAGGGTGCTGAAAAGTTCTCAGCACCACTAAGCAGCCCTTCAAAAAAAATTCTGGTAATCATTTGGTCAGATTTTAGGAAGTGGGCTGAAAACTTCTGAGTACTCACTCATAATTTTGTAACCTTATTAACCAAAAAAAATTGTACAATTTATTTTATAATCTTCTTAAAATGTTATCTCCCTTCAGAAAATAGGCAATCATGGTTCTCCACAGATTCGTTCCCTTTCTTAAGTCAGAATAGCAGAGGGGTTTCTTGTTGCCTTTTCTACAGTTTGAAATTCATAATTTTCTGAAATAAGATCTTTAACTAACTATATTAGCATAAAGGCATCCAGATTCATGTATGTTGAAAAAATTCAATCCTGAAACCTATCATTGCCATGAGATAGTCACTTTGAGAAGTTCATTTGTTACTTGTAAACAATATTATTCTAATATTGAGTAGTTACTGTGGGTAATGTTTCAACTCTCTATAAAAGGAAGCAACAATAGAGGTAAAGAGAGAGAACATTGCCAACACTACTTTTGGACACTAAAATAGCCACTTGACAGAATAAAGACCTCCAACATAGCAATAAAGATGAGATTCAAATTTATACAAGGAGAGAGAAGAGTACATCTTGCAATTGTGAATATTCAAGAAACTATTGTCAAAATAAATTACTATATATCTGCCAAAGTTTTAAAGCACCGAAAACAATTTTTTTATCAACGTTTGTAAAAGTTATACGAAAACACTATACTAATAATTGGGCTATAATTTTAATTTTTTAAAAAAAGGGAGCATTGAAATGTTTCAGTTATCTCCCTTGTTAACTAACACTCTAAAAGTAACAACAGAGGTATTATTACCATCAATACTTCCAGATGCTTGATAAAACAAGAACCTTTAATGTTATACTACTGATAATAAGATATACAAAGTCCTTTATTAATCTTCATAAATTCTAAAATACTACCAGAATTCAATGGTGCTAGTTGCAAACAATGGAAGTAATTCAAAGAGAAGAGGCATTAAGTTTTAAGCCTAAGTTTCCTCTAGGATAGGGCCTAGTAGATAAAAGCACCTTGTGGGTGATGGATTATTTTCTATCCTACAATCCCTTTCACACCAAAGAAACATCACGTGCCTCCCACTACTCTATCACTATTCCCATGTTCTGATGAACTACATTCCTTGGTCTCATCAGCCCTGACCTTTGCAGCTGGGACCCACCATGACATGTACATAAGGGTGAATCTTCTCTATTCCCTTTGTATTCAATTAGAAAGAAGTAAGTCCCACTCAGAAAGCTTCTTCCCAAGAACTGCTGCTTTGTGGAACAAACTCCTGGTAGGATGGTTTTCTCAATCTCTACACTCCTGACCTATTCAAGTCTAGGGTTAATCTGCATAACCCCATGGACCTCACTTCTTTCCTTTACACTCATACAACAACACACATTAACTCTCTACTTTGAGTGGATTTTGGGCCCTGTATTGGGTGAACATTAGTATAAAAACAGGTTACAGCTAACTTAGTTCTCTGGAATTTGTGAATTCAAGTCAGGTAGTGTAGTATTCCAAAATTAGCAATTATAAGTTTTGACATTCACCAGGAAGGACACTAAATGTGAGAGGTAAGGAATGAGAACAATATACACTCAGAGATCAAATAAAATATTTTGTATAAATTTCTTTGAAATTTACCAACTGTGACAGAAACTTGTGGATGTCTAGCGAGCACAGATGCCAAAAAATAATAATAAACATTAGTTCAAAAGAATCAATGTATAATAGAAACAAACAAGCATCTTAGAATTCTATTTATTTTAAATTCTACTATTTTTATAATACATAGAAATAACAGAGACAGTAGTAAAATCTGTTTCTAGAACTCATTTTTAGCTTAAAAAAGAAAAGAGATATTAAACATAGATTTCTTTTAATGACTGATGCAACTAATATCAAGTGACCAATAAAATAAAGGAAATTCATCTAACAAATGATATTAATTATAAGTTTTTGACTTGGTTATCTTTTTATTTGATGTGGTTTGTGGTTGGTTCAAATTAATTTCTTAGTTTTTGTTGTTTAACATTTCAGTAGCGTATCTTCCAGTCTTGATCACATGTTTGTTGTGTGCAGGAATCCAAAGCCCAACAGATACTGAATGATATATAGCTGAAATGTCGAGGAGTGGGGGGAATCAACAAAGATGAGGAGATTAGTCTGAATCTAGCATAGAATGATTAAGAAACCTTGTTTAACAAAATTCAGACAAGAACTGGATTTCTTTTGTTTTTATTCTCATCACTAAGTTAAAATTTTCTTAGATAAATTATTTAAAGCTACCAGTTATAAAGGGAGAAACCCATGAGGTTCCAGTCAAAAATGTTCAGAGCATAATAAAAGATTTATTTCCAAGTTTTTCTGTTTTTTTTTTACTTTGCTGAGCAGAGATTAAGTACAGTATCTTTTAGCAAAAAAGTTTAACTTTATATTTTCTTGCAGAAAAGAATTCACAAATATAGGAATACAGCATATAGCTTAATATAAATGAAGACTTATCTTGACATCATTGGTAATTCAGTGGTTAACTAGAGCAGGAAATGGATCATAAATTTTAATGACTCCAAAACGAAACTGCTCTCATTTAACCAGCATAGAGAAACTTTCCTGCCCACTGTCAGTATGGCTGATGTTAGACTCATGGAGACCAATACACTGCAGCTTCTTGGCCTCATGTTTTTAACTGACTTGAAGTGGAATGACTGAATCAAATCAATAGCTGCATCTACTGCAAGGAAAGTTGGGTCATTGTGTTGTGTCAGAAGGTTTTTCTTGTCAGAGTCCATCTTGTACATTTACAAATCTACCATTTGTCTGTGAATTGAATTCTGTTGCTATATTTGGTCAGATGCTTCTGCTACTCATCTTGAGGTTCTTGGCAAAATCCAAAGAAGGATATGCAATGTAATCAATCCTGACTTGGCATTTTGACATCAGTCAATTTCTCACCATGGCTTCCTTCTGTCTTTTCTACAAATATTTTCATAGTAAATGCTCTGATAAGCCTTTTCCCCCTGGTGCATGGGCTACGTGAATTTAAGCGTGCAACTAGATTGGCATCTAGGTCCCACCATTTTACTGTTGAATTAAGTAAATATAACAGCCACTCCTACTCCAACAGTTTCTTTTCTCACACTTCCCACTTGTGGAACTAACTCCATTTTGTTTCCTTTTTTCCCTTATAAATACAATCTTCAAAAATTTAAATGCAACATCAATCACCATCTTTTTTAACCCCATTCAGTTTTTATCCTTTCCTTGGTCCTTCCTATGCCCAGTTTTTTCTCTCACCTTCACTCTCTGTAACCCCCTACATATTAGTGGCATTCCCACCTTGCTTGGGATGAAGTGAAAAATGTTGACTCAAATATGGAATTTAATTAATTCTGTAAGATTTTAATATCTGATAAATAGGAATTAAGAGCCTTGGTGTACAAAATTTTACATCACTTGTTTAGCATTCAACCAGTCCAAACCCATCTCATAAATATTGACTCTCAATGTTCAATCCATTATAACTCATCTCATGTATGCTCTACCATAATATATGACAACATCATCTCAAATAATACAGGAACTAACACAAACAATAAGACTTTAACCACAAACAGTGTAATTTTGGGAGTTGATATTTACAGTCCAGGTTTGAGTGTGTTGAAAGCTAAAGGTTTAAATATGACTTGTAGATATTGCTGATACATTTTATTCATATAAACACTCAAGTGGAATATAGGCAGATTCTAATGAAATACCTTCCGTGTGATGTAAGTTGGCAGAACACAGGATAAGACAAGTATTGCACACCATCTAACCTGTTAGTACTTCCACCACTTCAGTTCTTCAATCTTTCTTGGATCATTGTAGATTGTTGGATCATTGTAGATTTAAACTAACTAATGGTGAAAATATTATTTAATGAGAAATGTATTTAAATATTATGAAATATACAACAGTGGCCTGTAGAACATTTTCCACAGAGAGGAAGAGGAAAACTGAAGTAACAGAGATGTGGCTCTACAGAAGGATGCTGAGAATACTATGGTGGAGCATGTAAGCAACAAGGAAATTTTAAGGATAATGGAAATAAAAATGACATGAATCAGACATTTCTAGGAAATAATGAGGAAAGGAAGCACGGAAAAGTTGACACTCACATGGCATATTGAAAGGAAGGACAGAGGGGCACAGGGAGTAACCCACCTAACAATCTTGTATAAATGGATGGCAGAAAGAGTTTGGTAGGGATATTAATAAAATATTGCTACGAGTACCAAAGGGTAAGACATTGTGGAAAGCCATGAACTACCATATGCTAAAGGGACATGGCACATGAAAGAAGAATTTAAATATATTTAAATTATTGGTTTAGTGGAGATAGCTAGAGCCAGGGACAAGGCAAGATAAGTATTACACTCCCAAACCCATTAACATTCTTTTAACCTACTCTAGTATTGAAAACCTTCATAGACAAGTATTTAAAGAAAATACTGATGTAATTAATGCAAGAGGCATTTATTGCTGATATTCAAGTCTATTTAGAATTGTCAGATTTTGATTTGTAAATTTTTTTCAATGTTGACATCTACATTGAAATCTTACTTAATTGGCAGAAAGAGTGGCAAGGTCTCATAATTATACAGTTGAAATAGGTTCTATGCTAACAGTTTCTTCTCTCACACTTCTCACTTGTGGAACTCTGCTTTCCAGTCAACTTTCATTTTCAAAAATTTAAATGCAATATTAATCACTATCTTTTCTCTTCTTAATTCCTCTTCTTTCATTGTTCTCTCTCCTTAATAATATTTTTGTTTACTCATATTCTTTCACACTCAGTAAATCCCTTGTATCTTAATGGCTTTACTGACTTGGCTCTTTGGGCACCTCAAAGCAGTGTAATGGCTAGCAAGCTTGTCTCGCTAGAACAATTACAACTGAGTAGTGAGTTCGATCCTCACTGGGTGCCCCCTACTTTTGGACTTGTGCTACATCTAAGCTACACTTGGAAAATTCCTATTGCCTTGGATCATTGTAGATCTTTGTTGTATTTTGATTAATTTAAGTTTTGAAAAACTTCTTTAGCATTGGCAGTTGTAGCAGTGATTCTTAAAAAGAGTCTTAATGTCACAACAAAGATAATCATTTGCACTCACTGGAATACAGTGTAAAGAGGGGAAGGCACATGCTATTTCATTTTTTATTTATTATTATTTATTTATTATTACTTTTTTTAAAAATTTTGTGCCTGCAGCTACTGCCACAGTGCTCCCCACCTGCTGTGCCACTTCTTCTATATTATCTGATCATTTATTATAAATATGGTTTTCACTTATTTTGGCATAAAAAGATCTGGGTTGATGATATAATTTCAAACAATATCAGGAATAATGTGGAAAAAGAATAAGCTCCACTGTTGCAAAAATGAAGTTATAGTTGAATAAAGCCTCAATCTTGTTTATTTTTCATTACAAATAAGTTAGTCCTTTATAAGGTTTCTTTTCAACCTTTTAAGAAAGAGAACAAGAGTTGCCAAGGTTTGAAGACAAAATAGTTCATAAGTATATAGAATTATTTTTTCTCAACTTTAACTTTACCACATAGACTCTTTTGTTACTTGAACATATTAAATGGGTTTAAAAACAAAATGTCTTAAATGTCTTCCTATAAAGTATTATTACAACAAAGAAAAATATTTTACTCTGGAAATTAGTGAGAATTCTAATATTTTTACAAGACACAGTCATAGTGATCTATACTGCAGATAATTTTTTCCCTCATATGGATAAAAAAAAATAACCAAAGGGGAAATTTGTAAGTATTTTATAGGCTGAGATTGAGAAAGGAAATATATTTCTTGGAATGTAAATTAAAAAATATGGGAACAACTATATAGCAGTTAACAGGGATTAACAGAAAAAAGGAACTCCTCCTTTCTTCAGTATATGATCAGTCTACAATTTAAAAATAATAGATATTTGCACTCAAAATAGATGAGAAGCAAGAAAACTTACTCAGCTTTATCTTCATTCTGTATTCCCTGTTTACCATATTTTGCCAGTAACAAGAATTGAGACCAAAAAGGAGAATCAAGTTTTTCTTAAGCAGCCACTAAAATTATTCAAAATTAGTTTGATGATTTAGTTTTCCAAATGCATTTCATATATGGACTAAATGATTTGAATTAAATATTGTTTTATAAATATCAGTTCATTTAGGTGCAACATATTTGTTTGCATAAAGACCTTATTTAAATTCAACATCATGGATAATTTCTGTCTCCAGAATCTGTCTTACATATTTATAAGACTACCATTTACCCATACTTTGAATATTGCTGCTACATCTGGTCCAGTTCTCCTGCTATATATTTAGAGATTCTTGATAAAATTCAAAGAAGAATCTGCAATATTATTGGTCCTGAACTGGCATTTTGGCTTCAGTCACTTTCCTACCACCTAACGTGCCTTCCCTGTGCCTTTTCTATAAATACTTTCTTGGTAATTGCACTGATGAAATTTCCACTATGATACATAGACTTTATGAATTTAAGTGAAATACTAGACTGGCAGCAAGGTCTCATCAATTTACACTTGAATTGGCTAAATGCAACCATACATTCTATGCTAACAGTTTCTTCTCTTGCACATCTTGCTTGTGGAACTCTCTTCTGGTTTCATGAATTCTAGCCAACTATCATCTTCAAAAATTGAAAGACAATATCAATCATTATCTACTGCCTTCTTGATTACTCTACTTTTATTGTTCTCGCTCCTTAATAATGTTTCTCATTTTTCTTATTCTTTCACACTCAATAAGCTCTTGTGTCTTGGTGGTTTTAATGAAATAATTTAAAAAAAATTATCTACATAACTGAAAGAGATCAATATTTTATGGCAACAGTAATTATGATTGTTTTTCTTAATTTTATAAATTACATTTAAATCTTAGCAAAGCCAGTAATAGATTACTTTCCAATTACATGGGCACACATAACTATTTCAACATATTAACACTTGAATAAACCTGGACATAAAAACAATACACAAATAATGGATTCAAATATTAAACTTACCTTGTTTAATAACAAATAAATAGGAATTAATTAACTTGAAGAAATGAAATCTCTGTTTGGCATTCAAAAAATTGCATATGCATCAGTTTTCTCTTTGTGAATCAGAGTATGAATGTTACAACTTGGGAACATAAGTTTAATTATCAACTACTAACTGGATCCCTTATAATCCCTTTTTTTTTAATTGGTATCACCCCATGCAAAGCAGTAAAGCCACTAAAACACAAGGAGTTTGCTATGGTGAAACACACCTATTCTATAGTTATTAGACTCTCCCACCTAATATAAGTAGGAGTAGTAAGAGGTACGAGGGTCAGTCGATGTCGTACGACAGTAGTCAACAGTTAGTCGAATACGAAAGTAGTCAGTGACCACAACAAGATTAGTCTGTGTAATACCTATTATATCAAGTTCCTAACATTTGGTATGTCGAACTTATTTAGGACCGATTTTAGTACAAATACAAGCCTCCACTGCGAAATAACTCCACAACAACTTTGGCGATGAGGATTTGCACTCATACGGAGGAAGAAAAAATTTGCTTACCACAATAACTTCGGCGACAAAGTCTCGGATTCACACTTAAAAAAAAAAAAAAACTTGGCAAAGTTTGTCGCAAGCCAAGACGTCAACTTAGTGACGAAAAAATCTGTTGAGAAAAGAAATATTTTTCTCGATAATACAGTTTGCTCAAATAGGTCACGAATTGAAAATTCATAGGACCCCCCCCTCTACAGTATTTAGACATTGTGTAAACTTTTTGCAAAGATGGAGGAATGCAAAATTCTATTCTGGGAATTCTTTAAGTTCCAGTTGGAACAACAGATGAAAATATTAGAGCAACAAACAACATTCCAGATGCAGCTACAGGAGGAAACTTTCAATAGACAAATGCAATTCCAACAAAAAATGGAACAGACGCATAGGGAGTTTCAAAACAAAATTCTGGAAATAACTGAGAAGAGGAAAGAGAAAAATCTACAAAATGATTCTTTCCCAGAGAATACAATATGGAATTCAATTGAAATAGTCACGTACAGTCCAGATGAAGAGATAACTTTTGCGGAGTATTATAAAAAATATACGGATGTGTATAACGAGGACTGACACTCGTGGTCTGAAGGAAAGAAGGTTAGGCATCTTTTAAGCAAATTAGGAACTGCTGGGTATAACAAATTGGTAAACTACATTTTACCGAAAAAAAACTAGCAAGTTGACATTTACTGAGGCGGTAAATATATTAAGTGAATTATTTAGTAAAAAGACATCTCTGTTCCACAAGAGGTGGAAATGTTTGAATCTGATGAAAGATGATGAACAAGACTATATAATGTATGCAGCCAATGTGAATAAGCATTGTGAAGAATTCAAGCTGGCAGAGTTAAGCGCAGACAATTTTAAGTGCTTGGTGTTTGTTCAGGGGCTGGTAGCGGAAAAAGACGCAGAGTTGAGAAAATTAGTACTGGCAAAACTGGAAAGCGATCCAAGTATTACGGTACAGAAATTGGCAGAAGACTGCACAAGATATGTTAGCGTAAAGAAAGATTAAAAAAAGATAGAACAATCTGGCGTATCACATGTAAGGAAAATATGCTACAAAGAAGAAAGTCAGTCTAACAAAAAGAATTATAAAATTGTGGATTATCAAGCAAAAAGTGAAATACCAGAGAAAAATAAACAAAACCTCCTGAAGCCATGTTTTGCTTGCGGTGAACTACACTGGTACAGATATTGCGATTTTAGGAATAAAACATGTTTCAACTGTAAAAGAGTGGGACATAAAAGCACACATTGCAGGTCAAAAAATAAAGACAATAAAATAAGAAAATTAAAGTCCAACGAGGTAAAAGTTGGAATAACAAGAAAATTTGTTACCGTCGAAATAAGTAATAAAAATATAAAAATGCAACTTGACACTGGTTTGGATCTATCTTTCATAAATTTGCATACGTGAAAGAAGTTGGGGAAACCAACTTTAATGAAGACAAAGAAAATCGCAAGGTCAGTGACGGGAGGAAAAAATACAATTTATTGGAGAATTTGTTACAAACATCACGTTAAATTAAAAAATGCGAAAAGCTAAACTATTTGTCATAGAAAATACCACAAACTTACTGGGTATGAATTGGATAACAGAATTCCAATTATGGGAAGTACTGATAAAGAAAAAGAAACGTCAAAACTTTTGTGTATAAACACACATCGGGGTCTGTATAAATTTAACAGACTACCTTTTGGGATTAAGGTCGCGCCCGCCATTTTCCAACAAGTAATGAATTCGATGTTGGGTGGTCTAGATTTTGCCGTAGCGTATCTGGACGACATCCTCATGAGAAGTACAAGTATAGCAGAACACGTGGAACATGTAAATGCAGTAGTTTCAAGAATACAGGATTTGGGATTTAAACTCAAGGAAAGCAAATGAAAGTTTTTTATGGAGAAAGTAAAATATCTGGGGCAGATCATTGATAAGAATGGTAGAAGGCCAGACAAATTACTACAAAAAAAGACAAAGCCAGGTAGAGAAAAATTTATTCAAGTAAAAAAATACAATCCTGGTGAAAAAGTATACTTTAAGGTCTATAAACAGAATAAATCATTCTGGGAGATTGGAAAAATAGAAAAACGGATTGGCAACATGATGTACTTGGTGAAAGGTGAAAAATTCACGTACAGATCAGACGACATTAACCAGATCAGACGACGCTCTCCAGACGTGGTTGACAGCGACCCCGCAGAAGAAATGCCTATGGAGGTTATTTTCGATACATTTGATCTAACAATGCCAGCAACGATTTTACCTGAGGTACGCCGATCCAGGAGAAAAAGAAAGGCAACTTATCATTTAAAAGTGGATCCAAAACATAGGAGATACGCTACGATGTTGCTAAAAAAATGAAGTTTTTTTTAATTTTTTCTTCATATTTCCTGTAAAAAATAAAAAATAAAGAAAACTGTTTTACTCCTACAGAGTAAAGTTTTAGGAGGGGGGTGTTATGGTAAAACACAACTATTCTATAGTTATTAGACTCTCCCACCTAATATAAGTAGTAAGAGGAATGAGGGTCAGTCGATGTCAGACAACAGTAGTTGACAGTTAGTTGAATACGAAAGTAGTCAGCGACCACAACAAGATTACTCTGCGTAATACCTATTATATCAAGTTCCTAACGTTTGGTACGTCGAACTTATTTAGGACCGATTTTAGTACAAATACAAGCCTCCACTGTGAAATAACTCCACAACAGGGTTACAGGGTGTGGAAGAATTAGAAATAAAAATATTAATAATAAGTGGGAAGAGGAAACAATAATCAGAAGGACAGTAGATAGCGATTGACATTGCATTTAAATTTTTGCAGATTAAAGTTGGCTGGAAAGCATGGAGCTGGAAGGGAGTTCCACAAGCAAGAAGTCTGAGAAAAGAAACTGTTAGCATAAAATTTATGGTTATATCTAGCCAGCTCAACTGTTAATTGGTAGGACTTCATCATCAGTTGAGTACTACACTTAAATTCAAAAAGTCTAGATACCATAGTGATGAGCTCATCCGAACAATTACCATGAAAGTATTTTAGAAAAGGCAAAGAGAGGCAACCTTATGGCAGTGGGAAAGGGAATGAAGCTGAGCCACCAGATCAGGATGAATAATATTGCTGATTCTTCTTTGGATTTTATCACAGGGACAAAATATTACAATAATCAACAGATATCCCATATCAGTCAATCAATGAACATGATGATCACTGATGATGACCAGAGGGTATTTGGTCGTAACATTGTGTCTATAATAAAATCTATATCAACCAAGATGATAAAAATAATTCGAAATAATATGAGTATATTAATCTAAGAACTTGAATCATGTTCTTAAATAGCCTTGTCAGATTGGGACTATTATATGGATATTATGCCCGACACACAACCTGTTCTGAAATGTCTAAACTGTTAACTGTATAAAACTGCTTTCTCTGCTCAATGATTAAAAATAGTTTCAAGTCTGTAGATAATAGAGAGGACCATCCTTCTTCAAGCCTTGTGGGCTGGTGCTAGAGAATCAAAAACAAATAATTTATCAAATAATAGGAACCACACCGTTTGAGGACTTGAATAGCAGCAACAATTGAAATGGATTGCATGTGTAACTTGAAGAGAAAATAATGGCATCATCAAAAAGTTGACAATCCCCATTACTTTGAACATAAGGTAAGGAAAGAAGCCTCCATCACTACTAGAAAGAGTAATAACTATTAATTGACTTGAGAAACCTATTTTACTGAAAAATCTTTTTAATGGAAAGATTTCATGAATTTCCATTGAAAATAATGCTGACTGCTTGTTCAATGAATGCTGAATTATTCCTTATAAGGAAACAGCTAATATTACCATTACTATCTACTATTTTATTTTTATTGGTTGAAACTTCCTAATTCATCATACTTATTTTTACCTGGTTCATTTTCCATCTTTTCATAGATTTTTTTATCATTTGCGTTTTTTTTATTTCTAAGTAATATGCCTAATAAGAAAATATATATTATTATTACATGAGAAAGGGTACATCAGTTTTACAGAATATATAGGGTGGGGGTAGTATAATTGTTATCAGCAAAGAAATCAGAATGAGCAATTATGGTAAAGTTGTTTATGTTCAGTTCATACCAATGCCTATAGGAAAGGCATGAATCCACTTCTCCCTATATTTTCTAACAATGACAAAAATATCTTATTACTGGCATGTCAAAATATTTGACAAAGAAGAAGTGATTATGTGAATGCATGGAGAAAGCACCAACTAATAACTACCTCACCTGCCTATACAATCAATAACAGCAAAAGTTTGCAACTATCCATCACTCATAGTCAGTAGGAAGTGATCAAAACATGTCTGTAACATCCAAGAGGCTGATACTCATCCAAGGAAATTAGAGTATGAAATGTTTTTGGAAGTTTAACAAAATATAGAAATAGTTTTTTTCTGTCTTAGAATTTTTTTGTCTTAAAATTCTTTAAAATTAATGTCAGTGTTAGACTTTTGTAAAGAAATGCTTTGTAAATTATATGAAATATATATATATATATATATATATATATATATATATATATATATATATATATATATATTACACAGTTCAGACTGTTGTCTTCATCTTTATTGTTTATTGACATATTCATGGCATTTTGGCCATTGTATGCTGTAGCTTTCTTCAGGTGACATTTGGAATTTCAAACCAAACCCTTTACTTAGTCCACAGGTATAGATGTTCCACATGCCATGCCTTTACATATTTCAGTTTTAGTTAGTTCTCCTTGATAACTCTCCAATATTTTGTACTCTGCTATGGCTACAACTCTTTGCCATACACTGGCAAAAACAGATAGACTACTCACGGGCACACACATGAGCCCTATGCAACACAGGAAGAATGTGTATGTGTGTGTGCATACGTGTGGATATATATGTATATACATGTATGTATATATACATATATATATATATATATATATATATATATATATATATATATATATATATATGTATGTATATATATATATATATATATATATATGTATATATATATGTATATATATATATATATATATATATATATATATATATATATATATATATATATGCATGTATATATGTGTATGCTGATTCATATGCAAGGTAACAGGGTCATGCAAAAAACTGATTAAAAAAATACACAGGGGTCAAATGTGTGAGTAGCTACATGCATTAGACAGAAAATTTATTCAATGTTATACACTGATGATTGCCAGTTTCCTAGCCATATCTCAAGTTTTCCCTTATTCTCTCTCTTATTCTTTTTCTTTCTTTTTCCTTTACTCTCTTTGTCTCTTCTCTCTATTCCCATTTGATCATACCCTCTTTACTTCACTGCCCACATCTGGTAAAAATAGATCAACATGTCTGATCTCATCCCTATGACTTTGCACATATCTCTTTAAACAGACTTATATCTCTCTCTTTCTCCCCCTCTTCTCTTTCCCCATTTCTCTTCCCCATTTTGAATAAATATCTCTCTTCTAGTTACCCCTTTTTTTCCCTTCCCCCAATTTTGAATCTACATATTTAAGTATAATTTATGCTTAGATAAATGTTTTGTGCCTGGCAAAATTTTAATCCGTTTTTTTGTGAAAATGTTTGGTCTGATGAGTCAAAACCAAAGTATTGCTTTTAATGAAATAAAATATTACCATGAAGTTTTAAAGTATCTTCTTTCATAATTATTATTTGCTCTGTTATTACATTGAGCTCTCTGGCTCTATATTCTCTTTGGAATTATCCATACAGGTTACCAAATAATATCATTATATATATTTATTCATATATATATATATATATATATATATATATATATATATATATATATATATATATATATCTGATCACTCCTAATTTTTTTTATTACCCTTTAAGCTGAGGAACATTTTCTCCGCCAATCCAAGAAGAATTTGTATTACTACCACACATAAAAGACAATGGTTAAATATAGGTAAACATAAAGAAAAAAATTAGTTCTTTTAAAAAATATGTGGAAATAACCATTCTTTGCCTGATGATGGTCACAAGACCTGAAAAAATTAAATAAAAACATCCACATTATAACCAAAAACATTTATGGCTTCTTTTTCTCTTTAATATATATATATATGTGTGTGCGTGTGTGTGTGTATGTGAAATAATCAGAAAAGTCTAAGAAGTTAGTGCTTTTTCAAAAATAATTTAAAAAGCTAACTATTTTTGATCATCTAATTAAAAATGAACTTTGTTTTATTGTTATTTTATCAACTTCATTCTTCATATGTTGGCTTGCTTTTGTATTAAAAGAAACCCCAAGAGGTTAGACTAAATTTACATTTGTCTTTGCTGCTATCCTACAAAAATTTCAATATTTTGATTTTTTTTATTAACAATTTGCAAAATCTATAAACGTAAAAATCTTTATTATATATAAAAAAAAAAAGAATTCAAATTTAAGGTACATTTACATAAATGAAGCAAACACAAAGGTTGTGACTGGGATAATTATCATGAATTGGAAAAGAGGAAATATAACAATACATTATTTATGAACAGTTTCTCTATTCAGCGTTTAAATCTGTGATACTGAATAGAAATCCTTACTAGCCTGTAACTGTTGTATTTCAGGAGAAAAACGTTATTTAATTCATTTCTTGCAAGTGAAACTTAACACGGAAGTAGCTTTTAAAAAGATGACAGAAAAATATGATGCTGATATTTTTAGAACATTGTGTTTTTCCTCTACATTTTAGTCGAGGTTAGTTGCACTAAAACTCCTGATCAGTAAAAGTAGACACAATAAAATAACTGTTGTAGTTGGCAGGTAAGTATTGAAACTAATCGGTGAAATTATTATGTCCAAACTTAGGTAGTTCTTTTTATCTACGATGAATAATTTAATAGAATAAAAAAAAATTAATGATTTTTTTTTTCATATTTAAATTAGTTTGTATTTTTGCTTGAAGTTTACCAAAAGTTTGCTTGTGGTTCTTATAGGAAATATTTATCTATATATGAGGACAAGTTCACCTTTCACCTTCATACAGTGGAAATACTTTTTCTGAGGTTTTTCTTTTTAATAAGGCAAGCAATTCATTTTATTTCTTTTTTCATTTTACCTCTTTTCTTTTTACTCTATCAGATTTTTTTTATGTTAGTATTTTTATAAATGTCAGTGATAAATATTACTTTGTGTAGATATGTATGAAGAGTACAACAAAATAAACTGATAGTTTATATTCAGAAAAAGAATTTTACTTGAACTGTAAAAAAATGGCATCTATGATTTGTTATAATAGGCCCTATTAAGTATACTAATTAAAAAAATTGTTATTCATTTTAAAGGATGATGATGGCTTATTTCAAGTGTATGAATGGATATATTGGTGAATAAAGAGTTTCAGAGAATCAGATCCAGCCACTCAACATCCCTTCCAGAATCCAGTGGCAAGGTGAAATCCAGGTGGGTTGATGAAGGATCAGTTTCAGTGAATCGCCAGACCAAGTTTCAATATAAGAAATGCCATTCTTGCACTTGACAACACCAGTTTCAACCCATAGTTTTCCTTCTCAGAGACTAGTTGCCACCCAAAGCAAGTGTCCAAGATGCACTGTTATTTAACTAACTGGAGGAAGATGGATTCATACCTTCTTCGGTGGCATTAGCGTAAAGTGAATGTAACAGACTCTGTCAGAATTTGAACTCAGATTGAAGATTTCACTTTCTGTGCCACTAGCTGTTACACAAACTGTACATCTATAGTATTCTGATAAGCAAGCAATCCTATATATATAAGTAGACACTGAGAACAACACTGAGTAGTGACAGTTTGTTTCATGCTTGAAAGGCCATGTGTGTTGTGCTTTGGCTCAATGATTTATATATGCTGATCAATGGTGTATTATATATAGTAAGGTCTATTGTATTCTAACGATTACTGAGTAGGTAGTAACAGTTATATTTCCTATTATTCTAGAGGCTATTGAATATAAATAATTATAGATCCAAATTTTGTTACTTTTAGCTATTTTATAGTGCTATTTGTTTATTATATATATATATATATATATATATATATATATATATATATATATATATAGTCTTAAGATGTGCTATATTTATGTGATAAAGTGCTCAATATCAGAGATAGAGCGTGTGTAAATATAAAAGTGAACATAGAAGTTAACACTTAGAGACGACGGTCTGTTTCATGCTAGATGCAATGGCCTGACAATCGCATCTAGCATGAAACAGTCACCTCTAAGTGTTGACTTCTATGTTCACTTTTATATATATATATATATATATATATATATATATATATATATATATATATATATATATATATGATTAATACAAATATAAAATTTGTCAGCTGATTGAAACAATTAAATATATATTCATAGTTCATTTCCTCTTTAAGTTCTAACACAATGTATAATGTATAAACTGATGGTTTAAATTCAGTTTCATTGGATGCTAAGAAAATTAAATGTTGGAAGATATTAGTCTCTTCAGATTTAAAATTATCATATTCAGTCAGCCAAAATAAAATTAAATAAAATGATGCTGTTACTGGAAACATTTTAGAAATTTTTTTGATAAATATATTGAAACCTGTTGTTCCTCCAAAGAATAAATTTGCCACATGCAAAAAATATCTAGACTCACTGTCACCTAACTAGAGTGAAAGAGTGAAAAAGCACCAGGTGACCAGTTCATAGCAAGCATTCACAATATTATTTGACCAATGATAATCACTGGTGCCAAATTCAAGTTTGAGGGATTGACAAAAATAATAATTCCTTTCTATTCAGGGCTTTGTGGATAGCCAAATATCCCAAATTTGATAATGTGTGCAACTCCCAACATTCACAGAAGAGAGAACTTTAGGAACACACTAATTTTTTTTTTTAATTGAGTTCATTCCAAGTAAGGCTGTAAAGCCACTAAGGCACAAACAAGGGGGTTACTGGGTGTGTAAGTATAAAACAATAAAAATTGTTAGGGAATGAGAACAGAAGAAGAGTAATCAGGAGGACAGTAGATAATGATTGGTATTGCATTTACAGTTTTGCAGATTAAAATTGGCTGGAAAGCATGAAGCTGGAAGGGAGTTCCACAGATGAGAAGTGCAAGAAAAGAAACTGTTAGCATAGAATTTATGGTTACATCTAGCCAGCTCAACTGTAAATTGGAGAGACCTCATTGCTGACCAACTAATTTTGACTAGTGATCCTTCCACCAGTGAAGCTAATCTCTAACATAGCAACAGTTGCATTCTCTCACTGCTCTTAAAGTAACAGCTAGTGCTGCCTGCTTCCTCATAAAGTCAGTGACTACTATTAACCAACTTCCAGCCACAACAGGCATTTTGTTTTACAAAGATGATGAATATATTGGCTAATATTACTAGAGAAAACAATAATTTTCTATGTTTTAAATTATCATGTACAATGGATTCTATTTAAATGGTCTATGTTGGGACAACACATTTTGATTCATTCAACCAACCATTCCTTTTAAACAGATCTACATAAAAAGTTAATTCTTTTCTTGATTTAAAAAGTTAATTCTTTTCTTGCAGAATTGGTCCAATTAAGTGGACACACTTTGTAACTGATCTACCATTTAACTGGAGGCCAGAGTTTATCCATGAAATAAAAATAGACTGAACAATTGAAAAAACAACAACTTATTAATCAATTGAATAAATTAAATTTATATTTTCAGGTGACTAATTATTTATTTAGTGGTTTAAATATGTTATATTTGTTAAATTAAGAGTGAATAACGGCTCAATTTAAAATGAGAAACTCTTAGTTACAGAAATCATATGGCAGTTCTTAATTTAGTTTAATTAAACAGAGAAAATCTTAATGACTTTGAATATGTATTAGATATTTAAACAATATCTTTACAATGTTTTCAGCTTCATCTGTCTGTAATCATCAGAGAATTGTAACAACAATCCATTATATATATATATATATATATATATATATATATATATATATATATATATATATATACATATATATATACATATATATATATATATATATATATACATATATATATATATATATATATATATATATATATATATATACATATATATATACATATATATATATATATATATATATATATATATATATATATATATATATAAATCATTTCGCCCCAAGCAAGGCATTAAAGCCATTAGTACTCGAGGAGTTACTGAATTACAGAATCTGAGAAAAACACTAAGGAGGGAGAACAATAAAAGAGCGAGAATTAGTAATAAATACAGAAGATAATGATTGACACATTGCACTTAAACTTCTAAAGATCAAAGTTGACTGAGAAGCAAGAAGCCGGAAGAGAGTTCCACAAGTGAGAAATGTGATGAAAGAAACTGTCAGCATAAAACTTATAACTTACAAGTTATATCTAGCTATTTCAAGTGTAAAATGGTGAGACCTTGCAATTTAGTACTGCACTTAAATTCATAAAGTCTGGATACAACAGAGGAAAGTTCATCAGAACATAGTAAACCTTAAATCATTGTTACAAATACTTCATATGCAAATTAGTATTTATAGAAAAAGCCCAGGGAAGCTATGTTATATAATATTAAACATACTCTGAAATGATTCTAGTTAATTATTGACACAATCATGTATATTTATAGGAATGGATCAACATAAGTGAATGATTTTTAAATGATGTTCTTCCCCAAAGCATTGGTGTGAAATTTCACTAATATGGCAACCATTTTCTCAAGTTTATTTATTTATCACTAGCAGGCTTTGCCCACTCGCTGTTGCTTCACAAAGTAAGATATATTCACTACATGAAATCTTTGAATCGAAAATTTTAAATGAATATTTCATTCATAAGTTGGCTTGTTATAGTTAAGAAAAGTTTTACAAATAGTTGCCAACTTGTTAAAGGCAAAGTAGAATGCAAATTTCAAAAATTCTTCTGCACTATATAAGACAATATTCCTAAACAGAACTATTTTTGATTTGAAAATAAAAATAATCTTTGAATAAAAGATCAGTAATGAAGAACAGTTAATTAATGAAATAAACTTTTTGAAAATCAATATGCAAATTAGTTAAACCTGAAGAGTGATATTGCCTAGAAGTAGATAATATATAATACAGACATTGTGCTTTTAATGTGTAAGCCAACTTATGAATGAAATATTAATTTAAAATTTTCGATTCAAAGATTTCATGTAAACCTCTCCCTTGAGGGACGTACACATTCGGATACTTGCTGGTCACAGGGATCCATCCCTGTGTTGGTGGTATGACAAGCTTGGACAAGCTAAGACTAGTGAGTGAAAGTGATACTTTCCGGGTGTGGGGGATACTAATATGACTAGCTTAGACCAGCTCTGACCAGTTAAGACCAGCAGCCTGAGTGAAGACACTTGGGTCCCTCTGTCATAACCTGACTCAGTGAGGAGTCAAGTAAATCAGCCCCTCCCTCAAGGGGTTTATAACACATCTATCATCTCTCAGTTGCATCTCTGTCTTTGGGCAGAGTGCACTCAGGAGTGGTGCCCAAGGCCATACCCTCTCATTGTGCTAGTGTGAGGGATCGGTGCTCACACCGAGATCAGCGCAACTGACAGTTGTGGAGGCTGTGAGAAATTTTTGTTCCTTACCCAGGTATACACACTTCCCACTTTCAACTGACCTTGTGTCACAACGTGGGAAGCAGATGCCTGAGGCTGCACCCTTGCATTGCAATAAAGAGAGAAAGATTGGTGCCTGCAATCAACAGTTGTGGGATTTAAGGGAATTTTTGTCCTTAGCCTGAATGTACACACTCGGGTAACCCACATTAAACCAACCTTGTGTCACAACATGACTCTATGGGGGTCAAGTAAATACCTACTGTAGAGAATTGTGGGAGAATTGAGCTCCAATTTCACATTTATTCATATAGATTCCCTAATATAGGTTTTACTTAATTAGCTATTATGTTTCTCTAACTCTTCAAATGTTGAATGTATAATTAATTCTATTTTCCCATCTTTACACTATATTAATTTTATCTTATAAATTGTCTGTCACCCATGAAATAAAAATAGTTGTTTGTATGGAAAATAAGGATCTACATAAATCAAATCATCTTTAAATTAAGTGGTAGCAGAAGAATTGAACTTTTAAAAGGTAAGCTTAAACATTAATCCAATACTTAAATGCAGCAATCAGTTTTGAGTTCTGTAGTTGACTAACTCTTATTTTACTAATGCCTATTGCATCTACTCCTCCCTAGCTATTGTGATGATGACCAAATCAAGAATCCTGCACAGAAGCTAGCTTAAATGCTGCCTGATAGTTTTAAGCTAGTTTATAATAAAATGTGCACTGCAATTTTGGATGCAAACAGAAAATAGAGTTACTCCTCTTGAACCATGAAATCAATGATAATGGCTAGTATAATGTATATATATTTTTAACCTCACAACCTAAATCTGAGCTCAACAAAAATCGTTCTTTGCACCTAACTTTTCTAGGGCTTTTGAATGAGCTATGAATCATTGAAATCAGACCATTAAGAGTGGAGGAGTTGCTTGGACACAAACACACACATACACTGTATTTTATATATAAGATTAAAATCTTTTTTAAATCTTTATTATTTTTAAGAAATAAAATGGTCTGCATAGCTTAAAAAATGGTTAAAATATTTCAGCATTAAATAAATGATAGAGAAAAATTGCTGCTAAACAAGTCTGTTTCCAAACAAAAATGGGGTAGTGAAGAGATTTGCATGAAACTTCTATTCTTTTCAATTGTTAGTCTTACTTTTTAACTTTTTCCATTTTTCTTATCTCTATCTATAAAAGGCAGGATGTTTGTGTGTGTGTGTAACGAATTCACGGCCACAATTTTTGACGGATTTGCACCAAAATTTACATGCACATGCTCCAAGTTAGCGGAAAGGCCAAGACCAAGTATAGAGCTTAGAAAAAATTCACAGTGTGAGATAGGCAAGAAGTAAGGCATGTAGCAACATCAGCACGGCAAAGGGCACTCCTTTAAAGGCAAGGAAGGGTAAAAATATTTTAAGTCAAGTGATAGCGATTGCTGTATGAGTCGTACGATTTTTGAATCAAGCACGGGCAACACCGGGCCATACTGCTAGTTTAATAATAAAATTATATTATTAATACTTATATCAATAGAATGTCAAAAAAATTTAGAGATTTACAAATAAACTGATTATAAATATTTTATAGCTGAGCTGCAACTAGTCATATTTGAAAAAAAATATATATTTAAAGGAAAATAATTCAGATATTCCCACTGAGTTTTATAAAATGTATTTTACTAAATAGAAATACTAAAACGTTTCCAAGGTGGATTTTTCTTAATAAACAAAATCTTGCTTATCATAAATAATTTTACAATGAATTTCCTTATACTCTTAATACTAGTTTTGTTTTCTTTAACCCTCAAATTCATGAAAATATATATTTGTTCTCTAATTTGTTTCTGTATTGCAGGAATCCTCTACAAAAGTGTAAACTGCTTCAGCAGGTGGCACTAAACCAGCAATTCTCTTAGACTATTACTTTTATTATTACAGCAAGTCCAAAACATATCATAACTAGCAGGAAATAATTTTATTGAGATAGGTAAATAAGTGTATATACAATTTTTGGTTCCTCTCCAAGATTCTTAGGTTGATTTTGACTAAATTTTGTGAATCATTTTCTTAAATAGATATGATGATTACTCTATAAAAATGATGCCTGTTCTCTGAGTAAAATTAATTGGTCAGTTAGAATTGCGCAATACTTTACTCATAATTCTCCTCTCATTTGTTTTGAAGAACTTCAAAATGGTTGATTTTATTTTAAGAGGATGTTAGTCTATTTTTTTCCTCAGAGCATAAACTTGCAATAGTACATTCGGGTAGTAAAAAGATTTTCATGAAATTTTTTATCAAGTTAACCATTATACATTCAATAGATATATTAGGATTTTTGAAAAGTAATTACAGTTTACCAGAAAGCATATAAAAACAAATGTAAGTTAAATCTATTTCAAATATTATTTAAAATGTAATCACCTTCATTTTCAATGACTGCAGGCTAACAGGAAGATACATGTTAATTCTATGTTTAAACAAATCTGGATTTTGCCCAAAATAAATTTGAAGATTATTTTCAACTTTTTTTGTTTCAGAATGTTGTACCAAGTATGAAATGTTCTAATGTTCCAAATGAATGAAAACCTGTAGATGTTTAATCCTGTGAGCATGGAGGATGTGGAAGAACCTCCCATCCTAAAGATCTTATTTTCATCTCTTACTTTTTTTGCAAAGTGTGCCCTTGTAATGTCATGCTGGAGAATGACAGCTTTTGTGTGTCTCAAAGCAGACCAATTTTGACATAATATTTCATTTACCTGATCAAGTTGCTGGCAATAAATGTCTGCAGTGATGTTCATTACATGTTGAACTAGCTTGTAATTGATGGCACTTTTCATATTCCACAAGACACATGGACTTCTGTGAATTGAGTCCTGGTTTTAGTGTTGGCACCGGTTACTCATTTTATGATAAGCACTGGCTTTTTCATTTTCTGTTTACATGCAAAACCCAATTTTAATCACCTGTAATAGTGCAATTCAATAATCATTTCAACTGTAAAATGATGAGATCTTGCCACCAATTGAGTAGTGCACTTAAATTCATAGAGTCTAGATACCATAGAGGAAAGTTCATCAGCTCAATTGTTGATCTAATCTAGTATAACTTCACCAGGTGAATAGCTTCATGAGTAAAGACTTAGTCTCTTTGAGGATATGTTTACAATTATTATGAGCTGACACAAATAGGCATCTGTTGTGATTGGAACTATCAGCCTAGAACATCTTAAAGAAGTGATTCCTGTAGGCTATAGTGATTGAACAGGCCAGTGTTAACCAAGAAGAAGGGTATTTCTGAGAAGGAACAAAAGTATAAATGCTTTAACTCAAGAAGAAATCTCTGTGGCACAATTCTCAATAGGAAGGTTAAGAATATCAATCCAAGGGGCATCTTGAAAAAAGTTATGAAATGAATCAGTAGGCTGGTAGAAGAAAGAAGTGTTGTAAATAATGTTCAAGAAGGGTTAGGAGAGGAGGTAAGAAACAAATCAAGTCAAGAAGCATGTTGATCAGATTTATTAGGAAAAAGAGTAGGGAATCTACTATTTGATTAAGAGACTGAGTAATGAACAAATTGAAAGATTGCACATCAGTAACATTAGAATGCTTAACCCACTTGATGTGATGAGCATTAAAATCAGCAAACACAAAATGTTTGCAGATGAATGTAGAGATATATTATCAAACATTTTATCTAATATATTAGTCTTTAGAAGGAGAGCAATAAAGGGAAAACAGATAGCTAACAGAATACAATAATGAAAGTTGAAAGCACATAAAAGAATCTTCTGGGAACCTTGAAATTTGAAGATTTTCCCAGATATAAACACTAAGACCATGTGTATATATCCTAGAATCTTTTTGACAGAACAGAGAATTCATTTATAACAATAGAAGAATTTAAATTAGTTTTGCAGTGTGCCAAAATATCTGGAGAATGTTTCAAGAGAAAAGATTCTACACTGCAGAAATTGGAGCATATTCCATGAATATTGGAGAAAGAAAATTTGAAGCGGGTAAGTGATTTTTTTGTTTACTGGTTTTCTCATATTTCTTTTCATTGTATCTGCCATGAGAAGATTTTGTTTTAAGAAAAAGACTAAAATAATTATCACTATCTATTGCATATAGCAATACAAACTGGCCAGAAGGTGGCTAAAACTAAGTATAATGTGGCCTCAGGGTTGCCCAACAGAAATACATGCACCTACCTATGTGCAGCATGGCCATGCAAATACCCTTTTCAATGATCTTATATTTAGCACTTGCGTTTGGCTTGCTAAATAAAATCTTGAGAATCAAATTCATGATCATCATTTTCATGAAGAATATTTTCTTATTTATAAAATGGTAAAAACATTCTTTAAATTGGCATGCAGATCATGTAACATCTTTGAGACCATTCTTTACTTACACATGCAAATATTGATTGTCATGAAATATTCATTACCAAACAACTAAGTTTATATCTTGTACCTGCCATCAATTCACTGTAAGTGGTACAAAACCAAATTTATTCTAGTCTTTTAATCTACAAATCTTCTCAAAGAATTTAAACTCACTCACTTGGTAGCACACTTGCAATAGAATATAAAATGTTTTACATATTACACTGTTGATGTTTTTCTTTATTCACCACTGAAAAGAAGTTATCACGTTGCCTCGTTGTCGTGACTTGGAAAAAAGACAATGTTTTCGAAAGAATTTAAGAGTTCAATTGTCATGTATAATGCAAATTGAATATTACCCTAAAGCTAAGCATTGCATCATTAAAAAAGAATTCTTACAAATTGAGGAATGTAGAAGCACCCAAAATACTATTGTTTTTTTTTTTTAACTCAAAGAGAAAAAAATGCAAATGGTGGAATATTTTGTCCTTTCCAACAATTAATCTTTATTTAAATCATCAGTTCATGACTGCTTTCTTTTCATTGTGTAATGAACTAATGGATTAAACTTCTTCCTGCTGGCTTTTCTCTCTTGAAGTTGCATAGAGTAAGATTGAAGAAGTTAAATTTGTTTAATTTTAACTGAAAAAGTAACTTTGTTCAATGTTTGCATGTTTCCAGATAACAAACCAAGTTTAAAAAATATCCAATACCTCAATAGATCCCATTTGACAGACTAAATTTTGTTCCATTTAGGTATAAAGAAATGTTTGCAATGAATTTACTTATACTCTTAATATTTATTGGCTCCATTTATATTTTTTCATTCACTGGTTTTGGATTTGTCATCAAAAATCAGAAAACTAAATGCTTTGGTAATAAACATTTCTTCCTAATTATAAAGCCAAATCTATATCCTTATTAGGTTAAATTAAAAAAAGTTTTTTTCCTCTCATATAATTTGAAAATAAGGATTAAATGCAACATAAGGATTAAATATGGAACAAGTAGGAAATGACTGGCAACATTTGAAGTTATATTTCAGTATATTTTAAAAATGAACTATGACTCTGAATCATTTCAATCTTAAAATTTCTGGTGAAACATGTCAAATTTATAAGGATTTCCTGCACTCCTGGTCAAAATATTAAGACCAGATACAAAAGGGTTAAAAATACAAAATACTGTTACTTTAATGGGCAGAGGAACGAGAACAGTCTATTCCTGTAGATTAAATAAAAGGTTCAGTTTAGAATTGCTCATAGGTTACCCAGATCAATATACATCTGATGAAGACTAGACAGCACATCACTCGAAACATTGCCAGGTCAGACCAAAAATGGAGAACTGCTGCTATATATGGACAGGAATTGTCCAGTTTGACTTCCAGTCTCAATAATCCAAAAGAGTCTTTGAATCCTTGTGGTTGATGAATCATTATCCACCCTATAACCCCTTTTCCATAGATGAGATGATACAAGCCTCTTGCTACTCTATAACTATTTTGATGCAATGTGTTCATACTAATATTCCTTAGTTCTACCAGTTCTAAGCTTCATGGTTAAAACTCACCATACCATGCACATTTTAGTGAATCACCCTCTTTGTATTCTATTAGTGAGATGTAGGTTCCCCTCATACAGCATCTTCCCATGAACCGCAACTTTGTGCAACCAACTCCCAAAAGGATGCTTTCACAATCACTATAATCTTAATCTGTTTAAGTTTAGAGTTAACTGTTATCTTCCTCACATGTCCCCATAAACTGTGCCTCTTACTCTGTAACCCTCTACCTGGAGTGGCTCTTGGGCCTTGTACAGGGTTAACATTACTGTAAAAGCAAAATGAAATAACAGTAGACTATTGTTGACTAGGGATTAGGAGAAGTAAAAGTAAAGCTGTTTAAACTTTAAATGTACCTTGGTTTATCATATTCTTTCCTTTCCTGATATGGAGAATCACTAATGTAGTATTTAGAACCTTTAATCTAAGGTATATATTCATGTAAGCTAAAACAGTAAAAAAATAACAGAATCAATGATTAATCTGCAACCTTTTGGCTTAAAGAGAATAAAGTTTGTACTATGTTTTGTTTCTTGTAAAAATTATAATAAATCAAACATATTGAAAATCATTATGAAAAAATATACAATTTTGAAAAAATTTCCTTAGATTTAGATGATGTTATAATGCAAAAATGTCTTTTTCTTTTACTATTAAATCAATTTTAAAAAGACAAAGTGTGCAGTCTTTAATAGTGAAAGTCTCTTTGTATTTTGAGTTAAAATTAAAAAATAACCACAAGTTATAAAAAAAGTATATCCACATTGTATTTAATTTAAGGCAGTATTTAAAATTGTTCAGCTTCAAAAAATAACTATCAAATGAAATTAAAAGCAGAACTGACAGCATCATATCTCCATATCAGGATAAAAAAAATAAAGTAACCTTTATTTAAAATTGATCTTTTAAAAGTAGCTACTTATTTCTTGTATAAAAAATACTTCATATTTTTCATAAATAGTAACTGTTTTGAACTGCCATGGACTTTTCTTAAGAAACTTCATGTAAGCTCAAATCTGGCTTTTAAAGATTTCTGAACTCATGGCTAGTTTGGTCTCAGGTGATTGCGTGTCCAACAACTGAATATAACACCTCTCTCTTCTCCACAGTGACCATTTTGCTTGAAGCAATTCAAGTTTCTATCAAAAGATTCTCGCTCAGGGCATCTATTCGTTTTGCTTCATCTAGAAGTATGCTTTTCTCTGTCTTGCTATATCTTCTCTTGTATACTAAAAAGAAGCCTTCTTTTGCCTTTCTAAAAGCACTCAGTTAACCTCTGACTTGTAAGTGATATTAACACAAAAGGTCCTTGGTTATGTTTTTCTTGTTGATCTTTTGGATCTAGAGAAAGAAAACACATTGTAATTTTTTAGCATCAGAATCTTGCAGAAACCTACTGGTAAGAGCGCACACTTATACATATATATAAAAGCTTATTTACATACATGCCAGTATACATATATACACATGGTTTCTCACACAACAAATATTCCTATTTTTATCTTTATTATCAGACATCATCTATTTTATTGCTACAGAAAATAAACATATATGTTATAACCAAATTCTGTCAAAACATAGCTTCCAATTTCTTCAGGATAAAGACTGTTGAATTGCGATGTAATATCAATCCTCCTATGTGGCAGTAAATTCTGGACAATTTTTTCACAGATGAAGAACCAATTTGAGGCAACAAAGATGTGGTTCTATCAAAGGATGCTGGAGACATCATAGAGAAAACATGGAAAATGGAATCATAAAGGATACTTGGACTTTGACTCAGAAAGGGGTAAGTGAAATTTCTGGGACACATGATGAGAAATGTAGCTTGGAGAATTTGACACTTACAGAAAATACTGAAGGCAAGAGAGGCACAAGAAATAAGCAAGTAATCTACCTAACAATCATGTGTAAATTGCTGGCAGAACAGGAACTGGGATGGTAGTAAAAGGACAAACATGGTTTATAGGTACAACAGACAAGATGTGCTATGACCCTTCAAGATGTGAAAAGATATGATTACCCACATCCTGAAGAGTCATGGCATATCAAAGAATACTTTTCTGTTCTGAATTGAAATAATGGCATAGAAGCAGCTAATACGTTCATAAATTGAGATTATATATTTTAATGACCACTGTCAATTTTAATGTTCTTTCTCCTATTCAAGTTAACTCTGAAAGTTGCTCAGGTTTATTTTCCATAAAATTCTTCTTCACACAATGTCACACCTTACACAAGTTAATTTTTTAACTATAAAATTGGTAATAACCAACCAATCTTTGTAAAAATTTCAGGATATATTTATATGATGATCATTGAAACACCAGTTCTTGTATCATCACCAAAATTAAGCAATGTTGAGCCTGGTCAGTGCTTAGATGGGTGATCACTTGGGAATACTACGTATTGTAAGCTTGGATGTGCAGGTGGTGTAATGGATAATGACTTGAAATTTTTAATTGGAGACCTGAGTTCAAATTCTATTTGATTTCATTATATATTATAACCTGCAAATGGTTGATAAGCTGTAGAAAACGAATCGATCAAAAATTATATCGTGGTAAAGGTAATATTTGCCATTTCCTGCCAAGGAAATATTTGGCATTCATTAATTAAGCTGCCAATACTGCTTTCTGTTGAAATTTAAAAAATCTTTCTCTTAAAACATCTTTTTGGGAGAATAGGTTTTTGATGTTGACTTAAAAGTGATTGTTTGGTTGCTTTCATGCCTTTTACCCAATATTCTTAATATTCTGCAGCTTTTATCCTAGGATAAAAAGCAAGAAAAGTGGACTGACCAGTAAGAAAATATTTGAAGAAGTTGTAAATGTAAACAGATAAAAGCTGCAGAATATTAAGAATATTGAGTAAAAGGCATGAAAGCAACCAAACAATCACTTTTAAGTCAACATCAAAAAGAGAAATGTCTAATTTGAGTGAAGAAGTATATGAAAACTGATTACACAACATCAATTTTTACTGATGAACGTAGAGGTACAATAGTTGAGTTGATGACTGAATTGGTCTAGTTGGTCCCGCCATGAAAATAGTCAATCAACATGATTTAGAAGACAACAGGGAGGTGGCATAATGTATTCAGGTGGTTTGGTAGGCAGTAAAATTATAGGTAACTCTCAAAGTTAATGGTATTATCAAGATAAATGCAAAGAATTATTTTAAGTTCTTGAACAAGTCATCTTTTGAGTGATATAAGTCCCAACAAAGAAGCTTTAACCTCGGGGGTATATTCATACAAGCCAAAACAGTAAAACATTAGTAAAATAAATTGTTGACAAACTGATGAAGGTTATAGAATTTCATGGAGCTCATGTCAACATGTGAAATAGTAATTTATTCAGGTGTACGGGGGAGTGTGTTAATCGAACATAAGTTTCAAGATCCTGTATCTTTTGGATTTATCTTTAAACATATCATTTTACACTCTTTATAATAAAATTTGATAAACCTCAAACAAGTCATTATCTATGTCTTTGTCAATATTTATTATCTACTGATATGTTTATCATATAAAATTAAATATATCCTAAAGCTTTTACCAAAATTGGTTGTTTAATGCTAACTTTATTATAAAAACCTTGACTTGTATAATAAAATCTGATACAGTGTTGACAATTTTTGAATAATGCTTTAATTCAATAAAAAGAAAAATTGTTAAATTTCATTCTCAGGCTTTCTGTAGAACTGATAATTTATTTCTGTTTTTTAATTAGTGATAAAAAGCATCACTTATACACTAATATGATTATTGCTTAGTGGAAAATTTTTAATAAATTAAAGAAACATAAAGTGGCACCCAAATTGCAATGACAGATGTATGAATGAGCCAAATTGCAAAGAGATGTATATTGACAATGAGCCAAATAAGAATGGAAATTTAAAGTGAGACAAATTAGAATAGACTGTTGGAATAGTGAAAGATGCCTTCCAAAAACTAAGTAAAGTAGTTAGAAACAAGAAAAGTTCATTAGAAATAAACAAAAAAAATTCTCAACTCTTATATAATACTGGACCTCCTACATGGCAGTGAATGCTGAACAATCTCCTCACAGATGAACAAGAAACTTGAGATGATAGAAATGCAGTTCTATAGAAGTATGATGAGAATATCATAGACTGAACATGTGAGCAATGACAAAGTTTTAAGGAAAATGGAAATAAAGAGACTCTTCTGCTTAGAATTAGAAATAGTTGAAATTTCTAGGGTCTGGAGAATTTAACATTCACAGGACATCTTCAAGGCAAGAGGGATAGAAGGTAGCAAAATAACC
The DNA here is from genome assembly GCA_964036315.1 of Acanthosepion esculentum. Classification (NCBI taxonomy): domain Eukaryota; kingdom Metazoa; phylum Mollusca; class Cephalopoda; order Sepiida; family Sepiidae; genus Acanthosepion; species Acanthosepion esculentum. Next base: position 57,949,865 of record OZ038489.1, on the reverse strand, counting down.
TTCCATAATGTGTTTGTGTAAATGATTGGCAGAACAGTGATCAGGAGGGATAGCAAAAAGACAAACCTTAATAAGTGCTACAAAGGACTGGAAGTTGTAAAGAGCCAAGATTACCCAGTTTCTGAAAAGAGTTCTATCCTCTAAGATTATTAGTTCTTGATTTGGTATACAAATATTTCCATATTTTATATAAGTTTCAAAATTTTGAAATTTGGCAGTTTTGATATATATATACAAATATTTCATTACAGAATTTCCAAAATGAAATGTATGGAAAGCTGATTTTGTCATAATAATAATAATTGTTAAACACAAAAGTACCATGAAAGATTATCTCTAATACTCTGAATAATTTTCTGTGTAAAAATCTTTTTCATGTTTTAAGCATAGTTCAGGCCAAATTTCTAATTTTATCTTCTTTTAAAATATTGTCCTTTGCTTGTTTTTAAAAAATTCTGTTTGCTCTCAAATTTGGAATGCAATTCAGTTTTGTTTACATCATATAAAATTTGAATATCTTCAAAATTTGATAAACTTTTATTTGAAATGATTGCATTCATGATTTGTAAAGGATCGTTAACAGGATTTTCTCATGTATTTAGGACTTTCAAAGAAAGAGAATTTTTCATTTAAGTAACCTTAACCCTTGTTCAGTTTGCTTCTCCTGATAAACATCAAATATTCTATTCAATTAACCAGATACACTGGCATGATGCCTACTGATTAAATTATATAATAGCTGTTCAAAAGATGATGAGTGTGATATGGTCAGCTTGTATCATGTTAGTGTGCGAATAGATGATTGGTTTGGTTTGTTTTATGGCATATCAACCTCAATGGGTTATTTAATGCCAACAAGATTTTTATTGCTGGAAATATTTTTTTCCTTCAAAAATCTATTTCTGGTAATATTTTTCTTCAAAAATCTATTTCTGGTAATATTTTTCAAAAAATGTATAGCTGGTAATATTTTTTTCCAAAAATGTATATTTGATAATATTTTTTTCCAAATAAATGTATTGCTGGTAATATTTTGTTTGTAAACATTTTCCTTTAATTTGCTGGCAATAACTTTTCCTTCAAAAAAACATTGCTAGTAATACTTTTTCCTATAAAAATGTATTGCTGGTAATAATTTTTCCTTCAAAATTTTATCTCCGATAATAATTTTTCCTTCAAAACTATAGTTCTGGAAATAACTCTTTCTTCAAAAATGTATTGCTGTTAATAATTTTTCCTTCATGAAAGCATTACCAGTAAGAATTTTTTTCTCGAAAATGTATTTTTTGGTAATAATTTTTCCCTCAAAAATATATTGCTGGTATTATTACCTATTTTTACACCTCCACAGCATTTTGACCCCTGTTTGGTGGTCAACTATTTTCCCATAGCTGGGACTCTAACAGGTGCTACCACCCCTGGTCAGGGTGTACCTGATAACACCAACAATTAAGAAGAGGTTCCACACTCCTCAAACCTCCAAACAGAGGCCTTGCTGTTAGATGTAGCTTAATGTCTTACTCAGGACGCAGATGTAGTTTATTCTCATACCCGGGACAAATTGACCACAATTAACTATTTGCCCATAGTGCTACCACCCCAAGTCAGGGTGAACCTGGGAAAATCAGCAATTAAGAGGTGTTTCCATGTGAACAGATGATGAATTTATAAGAAATATAGGGGACAAAAATAAATTGTATTAACAACATCCTCCAATATCAGTCCTTTATTGAGAGAATATTCAATATGACTAGACAGCAAACATTTCTTATATAAGAGATTATATTGGAAAGATTATATTGAATCAATTGCTAAGCTTACTGTTGGGAAAGTTGGTTCAATGCATCGTACTAGACAACTTTACTTGTAAGAATCCATCTTACACATTTATAATTCTACCATTCATTCATGCATTGAATATTGCTGCCATATATGGTCTGCTGCTTCTGCTATATATTTAGAGATTCTTGATAAAATTAAAAAATCTGCAATGTTATCAATCCTGACCTGGCTTCTCAGCTTCAGTAACTTTCCCACTGTTGTAATGTAGCTTCCCTGTGCCTTTTCTATAAATATTTTCATGGTAACTGTTCTTATGAGCTTTCTTCTTTGGTACATCGACTTTACGAATTTAAGCACAGTATGAGATTAGCAGTTAGGTCTAATCATTTTAAAGTTGAAATGGCTAGATGTTACCATAAATTCTATGGTAACAGTTTCTTTTCTCACACTTCACATTTGTAGAATCTCTTCTGGCCTCAACTTTCATCTTTAAAAATTTAAATGCAATGTTAATTGTTATTTTTTGTTGTCTTAATTCCTGCTCTTTTATCATTCTTTTTCATTAATAATGTTTTTCTTTTTCTCAATATTTTCACACTCAGTAACCTCCTTGCATCTTAGTGGTTTATTGCCTTGCTTGGGGTGAAATGATAAAAAAAATTTTCAGATAGAATAGAAAAAAATTCAAAGGGTTTGTTGACAGAATGATATTCAGTAGTACTCCTTATCCCTGCTTTCAACCTCCTTACTAGAGTTGATGTCTTATATAAGGATGATCTAACTAAAAACTGCATTTATGGAAAAGTACATAAGCAGCAACCAGCCATCTTCTAATAGTCTGATTCAAGGGACATAACAAGATCATAACCCAAAGAAGAGATGAAAAAAAGTCTAGTATAGTGGGGACCCTATAAAGTGGTATGTCTGTCTACCAAAGAAGTATTGATACTATCCAAAATGTTTTGAACAAAAAAATGCAATATGAAAGTGGAAAATTTATGAAATATTTATACCATAAAATAGGAATATAAGAACAAAATTTGACTATGGAAAAAGGTATGTCATTCATTAACAACAATGGCCCAAAATACATGTCTCTGAACAAAGAAAAATACTATGTACTGATTGGCTGGAGAAGAGTGCTTCCTCTTAGGAACATGACCATATGCATCATGCAAAGCAAAAGAGAAGAGAGAGTTTCTATTTGACAGCATGTTTTTTTTTTCTAAACGGCTGGCTGCTGGTACTACATATCTCCTCTACAGACAATCATCTATCATGGCCTAAACTCTCTATACCTATCTAGAAGGAGGAGGGTATGTTATGCTCTTGGATTGGATTATCACTAGAGAATAAGAAGGTTGAAAGAAATAACATTTACTGACTTGTCACCAGGGTGAATATCAGGTTGAGATATGTTTATCTTTACTTAGTAAAGTAGGTACTAAGCCTGGGTATTTAGATGGTGGTGATACTATGTACCTACCACTGCTGAAATAGATTGATTTTGATGGTATGTTAATAGCACATTATTTCTGCCAACATTTTCCTTGAGATATAAGAGATTTTCTTTGATGTTTTTTTACCAACGGAATATACATTTAATGAGGGCTGAAGAATGGATCAGACAAAATAATGTTTACAAAGCAGTAGTTAAGTTGTCTGAACAATATTTTCATTCTTAAATTTATAAGCAACATATGAGGGGGTGGTGAAAAGTTATCAGCCTGACCCACTTCCCAAAATCTAACCAAGTAACTGTGGGTAATTCAGTTCACCTGTCGTTTGCGATGACTGAAATGAATTAAAGTGCTTGCTTTCATCCAGTCCTCCAACTGAGCTGTCACTAGTGACCTCTTATTCTCTCAGTCTCATTAGTACGCATGTACACCATCATGCCAACAATGCGCTCTTTCCTGTCTTCCTCCCAGACTCGCTATTTATGCCCGCATTGGGGGCAACTAAGATTTGCATGCAAGACTTACTTCTCGTTCACCCGAGACTTCTGGCTTTATAAATTCAAGCTGGTTTGAATTCTTAGTCTTTTTTATTTTTAATTTTTTCCCCTGCACATCTGCCCACGATCTTTCAACAGGACCTGACACGCCAAGCAAATTTGCTTTGCGGGAGGTAAGTCTTCTCGTTCCTCACAATAAACAAACTCTAACTCTTTTTGGAAAGACTTTCCTCATATCAACAAAGATCATGTTCTCTTAGCCGAAAAATAAGCAGAACAACTATTGTTTCTGTCTGAATTTCTAAGATAAGGAGTTATTCATAATATTTATATTCAGATAATATCTTCATCTTTGTTGTTATTATCACAATTTTTCAGCTGTTGTGGTCTCTGACCATGTTTAAGAATCTATTGATTTGGGTAAACCTCAGGGAATTTCAAACTGAACCCTGTATTTAATCTACTGGGGTAATGTCTAATGTCTAAGGCTGTCCCTGCTCAGTTATTGCTTTTCATGATTCTGCTGAGTTTAAATCTGTATTATCTGTCCCAAGGATTGAACTCACAATTTGCTGACAAATTTATGGACCAGCACTTTAATAATAATGGCTAATATGTAAATAATTACTAAAAAATAAGAATTACAATGTATTGAAAAACTCAGCTATTGGTGTAATATAAAATTAATGATACTCAAATTAAAAGACAACATTTGGGGGGTTGTTGAAAAGTTTACAGCCAGAACAGCTTCCTAAAATCTGGCCAAATGACAAAACATCAGATCTTTTTTAGAAGGGATTCTTCATCAGGTCAAGTACTTTTCAGCATTCATTTGGATAAACAAAGATCATGCTCACTTAGGAGAAAATTAATCGAACCAGCTCCCCCATTTATTGTTCATGAAACAAATTTTATACATAAATAATTAAAAAAGAAAATTACAGTGATACAAAAGAGTGATAAATTTGGTTATTGGTGTACTATAAAAGACATTCTCCTGAGTCATAAGGTCATATATGAAATAAAATTGCTCAGTATGTGATAAGAAATACATTAATATGACATACACCTGCATCATAAATAATTTTATACATGAAATTAGTAAAGAAATCAGATATTTTTTCTAACATTTTTTCTCATGTGTACAATTCCAATACTTCTATAACATTTCTTACATTATAATATATATATATATATATATATATATATATATATATATATATATATATATATGTTTCTAAATATTTTTGGAGTTTAAAAGATGATAATAAGACTCTTAAGATGAAATGGAAAATTTTAAAAATGGCAAGGACATGTAGATATTTATATGAAACCTGTTTTCTGTCCTTACATGAAAAATTGGAAATTATCAGATTCATTAAAAATTTCTTATTAAATCAAAGGAATGAATTTACAGTAAATTTTTAACATAGTTTACCTTTTACCTTACAATTTAGTTAAACTTTAGAATTTGATTGTTTTTTCTTATAGTTTAGTTGTACTGCATTGCAACATATTTGGCTTATCTTTCTATTTGTAAGATTAATTTGGATTTAATATAATTTTGCATTAATCTTCTGGTAGTATTAGTAACATCTTGTATTTGGTTGGTATTTTTGACATTGTACATTGATTGTTTATTGTTATTAACATCTTATATGAAAAATCCTTATTCAACAGTTGCATATTAATCTACCAAATAATTCTATGTCAGTGGTTCCCAACCAATTTTGGGCCATGCCCCACTTTGATATTTCTAAAGTTCTGGTGACCCCCTGCAATATTTAATTCTTATATGTATGCCAATTACACATGTACATACATACATATACACAAAATATCTTTATGTATGTATACTGTATATGCATTGTATGTATTAACATGCATTAACATTAACACTCTCACTCAGACTCACGAGAGAACAATGCACGGTTAAAAACTCATTCTCAAATTGCACCATTATTTTATTGGTATACTAAGCTGAAGGGTGCACATCCTATGCATGCCTAACCAAAATATTACCATGCCCAACTGGTGGGGCATGTGCCCCATATTGGGAATCATTGTTCTGTATGTTTAAATTATTTACCAGTTTCTTAAAGTAGCTATGTATTTATCAACTATAAAAAATATTTATTTAGGAAACTCACAAAAAATACTTCAGCATTTTGCTAAATTACCTCTCTACCCCATTTTTATTTCTTAGGTAATGGCATTGTCTAATTTGTATAATTTATGTATCTGTTTATGTCTGGCTGTCGTTAGCAGCCAATATACAGGTCATGACCCATTTATAAAAATAATTTTTTAATTTTTACTTCTTCACTTAGTTTAAATCAATGAATAAATCAATGTTTATATATATATATATATATATATATATATATATATATATATAAACATTGATATATATATATATATATATATATATATATATACAAAGAAATATAGTTTTAAGGTATACTATATTATGGAATAAAGTATTCAGTATCAGAGACAGAGCATTTGTAAATATAAAAGTGGACATTGAAATCAACACTCAGAAGTGACAGACTGTTTCCTACTAAATGCAATTGTCATGCCACAAGCATTGTGTTTTTTTCTCAACTATTTATATATATGAGTCAGTGATTCATTGTGGGTAGTCTGTTGCATTGTGGGTAGTTAATTCTAATAATTATTTTGGCAGGAATGGTTTGTTAATTTGTTTATTATTTATTTATTTATTTGGATGAGTTTATTTTACTTTTATTTTATTAAGCTTTTTTATTCTTTTCAGTTTTAAATTTATATGTAACATAGTAAAAATTTGTGTTGTGTGTGCCATTTGAGATGAGTTCTGATCATTTATTTAGTGGTTTGTTTTAGTCTGGGAAGGTAATTATAGCTATTTTTTCCTCCAAGCAGAGTTTGCAGTTTTTGGATTGATTGTTGTAGGTTGATGTTCTTTTCCTTATTTTCCATGATATTTATGGTGTGATTTGTTTTTTGTTTTTTGTTTTTAATTTCCAGATATACTTTGAAAGTATTGTGCTGATCATGTATTTACTATTTATGAAAGATTTTTGTGTGCAAATGTAGGAAAAATATTCCTCAAACTCTTATACAAACACTTCCCTGAATCAAGCACTCTCCACAAAATATTCAACAAAAACACAGTAAAAAATCAGCTACAGTTTTACTGAACACATGACACAAATAATAAAAAAGCACAATAGGAAAACTATCAACAAACTACCCAAACAAATTAAACCCATGTGTAACTGAAGAATAAAGAATGAATGTCCTTTAAATGGCAATTGCTTACAAAACAATGTAATATACCAAGCCACAGTAAAATCATCAGATAATGAAGAAAAAATATACATAGGAATAACAGAAGTACCCTGGAAACAAAGAAACTACACACAGAATTTGAGAATTTTTAGTTTATGTTTATTATTTTCATGAAAAAGTATAGATGTATTTTCAACAAGAATTTTTAAAAATTGTGAATGTGGACAGGCATGCTGTTGCAAATGTTTAGAAATGTTGAACATATCATTCAAATAAAAACTCAGCTACCAAGGCCACATGGTCGTAGTGTCAGTCAGTTATGTATGATACATGCTTAGGCAATCATGTATCTTTCGATACATGACTGATGAGACAGATTTTTTCCCACCATAGGTTGCCATTTCTTTCTGCAGTAGACCAGTTGCTATCCAAGGCTATAGAACCCAGTCTGTCCTGCTATTTACCCATAGCTGCAAGGTGAAGAAGAGGATTCATATGTTTCCCAAGGGTATTAGCACGTAAATGAATATAATTGATTTGACTGGAATTCAAACTCAGCTCTCCGATTCCTCAATCCGAGCCGATATCCATTATACCACTGTGCCTCCAGTCATAGTGTATCCAACATAAATATTATTTTTTCCACTGGATATACAATTTACCAGAGGACATTGAAATTTATAAACAATGTTGGTTTTCTGCAACATGTTACAAATGATTGAATTAGATATACTAGAATTAGTGTAGAATATAATTAATTTTATTATTTACTAGAATCTGGTGGACATATTATTATTTATTAATTTGTTTAGGTTATTTTAATTTTGTTTATAATTAGAATGTATTTGTTTGCAATATAAAAGATTAATATGTTTGGGGGTTAATTGAAGAAGTATTATATTCTATTTGCTTTATATTAAAATTTCTAATAGAACATCTTATTTGTTCATCAACAATATAATTAGGAAAGTTATTATTACTAAGAGTTTGTTTTATATTTTTTAGTTCACTGTAGAAAATCTGTTTTGGAGATGAATTAATTTTTGCATGGTTTAGTTTTTTTTATAATTGCTATTTTATAGTAATTTGGGCATTCACTCTGATAGTTAAGGGTGCACAAATTTATGCTGGTAGGTTTTTTTTATATGAGGTGATAGTGAATTTATTGTCATTAGTGTTATATATATATATATATATATATATATATATATATATATATATATATACTATAGTAATATAATAAAATATACATCTGATATAACATAGACAAGGATGTGCATTGTGGTATAATGGATGATGGCTCAGAATGAGAAATCAGAGAATTGAGTCTGAATTCCAGCCAAGTTTGTAACATTCACTTTTGTGCAAATACTCTTGAGAAAGTGCAATCGCCTTTGCCTTTTGTCTGACTTGTTTGAGAGAACTAACAATTGCATGAAGTATATCTAAGGCTTTTATTTGTCAAAACATACTATTGCAGCTGTGAAAACTGCAAATAATTAAAACAAAGGCATTAACAAGCATGCAGATACAAAATATCATTTAACAGACTTGAAAAATATACAAAGCATATCACAACAATATATCTCAAAAACCACATGTGAGAAAAAAATATGAAAGGTACTCAGATACAAGGGAGAGGAATTATTTATATGTTAATACATATATATATGACAGGTGTATAACACAAAAGACTAGCAGCTAACCTCTTCTACAATTAAGGCATAAAAAACTTACTCTTTAAATTTACTACCAAAATACATTAGGTGAAAGGAGATAAGATTTGAAAAAATTAAGTTTTTACTTTACCAGAAATGAAAAGTGTTAAAAAATAGTAAATTTACAATTTAGAAACAACAACCTCTAGAGTTTTTAAAATAAAGAGAAATAATTACTTCATTGGCAAGTAGGTAGAAAGCAAATTAAGAGGAATAGGGTAGAAAAAAAAATACCAACATAAGTATCTTCTCATATTTGACCCCAAGAGACTAATGAGTCTCCTGGCTAGAGGCAGACTACAAAATGTCTGGGTTAAAATTTAAATTGCTGCTATATAAGGGCATAAAGTGATAGTGGTAGACACAAAGCCTAACAACTCAAAATAATTTAGGGTCACACTATCATCCTGCCTGTCAAAATTTTTAATATCAAACTTCTGCAAAATAAACTTCTGCTGTCAAAAATACCAATCTATAAACTAGTATTTTGTTTATAATAAAAAGAGGAGGGAACTACTTTGTTTTGGTGTTAGGGTCCTTTTTGTTAGGGAGTGACCAAAACTCACCATTTCTTTAGGAACTATTTCAGAGAGTGAACTAGACTGACTGTCACTACAGAAATTTGGAAAGGTACTGAAAAGAACCTGTTTCTTTATGTAAAACAAAATGATTGATGGCAGCCACAAAAGTATGAATCCTACTCTTCTCAACCCCCCAACCCAGTTATGGCTTGAATAATAGAACAGACTGTGTCCTATAGCATTCGTTAGCAACCAGTCTTCCACAGAATAGCAACCTAGTGTGGGAAAAGTCTAGTGATTCATGAATTGAAAGAAACATGATCACCCAAGCATGCACTGTGTATGCCACTAAGTTGGCTGACCGATCACTCACACACACACACACACACACACACACAATGAAAACAAAATAATTAAGAGATCTAGAATTGTACTTTCTTACTGTTTTGGGAAGTATATTTAAGAGAAATACAAAATTCTGCCTCCACTCAGTATAAATTTAAAAGTCTCAATGAAAACAGTATTATCTATACCTTGTATTATCTATACCTTTTCACTTTCAATTTGAGAATAGTAACTTTCAAAATGAAATAGTCACTTTCAATTTGAAAATAGTAATTTTCAAAATTGAATGATTTATTTTGAGTAAAAAAAATGGAAAATTAACTAATCAAATTTGTATTTTTTTATATATTTAAATTTCAAAGTTAAAATTGTTTCTAAAAACTGAATTTAAGGATTTTCAAATACAAAGAAATTACTTTACTTACCCAAAATGTTATGAACTGAAAGCGAAAGTTTAAAGTTTGTAATCTATTTTTTGAATAAGATATAAAGATTGAAAAATATATTTAACTGACTAAAGTGTTTCTTAAAATTTAATACTATGTTGAGATAATACAAGAAGACTGAAAATGAAAAAAAGAAAATTCAAATTCTCTGAATCAAATGGAGACTGGCGGACAAAATTTCAACAAATTGGAGTTCCTCAGTCAACTGCTTACAGGTGGGTATCGCAAGGTGAAAGGAAAATTCAAGAGGTGGACAAAGGTTCAGAAAAGTGTCAAATGAGCACAAAGATTTTGTGCGGAAGAAAATTGAAGAAAAACCCCCGAATAACACTTAATGATCTAGTTGATGGCTTTTACCATAAATTCAATTTAAAATTGTCCAAGCAGACTTTACATCGCCAACTGGACATGCTTTTATACACTCTGAAAGTGTCAGATTCAAGCCAGAAACAGCAAATACATTAGATGATAAAGAAAGGAGAAAAGGTGCCAACATATATGTAATAGGCTGTATCAGCAACTTGAGCCTAATTTACAGTGAAGTCAGACAGGGAGCGTACACAAATAACTTGGTGTGTAATTTTTTTAAAAAGGCCCTGCATGTAGCCAAGGAAAAGTATGATCAATCTGTTGTTCTTGTCATTGACAATACACATTGCTACTCAAAAATTGAATCAGTCTTAGATAAGGAGGAATTTTTGATAATCAAATTTTGAGGCTAGGACCTTACAGCCTCATCTGATTGAAAATGTTTGGTCAATTTTCAAAACTGAAGTGAAGAGAAAATTGGCTGAAAATACCCAAGAAATTCTAATGAGAGAAGGGTTAGCCTTGAGCATCAAAGAGCATAGGCCCTGGTACCCTAGAAAATTATATAAATTCTGCCCTTGCAACGGTGACAGCGAAAATGAGCTTAAATTTCATTGCAGGCATCCAAGGCAAAAGCACGAAAGCCTTAAATCTGGAGGATATGACATTTTAATTAACATGCTTTATTTATAATGAAGATTCATTATTTTATTCTATAGAATTATTGTTTATATTTTTTATTCATTTGGTTCAAATGTTACTATTTTCATATTTAAAGTTAGTATTCCATTTTGAAAATTACAATACTCAAATTGAAAGTGACTTTCCATTCTGAAAGTTATTATTCTCAAATTGACAGTGAAAAGCTATATTTTCATTTGTTACATATTTAATTTGTACTCAAAGCAATACTGAGAAATGCATAGTAATCATTTGAACAATATTATTCATAACATTTAATAATCCTGTTAGGACAGATTTTATAACAAGGGAGCTAACTCGCTCCCTAGATGGGAACCAAGTTATGCCCCTCTCTAAGAACAAAGAAGAAAGTGATTTCAAGATAGTGGTCACAGATTCTCACACGTTCCCAAAATAAAGAACTATTAATCTATCAGTAATCCACTGGTCATGTTCTACATCTATTGTTATCCAATAGTGAATAAAATGTATAAAGGTTTGAATTGTGTATTCATTCTTATTTGACAAAAATAAGCACACCAAGTGATACAACAAATCCCAATAAATATAATCTTTTAAAATAGTAAACATAACATTCGCTGGTAAGTATGTGTAGGAAATGCTCTTTTTTATCTTTCCATTTTTAAATAAAACTAGGCAGATATGGAGTATGCAGGTAGTGTAATGGTAACTGCTGTGAAAAGTGAAATCATCAAACCATGTTTAAATTCAGGTCTCATTTTCTACATTCACTTTCGTACTAACGGAAAAGGCACAAATCCATTTACTCTCCCAAGCTATGATCTAAAGCAAATTCAAAACATCTAATTACATGTTCATTAGAAACAAAGAAAAGGGTGCTCAACTGCTATGCAATATCTATCCTCCTATATGGCTCTGAATGCTGGACAATTTCTTCACAGATGGTTCTACAAAAGATGCTGAGAATTACATGGATGGAACATGGGAGCAACAAAGAAGTTTTAAGGAAAATGGTAATACAAAGGATACTTACTAGAAAGAGAAGGTTGAGATTTCTTGGGTACATAATGAGGAAAGAGGATATGGAGAATTTGATACTCACAGGGCATAGTGAATTCAAAAAGAGCAGAAGGAAACAGTGAGTAACCTCTCTAATGAGCTTGAGTAAATAGATGGCAGACCAGGATAGTAAGAGGACAAACATTGCTAAGAGCTATAAAGGATAGTAAGTAGTGGAGAAATACACTCATATCTTGAAGATTGGAAATAGAATTGGCAAGCTGAATTCAAATTCCAACTGAATTTCTGAACTCACTTTCACACAAATGCTCTTGGGAAATGTATTCATGCACTTCTTTTGACCCCTACTATGGAGGTCTCTAGCTTTGGATAGCAGCCAGTCTAAGAGAAGTAACACTCTAAATTCAAAATTATGGAAAAGGCAACAGGAAATCACTCTATTATCTTTCCAGAGAATGCATGATAATTCATGATTAATAAAGGAATAGAACCTAACCAGAGCCATGATCACCTCCATACTGAAGGAATGCAGCATTTTCGTTAAAAAAGAAAATAAAGGAGATGTGACTCATGATTCTCTGGCTACATACATCCATTTTCTATTGATAGAGTTTTATTTATTTACTGATGTTCATTAGAAAAAGCCATTTCATTTCATAGTATTCGAATGATGATGTAAACAATGAAATATTAACTAAACCCACATTTTAACTACCCACAGCTCCTATCTGTTAATCAAATATTGATTACCAATGTTATCCTGTTTTCAAGTATTACCTTCATCTTTTATCAATTCCTTTCTATTTCTAATTGGAAAGAAAGAAAAGATATAAAGAGAGGGAAGAGAAAAAACTTTTACAAATTCTACAAAGAAGTTTTTTTCAGTCCTCTTGCAAATTGTAGCAAACAAAGGCTAACAGTGAATGAAACTTGGATAAGGGTCATGTCCATGAGTAGAAATTGAGAAGCAGACCTAAAAATAACAAAGATAGGATTGCAATATTATTACTGTCCTTTATTGAATTAAATATGATGGTAACCATGAATTTTTAGATATAAACATAATTCTGTTTAGATCTTAACTGAACTAAGTTTTTGTTTGATTTTTTCAATGCTTTTTAAAACTGTTTCATTGAATCAAGAACTGAAACTGTTTGGCTTGCATGTGTTGGCATTTCCTACCAGTGTTAAAGGTTAGAGTTCAAGACTAAATAAAAAAAAATTACTGGTTTTCAATGTCTACCGATATTACATCTGGTGTATTTCATACTACTCAATTTTCTTACCTTCCTTTGGGCCAGGATCAATGCATGGTATCTGTTCCTATTTTTAATCAGTGAAGATTCATGGCTTGGGGATTCCAACCCTGTAACAAGGCCTTCCTCATTACATTCAAGGAAGGAGGGTCATTGTAATGCTGAGTCCAGTGTGACAATGGTTACAGGGACTGGGCAAATTTTGGATTGGCCAGTGGCACCCTACATTAAAGCAACCTTGTGTCCTATCCTATCCTCATGGGAAGAAGGTTGAATACCACCTTCTTACCCATTTCTTCCCTATATAATAAGCTTAGTAAATATGAAGAACTTGACATTTATTGTATTTACTAATTGCTTTGAGAGTTGAGAGATACTTATGTTTGTATACATTTATAAATATGATCTTTTTATATTGAACCATTTTAATATTGAAGATTTTAGAAGAGGGAAAGTAAAACAATGGTGAAAGTCAAAACATACATAGTACCTGTTTGCTGAGAAATTCTATAGAATATAAAGCCAACTGATATTTTGAAATGAAAAAGCATAGATCACTTTCATATGAAAAGTAATTATTGTAAGAATTGCTCATAAGAAAAACCATAAAGAACGATATGCTGTTATATCATGCTGCAGGAATATAATGTGTTTCAACGACTGTATGCAATTTACATGAAACGAAATCTCTAAATATGTCTCACATGTTTGCTGCAAAGAACAGTCTATTCAAACCTCTTTTAAATGAAAGACACTCAAGTACACTTTTTGCCACAAGACAAAGAAAAGATAATAGCTGATCATATGCACTGGTGATCAAATGGAGGCTAACATATTGCTGATAGATTTAATGTGCCATAAATAAGATAATTCTTTTGAGCCAAGCCTTTTGGTGCATAAGGTGATATAAAGCCATTTTGATCCTTCATTCAGGCTATTTGTATAAATAGGTTTATTGGCCTTTGAAAACATTCAACTTGAAAAACTCTTTGAAAGATTTCACTTTTCAAACACTTCTGAATTCATAGAAAATGAATTCAGTAAATAAACAAAAATAGAAAGGGTTGTATGACTAGGATGTTTCTTATCACTGGACTTATTCAACCAATACAGTGAGGTGATTCTGAGAGAATTACAAATCCTACCAGGATTCATTATTGGTGGCCACAGTCTTAACAACATTATATAATTTTAATGCCTCTAAAACAAAACTGCTCTCATTTAACCACCATAGAGAAACTTTTTGGCCTGCCATCAGCATGGCTGATGCTAGACTCCTGGAGAACAACACAATGCACCTTCTTTGCCTCATGTTTTAAACTGATTTGAAGTGGAGTGACTAGATCAAATCAATAGCAGCATCTACTGCAACGAAAGTTGGGTCACTGTGTTGTGCCAGAAAATTTTTCTCATCAGAGTCCATCTTGCACATTTCCAAATCTATCATTCGCCCGTGCATTAAAAAGTCTAGTCTGGTGCTCCCACTATTCATCTTGTGGTTCTTGACAAAATCCAAATAGGGATCTGTAATATAATAGATCCTGACTTGGCATCTCAACTTCAGTTACTTTCTAACTGACATGACATAGCTTCCGTCTATCTTTTCTGACAAGCTTTTTTCCATGGAACCCCAACTGCATGGATTTAAGTGTGCTACTAGATTGAAATCTATGCCCTACCTGTTTACTGCTGAAATAGCTAAATGCAAGTCCAATAGTTTGTTTTCTTGCACTTCCTACCTGTGAAGCTCCCCCACCATTTACTTATTTTCCTGATAACTACAATCTTCAAAAATTTAAATGAAGTGTCAGTCACCATCTTCTATCTTCATGAATACTGTTCCTCTTTTGTCTTTTTCTCAATCTTCCCTATACTCAGTCTTTTCTCCCACTTTCACTCCCTGTAACAGCTTGTGTACTAGTGGCATTCCCACTTTGCTCGAGGTGAAATTATTAAAAAAATCAAATAGGCAGATGGCCCAGTATTGATAACAGACAAAAAGAAGAAACTACAAGAACTCTTACAGAAGGTAGTGAAGGGAAGCAAGAAGAAAGGACTAAACATCAGTTGTAAGTAAATAGAATGCATGGTTGCTCAATATGCAGATTACAATTTGGAGATACCAAAAATAAAACCAGTAAAACAATTTAAATGTTGAAGTATTTTAATAGAGGACAAAAAGTGCAATATTGAAATCCGAAGGCACATTGGGATAGTGAAAGATGAAAAAAATAGAAAAAAATCATGAGAAACAAATACTATGTTACATAATATCAGTCATCCTCTATGGTAATGAATCCTGGATAATCTGATCACAGACTAAAAAGAGTCTTGAAGCAACAGAAATGTGGCTCTACAGAAGGATGTTGAGAATGCCATGGACTGAACATGTGAACAACAACAAAGTTTTAAAGAAAATGGAAATAAAAAGGACACATACTTATCGGGAAGAGAGAGTTGAAATTTCTAGGGTACATAATGTGAAATGAGGGCTTGGAAAATTTGATACTCAAAGGACAGACTGAAGGCAAGAGGAACAGAGAAAAACAACTCATAACCTACTTAATGAGCTTCAGTAAATGAATGGTGAATTTAGCTGTGAGGGAGTACAGAAATTTTCCATAATTTTCATTGTCCCAAGTGCTTTTTCCCTCTTCTTTAACCATTTTCAAGGGGGTTTGGCTTTTGGTGGTGTTAGTTTGTTTCTCATGTTGTTGACTGATTAAGTTGTATTTCATATTTTGTGTTGTTTTAAATAGGAGTGTTCATTTTGAGTCTTCATATGTTCTGTGTAGCTGGAATTCAACACCATATTTCTGCCATAATTCCAAAAAAACATTTATAATGTATATTATATTACAGAAAATCCTTGTTATCACTAATCAAAATAACCTCACCAAATCTAAACTAGTGATGACCAATATAGTGTATCACTTTCACTGCCCAGTACAAGAGTGTGTTTCTTGTCAAAAATCAATTACATATATCAGACATACTATCACCTCCTTGATTAGATAGATGCCTCACATATCACTTATCAGATCAAAGTTCTATAAAAAAAACATCTATCAACCTACAATTTACAAGAACCCTTAAGAAAAATTCTGGTTGAAAACACTAAAATTCTATATAAATCACATTACCAGAGACATCTTGCTATTAGAGTGGCCCTGTATATTAAATCTCTCTCTCTCTCTCACTCTCTCTCTCTCTCTCTCTCTACAATTTAAACAATGAGACATGAGAAAAAAAATAAAAACATCAAAAACCAAACCCCTTTGAAAATGGCTCAAGTGGCCAAAAGCACTTGAGACAATGAAAATTATGGAAAATTTCTGTACCTACAAAATGGAAACGACATAAGGATGCTGGAAAAACTAAATAAAAAAATAATTACACTTCCTTGTCTGCCATATTTAATGAAAGATGTTTAAAAGAAAGGTTGCTGCCCAAGTATACATTTATATATATATATATGTGTGCAGATATGTAGAAAAATAGGAAAGAACACGTTAGGTAAATAATCCGGAGTTCTTTAGTATTTTTAATATTTCAAATTTTAATATTCCTAAATTTTTGCCTGAGGATAAAGCATGAGAACTCTTATGTAGCGTAGGAATCATATTTTTTTTAAAATAATTATAATATATATATATATATATATATATATAAATATATATATATATATATAAATATATAAATATATATATATATATACATACATTTATATATATATAAATATACATTAATATATATAAATATACATATATATAAATATACATTTATATATATATATATATATATATATATCTTTGCTGCCCAAATATACATTTATATATATATATATATTTATATATATGTATATATATATATATGTATATATATATATAATATATATATATATGTATATATATATATATATATATATGTATATATATATATAATATATATATATATGTATATATATATAATATATATATATATAATATATATATATATATATATATATGTATATGTATATATATATATATATATATATATATATATATATATATATATATATATATATGCATAGTTCATTGAATAGGTCAGACAAGGTGCTTTGATTTAGCTTTTTATAAAATTTCTCATGTGATCTAATATTTTTCTTTTCAGATGATAAATTATATAAAAACTGTCTGAATGTTCTTTTTATCCACGCACTTTTGGCTATACATTTAGCCATTTTCAAGGTTGAAATAATTTAACTGTTAAATAAGAGTTTGTTGCAATATGTATTTATATAATGTGTTCATTTTCAAAACATCATCAAGATATTGTGTCCATGTTCATAGTTGATATTATTGAGTGTTGGTTTTTTGTTTTTATTAATAATGCTTCCATTATTTTTAGCATTTTTTGCATGTAGATGATGCTATTATATATGTGTGGTCAACAAGTATGTTTCAAATAGTGTCCAGTAGGTCTCCATGAATATTTGAATGGGATCTATGGACAGAAAGGTGTAGAGGGAGTCTTGGTGTCAAACATGTTGTCGTATGGCCTATATAATTATTTACAAATTTTTATTGATCAGGAATACAAATCCTAAATGGGCTCAGATAAAAAGAACATTCGGACAGTTTTTATATAATTTATCATCTGAAAAGAAAAAGAAATTATTAGATCACATGAGAAATTGTATAAAAAACTACATCAAAGCACCGTGTCTCTCCTATTCAATGAAATGTGCATGAAAGAAGGATTGCTGCCTAAATACACAAATGTATATATATATATATATATATATATATATATATATATATATATATATATATATATAATTTTCAACAATTTAGGTCAAATAACAAGACAGAAATTTACTTTGAAACTGACACAAGTTCCTGTAGGCTTAAAAATTGCTAGTAGAGCAATACTTGGCAATGATTTTTTTTTTATTAAGATACTAATAATCTACTAACTACTGGAGTTTCACATTTCTGTTCATCAAGCTGGTTTGGGTTTTTGTAGGTTTTTTAAATAATGTTTTTACATCTGTTGGTTTATGTATAAGAAATTCAAGAAATGAATGATGCCTTTGCAAGTAAAAGCTTATTATAGAATAGATGTTTCAATTAATAGCAATCAGTAATATTTGCAATCATTCATTGCATGAAAGAAACAAGAACTTGTTTAGGCACCCTAAAATCCTACAAGGTTAAAGGGCACAAGAAAAATTTATGATATTGTTAAAAAAGAGAGATGGAAATAAACAAGGAAATTGATTCATAGACAAAATCAAATTTAGCTTCACACAAAAGATGTCATTGATATGATTAATCACAGATAAAAGACAATGTCCAATAACAATTTGCCAGAGAACTGAAAAACACAACAGTTCTGGTAAACAAAAAGCAATCCAAGAAAACTAGTTACAAAATGGTGCATAGAAATGAAGAGAAATGATATAAAAGCCAAAGATATATTATGAACAATATTATCAAACCACAACCAAAATTATAAAATAAGAATTTTACGAAAATGACTTATTTGACAAGTAGTGAAAGGAAATCATTATATACATGGTTTCTTTATTGCCAATACAGATTTTAACAGGAAATATTAAAGAGATTTATTGACATGAAAATAAGTTAAGTGAAAGGTTTTTTTGTTATAAGGTTTGTTTTGTTTGAATATGATATTCCATCTCTTTGTGATTTTTTTCATTTTTGAGAAAAATTAAATTGACCAATAATGTTCAGTATAACCTGTGAAGTGAATGTAAAACTGGACCCTGATTTTGTGTGTGTTTACAAAAATATGGCTGTAAATGGTTAATAGCCATTTCCCTACAAGGAAACATTTGGCATTCATTGGCCAAACAGCCAGTATGACTTACATTTGAAATTTATAAAATCTTTTTCTTAAAACAGTTTTTCAGGAAAATAGGTTTCTAAAATCCAGTAGCTGTTATTACTCTTTCCAGTATTGATGGTTTTTTTTTTCTAAATATTTATTTGAAGTAGTGTGGAATGTCACATGTTGATATCCTTATTTTCTCTTAAATAGTTACATGTGATATCCATTTTAGTTGTTGATAGTCCTCAAGTGATCTGGTTTCCGTAGTGCCAGTTTGCAATGTTCAATGAAGCTAAGATCCACAGGCTTCACTCACTGAAAGCCATTTTTAACCATTGTTCTTAGAAAGCAGATGTATACAGTTGATACTTTAGATTTTCTGAAGAGGTTTGGTCAATGCATGTCATCCACATGAAAGTCTTGATCTGACAAGGCTATTTGAGAACATGGTGAAAGTACCTCCAGTGCTGCCTATTCTACGTTCAATTTCTTTATTTCCTCTACTAAATTGGTTATTATTGATCCATACACTGAGGTAATTGAAACATATTTAATAACTTCATATCCTAAATTTTTATGATGAATTCAGGATATGTATGTGTAACCTAATTCTTTGCTAATTCATTGTTTTTAAGTTTTTATTTCAATTTGATTTTGTTTTTCTTGCACAGCCATATATGTATAAATAGGTATGAAATCAAAGTCTAATCTTACATTCAATAACTAACTGGAACACGAAAAGTTATAAATCCGGTTACAAAATCAGGGTCCAGTTTAGCATTATGCATATAGTAAACTGAGCCCTCACTTTAGACCCATTGTACTCAATATCAAGATGTGTAGGTAGATAGCAGCTCAGAATAAGAATTCATAGAGCCAAGTTTCAATTCCATTCAGGTTTGTTACACACAAATATCCTAGAGAAAGGTATGAATCCATCTCTTTTTCCCATCAGCTATGGGTTAAATAGCAAGATTTTTATCTGAACAAATCATTGTTATCCAAAAAATTGTTAATGCAATACTCACTCAAAAAAAAAGAGAATTATGCTTTTCTTACAGTCCAAAATATGTTCACAATTGATATGTGGGAAGCAGTAAAAAATGCTTCAACTAATGTTAAAGTTAAAACAATAGAAATGTTTACAAAATCAGTGCTTAAAACATTGATGAAGGTTATATAATATCCAGCAGCCCATATTAAGACAAAAATTAATTTATTCCAAAATACAAGATTTTCTGTTAATCAAATGTATGTTTTGATGATCTGTTGCATTTGGATTTATAAATTATAAATTATGGTGTACTTTGAATAAAAAAACAAAATCCCCAAAACAATTTATTAATAAGAATAGACTTTATAAGCTGAAAAAAAAATATCATAAACAATATGATGGAGTCAGCTGAAGTCACATACACTTTTTAAGAAATAGTTTTTTTAAAATAAAAGCAAAAGCAAAGTTAATATTAGAAATCCTTAACTTTTTGTGATATTTCATGACAACAGTGGAATCTGTTTTTTTTCTCAAAAAAATACTCCAAATAATGCTTAAAACATGATTATTTTTCCTGACAAAACATATGAATTTCCCTCTCAACAACTTCTCCACAAACTTGACACATATAGACTACATGACAAGGCTTAATTATATGTATTTTTATAATAGCTATCATATATTTTTCAATTAAGATTTGGTTAACAGAAATCACAGAATATTTTATATCAAAAACATTTTTCTCATGTGTGTTATAGACAAGCATATGGTTGCAAGACAGAAATACAACAACAGCAGAAATAGATTTACGTGATTTATTTCAATAGGAACGTGTGATTTTGGGACAGCTACCTTGTGGTATAGTTCATAAGCTGGTTGCTGATCTGGGTTGATCTCTCATAGTAGTTTCCACTGGTTGGCGTGGCGTTCCTCCTGCTGACTGCTGCTGACTGCCTACACTGACCGTGACAGATCTCTTCCCCGGCCTCCCGTTGACTGCTTCGTGTGACCCTTTTTATGGCGTTTTTTATGGCTTAACGGGCTCGAAAAATGATGCAAGTATAATTAGGAGGGAAGCATTTTTATTGGTCGAAAAATAGAAGCACTTTGAAATATTATTTTATTTTTCGACCGGAACTCGTGCGTCGGGCCTATGCGTAGACAACGATAATGGTCATTTTGTGACGGGGCCTTGTCCCGTTCACATCCGACTCTCGCTCTTGAATATGTCTTATTTTATTTCATAACATGTGGTTTGGGTAGCTTTGTTTGCATTCATTTTTTTGAGGAAAATGAACTTTTAAAATCAGATTAATTGTTTTTATGGCAATTTTATATTTCTGGAATTAAAAAATATATGTCAATAAGCATACTATTATACGTATATTTATTTACAGTATGATGAACAATTCTTGAATTGCAAAATGTCACACTACCAGATGTGTTAATGTAAGTATTTCTAATAAAACTAGATATTATAAGCTGAAATGAATTTAAGTGCAGTACAAGATTGGTGGCATGGTCCATCATTGTATAGTGGAAATGGTTAGCTGTAACCGCAAGTTCTATGCTAACAGTTTCTACAGTCGCACTTTTTGCTTGTAGAACTCTCTTCCGGTTTCTTGCTTCCCAGTCAACTATGATTTTTGTTGTGGTAGGATCCACCTAATCTGCATAGGTGACTACCGACTATATAAATAATGGTTGGTACCGGAAGACAAGAAGAGCGAATACAGAGATCCAGCTAGAGACTCTGCCCGACTGCGACTTAGTCAACACATTCTCCAGGAACGTCTTCCCATAAATATACAGAAATACTATATGTAAATATTGTGTACACTTTCTTGTTATAATACATTCTTATTCTAAGTACATTTTGTGTTGCATTATTATTCCATGCATTAGTCGAGATTCAACAATGAGTCAAGACTCAACAATGGCGACGAAGTAGAACGAACCATACGGCAAGTTTCAACAATGGCGACGAAGTAGAACGAACCATACGGAAAAAAGAAAGAATTAATAGTGAGAGTTTTCAACAATTGGGACAAGTCATTGAAGAACCCAGGCAGAAAAAAAACAAACTATTAATTCAAAGTCCAACGTAACGACGAAGGATTCTGAACTTCTGGATATGTAGAACTCGTTAAAAGACGACTAAGCATAAAGGAACGTTCACTCAGAAAGATTTGAAAGGTGTCGTAAACGAATAACGGTAATTTTAAATTGAAAAATTATCTACAACGAGACACCCGCTAAAAAGAAAAATTGGCCGACTACAAAAACATGCGTGGATTTAAAAGGAGCACAAATACACCGTGTCGACTTTGAAAGGTAACGAACTTTAAAAAAATTTTTTTTTTATTGGTTCAACAATATAGTGACGAATTACCTCTGATAACAAAATCAGACGTTGTCATTGAAATACGCGAACGGAAGTCGAATACGAAAAAAAAAGTCCGACGCTCTCTGTTCACAAAATAAAAAAATAAAAAAATACCAAAGTTGATTACCACGGGCGTGAATGTAAAAGCAAGTCATAAAATTTAAAAGTCGTACGTTGTTTCGATTTTTTGGTCAGCTTATATGATATTCGTGGATACACAAATTAAAAGTATATTCCTTGTTGCATGAACACTATCAGCTAAAAATGGAGGAACTATCCAAAGTCATATCTGAATTATTCAAAAGACAGCAAGAACAACAGATAGCGCTGCAAAAATATCAAGAACGGCAAGAGGAAAGACTTTTAGAAATTCAAAAGTTAACACTGGAGAAATTAAACAACTATCAGGCAAACGAGGGAAATTCTTCATATTCTAATAACATCATATTTAATTCGCTGGAAACTTTCAACTATGTGCCAGACGAAGAAAAAACGTTTGAAGCGTACTTTAAACGATATGAAGATATTTTCTACACAGACTGTGAAAACTGGTCGAATTCAAGAAAAGTCAGTCTATTACTAAGAAAGCTAGGTACAGCAGAACATAGCAAATTTGTAGATTTTATTCTACCGAGAAAAACAACTGAATTGGAATTCTCGGAAACAGTGAAATTGCTAAAAGAGCTGTTTGGAGCAAATATGTCGCTTTGGCATAAGCGATGGTTATGCATGAATGTCTCTAAATCCGACGATCAGGATTACTTAACATATGCATCTATAGTGAATAGACATTGTGACAATTTCAGATTGGCAGAGATTACGGTTGAAGAATTCAAGTGTTTAATTTTTGCTCAAGGACTGGTATCCAGTAAGAGTGCCGAAATAAGACGTAGAGTTTTGTCTAAACTCGAATCTGAACAAGGCCTTACCCTGCAAAAATTAGCAGAGGAGTGTCAACGGGCCGTAAGTTTAAAGAAAGAGTCGCAAAAAATCGAAGAAGCTGGCATTGCTTATATTAAAAAAATAAAAAAACAGTCAAATTACCCATCAGCAAAAAATTAGAGAAAAAATTCGTATTTTAAAAATAGACAAGAAAATAAAAAGGTCCCACCATATAATTGCAGACGTTGTAACGAAAGACATTGAGAAATGTTTCGTGTGCCAAAAGAATGGTCACAAAGGATCGTGTTGTAAAACGAAAAAATTCAAGAGTCGAATTAGACAAACAAATTCGAATATCAAATCAGATAGAGATTTGAGGAAATATGTGACGACTGAAATATTCAAAAAGAATATCAAATTTCAACTCGATTCGGGGTCAGATTTAACAATAGTGAACGATAAAACATGGAAAATTTTAAAAAGGCCTACAATAATGAAGTCAACGAAACTCGCTCGAACGGTAACTGGAAAGGAAATTAACTTCGAAGGCGAGGTTGTACTTCCCATGAAATTGAACGAGATCGTTAAAAAAATAAAAGTTTTCATTCTGAAAAATGGAGAAAACTTGTTGGATACAGATTTTATTGAAACATTCGAATTGTGGGATAAACCGTTAAACTCATTCTGCAGAAAAGTAGAAAGTAATACGCAAACAAGACAGGACATTAAAGATGAATTAAAGAAAAAGTTTCCGGAAACCTTCACACCTGGTCTTGGAAGATGTAACAAGTTTGAAGCTAAATTTGAATTAAAGGAAAATACTATGCCTATATTTAAAAAGAAACGTAACGTGCCTTTCGCAAGTGTAGAGAAAGTTAACGAAGAACTTGATAGGTTGGAAAAAATGGGAATTATTTCAAAAGTAGAATCTAATTCATGGGCTGCGCCGATTGTGTGCATAAAAAAGAAATCAAACCAAATCAGAGTCTGCGTTGATTTTTCGACAGGGTTGAACTCGGTAATTAAGGACTACCATTAACCGTTACCGAGTCCTGAGGAGATTTTTAACAAGCTAAATGGCGGAGTGATTTTTTCAAAAATCGACTTATCAGATGCCTATCTCCAAATTCCCGTCGAAGAAGAATGTTCGAAGTTACTAGGGATAAACACGCATAGGGGTTTATTCAAGTACAACAGGCTTCCTTTTGGTATTAAAGTGGCACCAGCCATTTTTCAACAAGCCATGGACGTCATGTTGAATGATTTAGACTTTGCGTGTGCCTACTTAGATGACATTATAGTAAGGAGTGCAAACGTCGACGAACATCGAGAGCACCTCAATCAAGTATTTAAAAAGATTCAGGACTTTGGATTTAAAGTCAAAGAATCAAAGTGCGAATTTGGTTTGGAGGAAATCAAGTATTTAGGTCACATAATCAACAAAAAGGGCAGATTTCCAGATCCGGAAAGGTCCATTGCGATTAGAGACATGCCGACGCCCACTAACGTGGCGACACTACAGAGTTTTCTGGGGCTCGCAAACAATTATCAAGCGTTCATTAAAGGAATGTACAATCTAAGAGCTCCGTTGAATGAACTACTGAAAAAAGACAAGGCATGGGAATGGACGGTAGAATGTCAAAAAGCCTTTGATGAAATAAAGAAAATGCTTACGTCCGACCTCTTTTTAACCCATTACAATCCTAAACTGGATATTGTAGTGGCAAGTGATGCTAGTTCATACGGGGTAGGAGCATGTATTCAACACATAATGCCAGATGGTTCTAGAAAACCGATTGCGCATGCTTCGAGGGCATTACTCCTAGGAGAGCGAAGTTATTCACAGATAGAAAAGGAGGCGCTGAGTATCATTTTTGCCATAACAAAATTTCATAGATACATCTACGGCAGACATTTCATGTTAGAAACGGATCATAAACCTCTGATCACTATTTTTGGGTCAAAGAAAGGGTTACCCGTTTACACGGCAAATCGACTGTTAAGATGGGGAACCATTCTTCTCAATTATGATTTTCACATAAAGCACCTATCATCCAAAAATATAATTCATGCGGATACTTTATCAAGACTCGTACCGAGTCAAGAAGAAGGATTCGAAGAATCAATTATTGCAATTATCAGAGCAGATTATGAGGTGAAAAGCATGGTAAACAACATTGTAAGAGAGCTACCGGTTACATCAAAGGAAATCAAAAAAGAAGCTGAAAGCGATGATTTCATTTTAGGAATAAAAAGTAAAATGGTAGCAAATGACCAAAAAGTTCAGGAGATTTATTCAATTTGTGACGGAATTTTATTATATGGTGAGAGAGTAGTAGTACCAAAAAAGTTGCAGAAAAGAATCCTATGGGACTTTCATATGGGTCACCCGGGGATTAATAGAACAAAAAGCTTAATGCGAAGCTTTGTATATTGGAAAGGAATGGATGTGGATATCGAAAACATGGTTCATCGATGTAAAGGGTGTGCGTTAGCAGCTAAGGCACCACCTATAGTACACAAACCATGGCCAAAGACGGATCATCCGTGGGAAAGATTACACATTGATTTCGCTGGTCCAGTAGAAGATTATTACTACTTAATAGTGGTAGATAGCTTTACAAAATGGCCGGAAGTACTACGCTGCAAAAAGCCTACGTCCAATACCACAACAACTTTTTTGCATGAACTATTTGCACGGTTCGGTGTGCCAGAGTGTATTGTGAGTGACAATGGTACACAATTCACTTCTGACGAATTTAAGGAATTTTGTGAGTTATATCAAATTAACCACATAACGACGCCGCCGTATCATCCGAGATCCAATGGACTCGCAGAAAGATTTGTAGATACGTTAAAGCGCGCTCTGAAGAAAGCCTCAGGAGTTCCAACAGAAAAGGCGCTTCAGCAATTCCTACAAGTATACAGAATCACGCCAAACCAGAGAACACAATCAAACATGGCACCAGCTGAACTAATGTTCGCTAGGAAAATTAAGTCAGTGTTTGACAAGCTTTTGCCAGGAAGAAATAGAGTAAAGAACACTATGTATACAGCTAGAAAAAGATACACCCCCGGAGAGAAGGTCTTTTTCAAGTGCTATAGAAACAACATTGAGTTCTGGGAGCGAGGCATAGTGGACAAGAGAATCGGTGACCTGATTTACATAATTAAAGGGCCGAAGAATACTCATAAAAGGCACCAGAACCAACTCAAAAAATGTTACGTTCTAGAGCATGAAGAGAGTATACCGGATGAGGAGGAAGATCCCATTGATGTAATGTATGATATTTTTCAAGTAGAACCTCCGCAGAGTGCTCCTGAACCGAGAAGATCCGGTAGGAAACGGAAGTTCACGGACCCATTGGACGTGAATCCAAAACGAAAAAGATATTAAAATTAAGCAGATTGACATATACATAGGAAGTATGCAAAGGGGATCTACAAAGAAATAACCAGAATCATCATCCCATATAGGAAGCCAGTTGAAATCCAAAAAGGATTCCAAGGCTTGGGAGGGGGGGTGTTGTGGTAGGATCCACCTAATCTGCATAGGTGACTACCGACTATATAAATAATGGTTGGTACCGGAAGACAAGAGGAGCGAATACAGAGATCCAGCTAGAGACTCTGCCCGACTGTGACTTAGTCAACACATTCTCCAGGAACGTCTTCCCAGAAATATACAGAAATACTATATGTAAATATTGTGTACACTTTCTTGTTATAATACATTCTTGTTCTAAGTACATTTTGTGTTGCATTATTATTCCATGCATTAGTCGAGATTCAACAATGAGTCAAGACTCAACAATTTTTAAAAATTTAAATACAATGTCAATCAATATTTTATCACTTCTTAATTCCTATTCTTTATTGGTTCTCTCTCCTTAATAATGTTTTTTCTTCTATTCTCTCAGATGTTTAGGATTGGGTTTCCAGTTCCTTCTTATTCTCTTTCACTCCCAGTCAGCACATGAATCTTAGTGGCTTTATTGCCTTGTTTGGATTGAAATAAATAAAAAGAAATTCTATTTATAAAATTGAAATAAGTAAGTGATGTACATACAGAAGTTTTGTTGATGAAAACAAAATGTAGTGATAGTAAAATCACCAAACATTAACAGTCTCTTATTCCCTATTTTCTTTGTGTTTTTCTCTTGAGTAATTAGATTCTTGTTTCTGATTGATGTTTGATCGAGATTAATGATGTCCAACAAAGACCACACAGATAAACAAACCCTTTCCTTGCATTTCTGAATATGCAATGTGGCAAAAATGACAAAGCTTTCAGAATAAAATAGAGCATTGTGAAAATGCCTCTTTCTACTCATGGCTTTTTCACTCTTTTGTCAACATTTGACAATTTCTGCCAGTGTAGATAATTCAGGGAGCCTTTGTTCTCAGTCATATGCTGTATCCACATAATGATATAATCAATAAATACATTTGCAAATGTCATAGAATGCAGAGTTGTGTGTATTAGGTGTACATATAAGTAGATTCTGTTCATTCACGTATACACTACATGACATATAAAGATAAAAACCAAGCAAAGTTATGGCTGACAGCAGGAAATGTCTAACAGTCAATACAGTTACAATTGCTTCTGCTTTCTGATGAACATTGATAAAAAATGTGAGAAAAGAAGTTGCTGATTTATAAATTACAATAACTTTGTTGCTTTCTTATGACAAGGATGAAACTGTATTAAAGAAAAATAATTCACATTAACATTTTCTGATAGTAAAAAAATAATCACTGAAGAACTAATATCAAATACATATATATATATATATATATATATATATATATATATATATAAGTAGTAATTTTTTGACAGCTTCATTTTTATTCTAATGTTTCTCAACTATTTTTTAAATAATTTTACCTTTACTTATATATGGTTTCTTTCAGCTGTAATTGGCAGTTCATGAATATGTACCATATTTGACAGCATAAAAGACACATGTGCATATTAAATACATCCCCCCATTTCAGAAGGGTCTCCTCAAAGATGAAGAGACTTGAAGCAACAGAAATGTGGCTGTACTGAAGGATTCTGAGACTACCATGGACTGAACATGTGAGCAACAATGAAGTTCTAGAGAAACTGGTAAGAAAAAGGACACTTATACTGAACATCAGGAAGAGAGAGAGTTGAAATTTCTAAGATACATAATGAGGGAAAAGTGCCTGGAAAATTTGATACTCACAGGACAGATTGGAGGCAAGTGGGATAGAGGAAAACAACGCATAACCTACTTAGCAAGTTTTAATGAACATGAAAACAAAAAAAACACTTATACTTAACATCCGGAAGAGAAAGTTGGAATTTCTAAGGCACATAATGAGGAAAGAGTGCCTGGAAAATTTAATATTCACATGACAGATTGAAGGTGACAGGGATAGAGGAAAACAATGTATAACGTACCTAGTGAGCTTGTGTAAATGAATGGCAGAACAGGATTTAAGAGAGATGACAAAAAGACAAAATATATTAAGAGCTATGAAAGATATATAATTGTGGTGATCACCAATGTACTGAAGGGACATGACATATAGAAGAAATAGTTGTGTTACCAACATAAAGACCAAGTAAGGAACTGATGATATTAAGAAGGTTGTTCATGAAGATAAGAAACAAATTAGGTCCAAGGATAGCAGAAACATTTGATTTTTAAATGCCATATCTGTTCAGGATCATGACACTCCACAGATACCTTTTATTTATTATCTGTAAAAGCCCATGTGTTTTTTGAAATTTTTTTCAGAGTGGTTTCCTGTTACCTTTTTTACAATTTGAAATTCAGATACCCATCTCTTACAGTAGTTGCCATCCAAGAGAGAAGAATGTGAACTCCACAAACCAATTCCACTTCTTCTGCAGATATCTGTTACACGATCTTCACATCCAGCAGAAACATCACTGTATATAAAAAGCAAGCTAGCAGTACAATTGACATAAGGCAAAAACTCTCAATACTAAAATTATCCTACATTCTTCTTGGGTTGCTCTATAAGATAAATATCTTCCTCTGCAGCTTTAATGTTATGTTTCCCAGGTTAGTGTTTTACCATTACCAGTATTTCCTTTCAGTTACATATTTTTCTTCTGTACTTTCCAGCTGGTTAATGATAGGAATGTATTCAGTCATATTTACATACGATGGATTAACTAGAGTTGGTACTGACAAACATTACCAGTACTTTGTTGCAATAATTCCTTTTTCAGCACTGGCAACAACAGTAATAAGTATTATTATGAAGTTGGGCTAGGGAGAAGTGACTGTTGGAGGCAAAATTATAGTCTATGACAGGGAGCACAGGGACAAAATCAGCCTAAGGGAGATTTCAACTTTGTATATAAGACAGTGATTTTTGAGCAATCTTTTGTTTTTTAAAATAAGTGTATCTTGTATGTCATGAAATGCAGTAAATGGAAAATAATATAGATGATTTTGAATTCTACTATTCTATAAAAAATATAGGCAACAGAGATATGATTCTACAGAAGGATGCTGAAAATACCAAGGACAAAATGTGAGCAACAAGGAAGTTCTAAGGAAAATGGAGACAGTTTAACTTTTTGGAACATGTAATGAGATAAAAGGGCTTGGAGAATTTGACACTTGCAGGACACATTGAAGCCAATAGGTCCAAAAGGAAGCTGTGAGTAATGTACCTAATGAACTTGTGCAAATAGATGATAGAACAAAGACTGGGAGGGATCATAAAGAGAAAAACATTGCTACAAGCTACGAAGGACAGGAAGTTGTAAAGGGCCATGATCACCTACATCCTGAAAAGCCACAATCATCTACATCCCTTTCAGCTACATGAAAGCACTTACAAGAATTAAATTTGTAGTTTTTCTCATTTTGTTAGCATTGACATAACTTGTTTACAATAATAAAATATATAACAAAAAAATAACCTGTTTTCAATAATAGATACATACATTCATATCCGTGATTTTTGTTGAGGCAGGACCAAGCCTAATCTCGAACAAAGGAAGGTGGGTCCTGCCTGACAAAGGATTTGTCATAATTATTTGAGGCAAGGTTTTACAAGGCCAGATGCTCTTCCTGACAGCCAAACTTAGGCACTCACAGTGGTCCAAGTATACTGTTTTTATAAAGATACCATCTCTAGGAAGGTTGCCATTCAAGGCTTCATGGCATGAAACCGCATCCTAGCCTTATATATTTCTTCATATATATATATATATATATATGAAGAAATATAGTCTTAAAGTGTGCTATATTTATGGGATAAAGTGCTCAATATCAGAGATAGAGCGTGTGTAAATATAAAAGTGGACATGGAAGTCAGCACTTAGAGGCGACAGTCTGTTTCATGCTAGTGCAATCATCAGGCAATTCTGTCACCTCTAAGTGCTGACTTCCATGTCCACTTTTATATATATATATATATATATATATATATATATATATATATATATATATATATATATATATATATGTGAAAATTTCTCAAATTTAACTTTTAGAGAAGACAATATTTGTAAATAAATGACAATAAGAAAACAGAAAAAAGTCCGCATTAGGACGAAATGCGTCAGCAATTACTGTTTTCTTATTGTCATTTATTTACAAATATATATATACACACATGGTGGAGTAATGGATGGCGGCTTGGACTGAAGAATCAGAGAGCTGGATTTGAATTCCAGTCGAGTCCATTACATTCACTTATGTGCTAATACCCTTCGAAAAAGGTATGAATCCTCTTCTTCTCTCTCCAGCAATGGGTAAATAGCAGGACAGACTGGGTTCTATAGCACTGACTGGCAACTGGTCCAGGAGTAGGGCAATGCTGAATTCAAAATCCTGTGGAGGGTCATTTGGGGACCTTGTAGCACATAGCACACCAGGTCTCTGTATTCGGCCCTTCAAAAAGTGTGGATGGTTCTGTACAAAACCTTCACTACTATAATCAAATCTCATGTGCTGGTGTCGGGCTGTAATTTCCTAGGTACTGATTTCCTTGACCCTCATATGTCAAATTCAATGAGAGAGTCGAATATATATAATAGAGGTGTACACATGTTGGTCATTAGCTCCTATAGAAGCTCAGGTCTTGTTTTTATCCTGCAGGATAACCTGTCACCCTCCTCACCAATAGAAAAGCTAGTTGGGGAGGTGCTGTTTTAGATGCCAACCACCATCCATGTGGCAGGTTGTACTGGATTACATGTTACCAGTGTAATTCCAAGCCTGACCTGACATAAAATAATATTTAAAAAATTCAAATCTGTCAATTCTTTCTTTTGCTAAATCATGTACAGGAGTTTTATGATATTCAAAATTAAAGACATGATGTTTATTCTGTTTATAAATTTAAAGTTATAGATACCATTAAATACAAAATATTCTTTAACTGTAAAATCTTTTTAATATTCTTTTATTTACCAATTAAATTGAAAGGCTGAGTTTTTTCTGCAAATCTATATAAATAAAGTGCAGTATACATGTGTCCATCCATCTGTCTCTTTTTCAATCTTGACAAATCATAAACAACCTGAAGTAACAGGTAGAAACTACACAATTAAAATTAAATAAGTAATTAATTTAAAGTTAAATTTAAATATAGAACAGAGTGAAAGGTTTAGAAAGCGATTCTTTATTAAAGGTTTAACTTTAATTTTGCTTTTCATCACAATTGCAATTGATATCATATTACAGTTTACATAATTAGAACTTACGTGAAGCACGGTATGTGCTGATAAGTTTTCTTTTTCTTTTTCTAGCACTCTCTCTTTGAAATATTACATAATTTGGGTTTCTTAATGTCTTTTAAGAGTTACTTTATGCAAAGGGATCATAAAGAATGGTGATTTTAAAAGAAAATAAAAATGGGTTCAATAACTTAGAAAATGACGACTGACATTACATTTAAATTTTTGAAGATTCTAGCTATCAGGAAAGCAAGGAAACAGAAGGGAGTTCCACAAGCAGGTCGTGCAAGAAAAGAAACTGTTGGAGCAGAAGAAGCAGTTACATTTACCCAGTTCAACAGTAAAATGGTGGCAATCTAGTAGCATGCTTAAATTCACATAGTACAAGCACCAGGGAAAAGAGCTTGTCAGAGCAATAGCCATGAAAATATTTGTAGACAGAGGAAGGCCATGTGACATTGGTGAGAAAGTGACTGGAGTCAAGATGCCAAGTCAGGATTGACTACATTGCAGATCATTTTTTAGATTTTATTAAGAACCTCGAGATGAGGAGCAGGAGCACCAGACCAGATATGACAACAGTATTCAATGCGCAGATGAATTGTAGATTTGTAAATGTGCAAGATGGAATTTGGTGAGAAAAACATTTTGACACGACACAGTGACCCAACATTCCTTGCAGTAGATGCAGCTATTGATTTGATGTAGACGTTCCACTTCAAGTCATTTGAAAATGTGTGGCCAAGAAGGTGCAGTGTGTTGGTCTCCATGAGTCTAACATCAGCCATGCTGATGGTAGACAGGAAAGTTTCTCCATGGTGGTTAAATTAGTGCAGTTTAGTTTTGAAAGCATTAAAATTCATGAGCCATTTCATGCCCCAGTTAGCCACTGATTGGAGGTCCTTTTCAAGAGCAGCCCCTACTTCTGTTGCATTTGCTATTGAGACTGGAGTAAATGGTAATGTCAGCAGCATAAATGCCTACTTGGGAACTGATGAAATCAGGAAGATTATTGATGATGGTCAGAAACAGCATAGGACCCAGGATAGTACTTTAGGGGACACCCACATTTGTGTGGAAGGATCTGGAATCATGCCCATTCAAAAAGACCTTCATGATTTGACAGGAACAATTGGATTAAATCAATCGTCCATTAATAGCATAGCCCCCAAACATACATAGAAGATCAGCATGCCAAACCCTGTCAAATGCCTTCAATATAGCGAGAGCCACAGCTGGAGCTTTGCCATTATTATCAAGAGCTTTATATACATATTCAGTAATGGCTGTTAGCACATTGGTGGTCAACTTGGCAAAACGGAAGGCATATTGTTTGTCAGAGAGTAGGTCATGAGAGGTGAGATGCTTAACCACTTCGGCATTGATGAAAGCCTTGAATACTTTGCCAAAAAGTGGTAGGTGTCTAATATAGTGATAGTTAGAGGAGTCAGAAGGTTCTCCAGAGTTCTTAAAAACAGGAACTACAGAGGAGGACATATAACAAACAGGAAAGCAGGAAGCAGTGATGCAATAGTTGTAGAGTTTGGAAAGAACTGAAACCAGCTTGGGAGCACATTTCTTTAGGACAATGGCTGGGATCCCATCACCTCTACTTGCCTTAGGGGACTCTAATTTAGAAATAATGTCTGAGACCTGTGACGAGGTTATGCACATATCATTCAATAGAGTCTCTGTTCTAAGAAGGAAATCAGGTGTGGGTACTCCAGATGAGTCAAATGTTGAGTTGGAAGAGAATTTCTGAGCAAAGTATTCAGCATTATCTGCTGTAGATGTCAGGACTTCAAATTGATTAGATAGAGCAGGGATTGATGAGTTCTGATGAAAAAAAACCCTCTGGCATGATACAGTGACCCAACTTTTCATGCAAGTAGATGCAGCTATTGATTTGATGTAGTCATTCCACCTCAAGTCATTTACAAGCCATTTCCTGCTCCATACACCCACAGATGCTATATGTTGATTCATTCTATCAGCAAACAGTAACTTTGCTTTTTTGAGGACATGCTTGCAGTCATTATGAGCAGAGACAAAGAGTTGTCTGTTGCAATCAGACATGTCACTCTGGTGTAGTCGGAAGAAGTGATTACTATAGGCTATTGCGGCTGAGCATGCAGGGGAGAACCATAGAGATGAATGCAGTTTAACTTGGTATTTCTTTGCTGGAATAAAAGAGTCAATGCTAGCTTTCACATTTCTGATATATTGATGATGCTCTATTAATATATCCCCACAAAACTACTTTACCTGACCTTGTAGATAAACTAAACAAAGTTGGACACTTGATAGACTTTACTCATTAAATGGAAACAAACATATACTGTTTCATTTTATCAGAAAACAGTAACTTGACATTTTTGAGGACTCGCTTGCACTCATTACAGAGACAAAGAGCTGTCTGTTGCAATCAGAAGTGCTGCTCTGGTATAGCTATCTAATGAGTTTAGTGATCCAGTATCCTCTCATTAAAACTCATTGGTCTTACATTCATATTTCCTTTTGTTTTTAATAATGTTCTCATATTTATATATAATTTAAGATAACTGGTATTTGATGAGGCTCTAAGAAATTAATATTAATCACTTCAGAATCTATTTTAACCCCAAATTTCTATAAACTTGTTAATTATTCTCAGAGCTTATGTCATGTAATGATAAACAACATATATAAAATGAATGGGACACAATTCAAAAGGTGAGAATCTCAAGAGAAAAATATTTTTTCTCTATTACTACTTTATCGTTCTATCCTGATATAATTCTTAGTAATTTATTAAGTGTTTCAAACTGTGATTTTCAATCAGGAGATTTTTGTTTTGCACCAATTGACCCATTTGCTAATGAAATTTCATGGGCTTGATTCAATACAGATTTTATCAGTATTTCTTACACTTATCAAACATTAATATCAGATCATATTTAAGGAGTGCATTGTGGAAGACAGCTTAGGAATCAATTTTTATAATCCTGCACACAATCATTTTTACTATATATATATATATATATATATATATATATATACACACACATACACAGATGTATGGGTAGTGTAAACAGATATTATGGAAAGAAAACTTGGCAAGCCAAGTTCAAATTTCCCCATTGTCTGTTGCATTCACTTTCACACTAATACACTTGGTAAAGACATGGATCCATCTCTTGTCCCCCAAGACAGGGATTAAATAGTAATTTATACAGGGCTTGGATGGCAATCAGCCTAAGTAAAGGAAAAATCTAAATTCAAAACTGTGGAGAAAGCAACACTCTCTTCCCAAGAATGCATGCCAATTTACAGATAATAATAAAAAAAGAAATCTGTGGACAGCCATAATCTAGGGTTAACCATTATTTTTCCTACATAGCCTCATGAACTGCACTTTTGATTGATTGAGTTGTTTATTACAGATTATCAAGCTTAACATTACTTAAAGCCAGAAAATAGTTTGGATTGTAAGAATTTGTTTTTTTTTTTAGCTTTATTAATATGCTCTACTATTTTAACCCATATCTGGGGGGGAGAAGAGGTGGATTCACTCCTTTCCCAATGGCATTTGTGCATAAGTGAATATAAAGAACGCAACTGGAATTGGAACTTGTCTCTCCGATTTCTAATTCTTAGCTGTTATCCATTATACCACCTGCACATCCAAGCCTACAGCACCTGGTATTCCCAAGCTGTCACCCATCTAGGTACTGACCAAGCTCAGTGTTGCTTAACTTTGGTCATCAGAAGAGAACCAGTGTTTCAATGTGATATGGCCATAAGACCTGACCTTCTTGCTTTTCTTATGCTCATATGACACCACATAGTAGCCAATGGTAGAATGGCAGATGCTGTATGTTGCTTTTACTTTTCTTCTTGGCTGACTTGGTAATGAGTTGACATGGTTAGAAGACTTAAAGTTTTACTTGAGAATTAAATGAGAGAGAACACATATTCTATTTCCTTGAGTTGCTTTTGGCAATGGCTGATCAATTTTAAAGAGAAGCACTTAAAGTAACTTGTAGGTTTTGTGGGAAACTAAAAAAATTGCTGACATGAATATCTTCTTTAAGATGTAGTAACTTTTTGAAAACTCATTAATCAATTCTTAAAGCCATATATACATCTTTCTTCTGTTATACTCTTCTCTTCACCTCATCATTATTGATGCTTGTTTGCTGCTAAACTAATAGTACCAGCATCTAGAGTCAATCCTAAATTTAAAAATATAACAGCTAAATATTACTTAATAATAATTTTACTTTTCCAAAAGCATATTGGAAGGTATATTCACATAAGTCTTTTATTTTTTATAATCTCAAGATTATTTTATTTGCCACAGGTTAATCAGAAGCAGTAGCATTTCTGTGGAAATTGTAGGTGAAAATTACTTGGAATTGATATTGTCTCAAATCATGCATCTTCCACTATTTGGCTCAAGAAACAATGAAAAGAGTTTTGAACTGCAATGTAATATCAATCTTCCTATATGACAGTGAATACCGGACAATCTCCTTACAGATGAAGAAAAGAGTTGAAGCAACAGAGATGTGATTCAACACAAGAATTTTGAGAATACCATTGATAGTTTTAGGGAAAATACAAACAAAATGGTCACTCATACTTAGAAACAGAAAGAAACAAATAAATTTTGTGGATACATAATGAATAAAGTACTTGTAGGATATATTGAAGGCAAGAGAGGTAGAGGGAAATATTGAGTAGCCTACAAATGAGCTTGGGTAAATGGATAACATATCAGGGGCTGAGAGGGATAAGGTTGCAGACATTGCTTAGAACAGTGAAGGACTGTGGCAAGCTGATAACCCCTGTCTCAAGGAAACAAAGCATATAAAAGATCTATCTCTCTATCTATCTATCTATCTATCTATCTATCTATATATATATATATATATGAAGAAATATAGTTTTAAGGTGTGCTATAGTTATGGGATAAAGTGCTCAGTATCAGAGATAGACCATATGTAAATATAAAAGTGAACATTGAAGTCAGAACTTATATATTTTCATTTATACATACATATATATATATATATATATATATTCTATACATACTCCATTTTAAACCTATTTTTTAAGAAACTGTTAGGTAAGCTTGATTTATTTGGGGAGGCGGTTAGAATAATCCAGAATTTATACTGGGAGAAAACCATTTGCATACAGATAGAAAATGAATTAAATAGGTACAAAAAAATAGGAAGAAGCATGTGTCATCTCACCAGATTTGTTCAGTAGGGTAATGATGCTCTTTGAAGGGAGCTAGGAAGGATTTATTATTAGTGGGCATAATTCTAACAATATAAGATATGTAAATGACACAGGGTTGATGACAAAGAAAGAAAACTACAGGACTACCTAGACAGGATAGTGAAACGAATCAAAAAGAAGGGATTAAACATCAACTGTAAGAAAACAGAAAGTATGGTTGTCAGCAAGAGATACAGCCCAAAATATGAACTATGATTTAGAGATGTCATCATGAAATAAATGCAGAAGTTTAAATATATGGGAAATATTTTAACAGAGGATGGAAAATGTGATGTCAAAATTCAAAGGTGTACTGGAATAGCAAAAGATGCCCTCCAAAAACCAATTTGGCATTCATGGAGCATATATACAGATCCATATTAAGTCTACAAATATACATTAATACAATCTTCTGATTCTATCTTGGACACACTCAGCTAAAGTGACTTACATGCTTGAACATTTGTGTCAAACAAAATCTTTTCATAATCTGGAAGAAAATTTAGCTGCTAAACCATTATTGTAAATAACATTTATTACATTGGCTTTGATTTCTTGAGAAAGTCAGCCTGAAGTTTTGATTGTTTCTCCATCAACATCAAGATTTCAAACATCATATTTTCTTTCTTACATCATTACCATTTATCTTTAATCCTGCGAGTTGTCCAAGCCTCTTTGCAGAATAAAGATGTCATATATCAAACAAAAAGCTACTTGATAAGTTTTTACAAATGTTTGTTTCTCTTCACAATGATAGAGAAAGGAATGAAACAAGATTACAGATGTCGTTGAGATGCGACTAACATCGTTATCAATGCTACTTTCTCTTTCTGATTGCCTTCATCCTGTCAGTTGAGTGTCATCTTTATTCAATTGTTTCTCTAAAGTATTTTTTCTCAGAAAAAATCCACGTGTAGAGTCCAAAACTTGTCATGGGTCTATAGGATCTGATATGAAGTGAATTACAATTGGACAAGGTACAACTGATGTTCAACCTGAACCTTGATCTTTTTGAGAAAAGCAAATTCTAAAAGCCAATTGCATTCAAGGTTATTCACTGAAAGAAGGCCAGCATGTGACATATTACGTCTTTGTTTTAAATCTTGACAGACCCTTGCAGCATGGTTCCACATGCCAATCATTTTCTGCAAGTTTGCATAACATGAAACAAATTGCTCTTATAGTGACTTCCTTCATGTCAAAAACCGGTACCATCAAGTGCAACAAATGGTTACAGAATAAAAACAAAAGTTTAAAACAAAAATCTTGAATAATATTTTCACTTGATTTGCATTTTGGAAAAAAAAATTGTGTCTTTTATATAATTTTTAAACTATTAAAAAAAGACTCCAGATTCAGTATCTGTCACTACTTTTTCATAGCTGTAGACGCTCTCATAAAGTAAAGAGCTGCAATCTTACTATGCCAGTTGTTGCTACTATGCTTTCTGTTACAAATTGGCTGTTTTCAGGTTGGAGTTGCCAGTTTCATACCCAATCAGTTATGTCTGCCAAGTCATGAACATTTTAGAAAAAGATAAAAGTTTAGAATCAAATTATACCAACTTATAATTAAAAGTTGTGAGGAAATCATAATAAGTTATTTTTGTAAGATTTAAAGATAACAATTTATTTCTAATGATAACATGTTTCTAATCAAGTTGGATATGTATGACTACCCAGTGTTGCCATTTGTGTTAGAGGTTCTATTCTTTACCAACTTCATTTGTCTAATAAGAAATTAAAAAAAGAACAATGAAAATAGATGTAATATAAAAACAGGGGGGAGGTCTTTTGTTTTTAATAGCAATAATTATGTCTGTATGTCATTTAGTTGGAGTCAAAGTATCATATTAGATTAATTTGCTCTTTATTAAAATAAGCAGGAGGGTCATTCCATTTAATCTTACTTTAAAAGTACAGAGAAAAGATCTTTTTAACCCAAGAAAATTAAAATATCTGACATTTTAATAAAATCTAAGAGGATTTAGTAA
Source organism: Acanthosepion esculentum (assembly GCA_964036315.1). Classification (NCBI taxonomy): domain Eukaryota; kingdom Metazoa; phylum Mollusca; class Cephalopoda; order Sepiida; family Sepiidae; genus Acanthosepion; species Acanthosepion esculentum. The sequence goes on along the minus strand of OZ038489.1, from coordinate 57,910,510 downwards.
ATGATATGCAGTAAAATGTTACAGTAAGTGTTGTGTTGTGTATAATGCTAAGTAAGCATTATTGCCTTGTTCTAGTTGGTGTCAGTTTATAAATATGAGCTACTTGCTCATATGCAAATTATACTAATTTGCATATCACTACATCTCCCTATAACGGAGGGGCCTTATGCCGTGAGTACTTCTTGTACTTCTTCTTGTGCCCTCCTGAACATCTTCCCCTATCTCTCTCCTTTCCCTTGGAGATCTAGATCTATCACATCTTTCCCTATGATCGAACTGTTCCTCTTGCATGCTCTGGTCTTTTTCTTCTAACTTGTCCCATTCTACTTCTTCCTCCGCAGTTTCACTCTGCATTAACTCTTCTGTTACATCAATAATGGGCATCTCTGAAGGCATTTCCTCATCCGATTCTTCTCCTTGGGATCTTATTTGGTAAGCATGAACTAGAACACTGTTCCCATTTTCTTTATTTAATATTGCAGTATTATGTCCTTTCTGCATAATAAATTCGGCTGACACGGGTTGCATATTCCTATTTCTTTTGTACCACATCTTTTGATTTGTGGCATATGACATAGTCAAAGGGGATCTTAATTGTCTGCCCATTAAGGCAGATGGACTTTCCGGCCTGCCCGCATGTGGAATTGTTCTGTAATTTAATAATAGTCTCGATTTCCTCCTTCTGTTGCAAGCATGCTTTTATGCCCTTCTTTACCGTCTGGACCATCCTTTCTGATGTCCCATTACCTTGAGGGTGGTAGGGAGGGGTCTTGTAAGGTCTACATCCTATTTTTCTTAGCCATTCATGCAAATCAACATCTGCAAATTCTGGTGCGTTATCGGTCACCAATGTTCTCGGTATCCCATTTCTCGAAAATATTACTCTTAATATTTGTTTTACGGTGGTACTTTTTTTATCAGGTACTCTCACCACTTCAGGCCAACCTGAATATGCGTCCACTAATATTAATAATAATCCTATCCCATTGACATAGGCATGGTCCATGTGTACTCTGCTCCATGGTTCTACTTCTCGGGGCCACACATGTATTTTCTTTTGCTTGAAATTCCGGAGTTCTGTGCATTTTTTGCATCTTTTTACGTAGTCGTCTACATCTCTTGAGTACCCCGGCCACCATGCTTCCAATTTTAATCTTCTTTGCGTAGCTGCCACTCCACAATGTACGTCATCGTGTACACATTTTATAACCTGTCTCCTCTGTGTTTCTGGGGGAACTACCAAGTCTCCATTACATATTACCCCATTTTCTATCGTCATTTTATGTCTGATTTCTTTGAATGGTCTTTCAGCCATTGAACAATTTCCCCAACGATTCTGTTTTATCCTCGACATTATTCTATTTAACACTGGGTCATTTGTAGTTTCAGTAGCCATTTTATCTACAGATATTACATCGGTTTCTACAAGGTGCAAGAATGTGTCTTCAAATTCCTCGTCGTTTTTGTCCTCCTCTCTATAAAACCTCAATCTAGATAAGGCATCAACGTGCGGTATCAACGTGCGGTATCGTATTCCCTTTAACATATTCAACGTCAAAGTTGAACGCCATCAGTCTAATCGCCCAACGTAATATTCTGGACGTTGTAACTTTCGGTAGTTCTTTTCTTGGGTTGAAAATAAATTCTGATTTGGTTAAGCATCCCAACTTGCATGATCTTTTTTCAGATAAGCAATATGGCCTTCACTACTCTAGGTCAACTAGCGATGTATTAACGGTTATTATGGCATCAGTTCTCAACTTGGTACCTATACTGGTGCTACAACTATTTACTCCTGTATCAATAGTAAGTCTGATCAGTTTGGTAAGGTCAAATTGGCAGCTGATTTAAAAAATGACATACAATCTGTTGTTAACTGGGACAAGAAATGGCTTTTAAATTTTAACGCCTCCAAAATGAAACTGTTCTCTTTTAACCATTTGAGAAAACAATTTTTGCCTTTTATCAGCATGGCTGATGCTAACCTTCAGGAGAGGAACTAATTGCGCCTTCTTGGGCTAATGTTTTCCTATAACATGAAGTGTAAAGATTATATATATATATTTTTTTTAAGCGTATCACCCCAAGCAAGGCCATAGGCCACTATCACGCATGGGGCTACAGAAGGGTTGGAGGAAGAGCAGATAGGAGTGGTAAAGGAGAGGATGTGGAGAAAGAGAAAGACAGTGGGTCAATCAAGGCAAGGGGGCTACAGAAGATCCGGAGTGAGAGCAGACATGAATGAAAGATGAAAGGATGTGGAGAAGAGAAGTGGACAGATCAAGGCAACTGGAGATGTCGATTGATGCTACACTTAAACCGTTGGAGATTGTATTTGTCAGGGAAACAGTAATAGGGAAGGGAGTTCCATAGGCGAGATGTGCGAGACATGAAGCTATTGGAGTAAAAGAGACGTCTACATCTAAAAGTTTCATTGGTGAAGGGGTGGGAACGGGATGCCAGCCTTGTAGGACGTTTAAATTCACGAGGCCTAGGGACAAGCGAAAGCAGCTCCTCGGAGCAATTACAGTGAAAGTACTTGTAAAAAAGGCAGAGTGAGGCAACATCGCATCTGTGAGAGAGTGACTGCAGACGAGATGACAGATCAGGGCCAATCACATTGCATATCCGTCTCTGGATCTTATCAAGAACCCTGAGGCAAACAGCAGGGGTCCCAGACCATATATGGCAGCAATACTCCATGCAAGGGTGAATGGTCGATTTATAGACTTGGAGGATCGATTCCGGGGAGAAAAATTTCCTGGCTCGGCACAGGGAACCAACTTTTCTTGTGGTGGATGATGCAACTGACTCGATGTATTTGTTCCATCTCAGATCAGCGGACAGCGTGAGACCGAGCAGCCACAGAGAGGAGCTCTCGAGAAGTTGGTCTTCAGACATTCTAATGGGATGCAGAGATGGATCCTTGTAGTAGTTAATAGAGAGCAGTTTTGTTTTAGAGGCGTTAAAGTTAACCATCCATTTCTCACCCCAGTTCACAACCGTAATTGCTAGGTCTGTTGCTAGGAATGTTGGTTCACTGTTTCACGCAAGACAGCTTTTCTTGCTAGAATCTATATAAATCTACCATCCATCTCTGCTTTGAATACTGCTGCCACATCTGGTCTGGAGATTCTTGTTAATTGCCAAAGAAGAATCTGCCATGTTATCAGTCCTTACATGGCATCATAGCTTCAATCACATTCCCATTGCTGTAATATAGTTTCTCTATGCCTTTTCTATAAATATTTTCATAGTAATTGTTCTGATGAGCTTTCCTCTTGGGTACTTAGACTTTATGATTTTATGCAACAGTACAAGATTGGTGGCCAACTCTCATCAATTTACAGCTGAAATGGTTGCTAGATGTAACTGTAAGTTCTATACTAACAGTTTCTTCTCTTGAATTTCTCACTAGACTCCCAGTCAACTTGGATCTTCAATCATTTTAATGAAATGTATTCTGTATTCTTAATTCCTGTTCTTTTTTGTTCTCTCTCCTTAATAAAGGTTTCTTTTTTTCAGATTCTCTCAGACTCTGCAATCCCATGCATTTCAGTGGCATTATTGCCTTTTGGTTGGAGAGAAATGATTAAAATAAAATGCATGGTAATTCACAGATGATTTAGAAAAATCTGTGGAGAGTCTACATCCTGAAGGAACATGACACTAAAAAAAAAATTTATCAATCCCCAAATCTATTAAGGTTGTCAGCATCTCTATTACAATCTTGTCTACTCTTGCTGCTTTGTTCCTTTTCATCTTGGCTAGCTGTAGCCTAACATCAGATGTTAATACTACAGTTTGTTCCATGTTTTTATGCGTTGTAGGTTTTTCTCCTTTGTTACTATGGAAGAGCTCTCTGATATATTCATTCCATCTTTCTAAGATTTTTCTTTTTCCATTATGATTGTTTGCTATTTAGATTTCATACAACCTGCTAAGGGGAACATTTTCTGTCCTGCTGTTTCTTTTATCTTTTAAATGCTGGTGGAAAGCAAATGTCAAATTTATGCAGATGAAGTGACATTTTCTTTGGGATATTAAAATTGATAACAATCATATTTTCATTTCTGCCATCATTTCAGTGGAGCGTTTGGAAAAGAAACATGCACTCCAAAATATTTCTTGTTTCTGCCATTATAATTTAACAATTTGTTTTTTTTACATTTTATATAAATTAGTAATATTGAAAAAAGATCAAAATAAGTAAGTATTAAAAGTTTACCAAACAATAAATATAGAAACGAGATTCAATTTTATTAAGATGTCAAACTAATATAGATTTTGACATGGTATGGCTTTCTTTGCTCAGTTAGGTAAGAATTAGAGACAACTCCTTTTTGAACATTGCATTACATTGGTAACAGTGAATGATAGTGAATGATGTGCAAGTCATGTAATGATTAGTGGCTCAGAAAGAGAAATCAGCAAGACATGTTCAAATTCCAGCTGTATTTATTAGATTCACTTTTGCACAAATACCCTTAGGAAAGATACAAACCCGTCTGTTCTTCCTCTAGATATGGTTTAAATAGCAGGGCAGATTGTGTTCTCTAGCTGTGGTTGGCAACTAGGCTAGTAGGAGGACAACTCTGAATTTAAAACCCATTATATCGCCAAGCACATATTATAGTGCCATGGTAATAATTTTGGAGTTCACAATTGATTTTAGCATGGATTTGAGGACTGAGTAATAATAAAAAAAGAATGGCATTTTCTGAGCTGATCTGTTGGTATATTTGTGACATTTTTGGTTACCAACTTTTTTATTTTTTTTTAAATAAAAGAAAAGAGTTTCTTCACTTTCCTCATGAATTATATATGTGAAAAAAAGATTACTTACATTATTTGGACTGTTATCCTCATCTTCATTGCCATATTCACAATGTTTCAGCTGATGTACACTCCAGCCTCTTTCAGGTGATTGGAATTTTGAACTGAACCCTTTATTTTGTCCACCAGGGTAGATTGTTCTAGTTCCACGAGCCATGACTCTTGCAGATGTCTCAGTTATTTCCCTTTATCTCATTGCTTCAAGTTTTGGTTCACCACTGCTGTAGCCTGGTATTGAACTCTTTGGGTTTAGTTTGAAATTCCAATCACCTGAAGAAGACCAGAGTATTCAGCAGCCGGAATGTTGTGAATATGGCAATAAAGATGAGGATAACAGTCTGAATAATGTAAATAATGTAAGTAATCAAAATACCTCATCTTAGAGATATAGACAGATATTGAAATAAAAAAGATCTTGAATAAATCAACACAACAGGTGTGGTAACAATATCAAGAACACTAAGAAGTTTTAATGAACAAAGTTATAGACAAATAAAAGAATTTAAATGAAAATTAACTAAAGTACTTTATTGAGATTTCAATGACTTACAGCCATAGCATGTCAAAATATTGGTTCCTGCACAATCACTGAAGTTAAGCAACCTTAAGCTTGGTCAGTACCTGAATGGGTAACTGCTTGGTATTTCCAGGATGCTCTGAGCCTGGATGTGTGGATGGTATAATGGATAATGTCTTGGAATTATTAATCAGAGATCAGAGTTCCAATTACAGTTGGGTTCATTTTAATCATTTACATGCAAATACCCTTGGGAAAGGTAAATATCTATCTCTTCTTCCCCAGCTATCAGTTAATTAGTAAAACTTGTATTACTAAAACCATTATTATCTCTCCAAAAATAAAATTGTGTACAAAATATTTAAATTTTAGTATAAAATAACTCATAGCGATTGATATGCTGCTAAACAAAAACAACCAACCAAACAATGAAGCGGAGGAATTTTTTTTCTGGTATTTTAATAAAAACCTTTATCAAATGAACCTCTTGAAATTGCTGTCTCAAACTAATTATGTAGGAACATGAAGTTGTAAGGATTTATACTTATTTTTTTATTTTGGCTTTAATTTTATTCTGGCTTTACCTATGCATTTTTAATGAATTTATTTTAATTATTTAGAATAAAATTAAGTTATAAGAATACAGAAAACTATATTTTAAGCCAATGTATTATTATTTTCATATATTATGAAGAAAGAAAAAATAACAAAACAAAAATATCAGTAATATTTGAACTTTATCAGTCATTAGGGTACAGTCACTAATGAACCAATAATGTTGATTATATTTATTCATGCTGATTATGGTTATTGTGCTAACCCCACTTTACTTCAGGATTGACATGAATAAGATTAAGATTATTTAATACAATAAAGATATTTATTTGCATGAAATACATAAACACTATGTCCTTTCCTATATATAGAGAATATGTTAGGTGGACTTACCCATCTGGTGAGTGAACTAGGACAAGGTAGCTCATACTTTTAAAATCCTCAGCGACTGGTACCATGGATATAGCCATCTGGTGAATGAAATAGGGCTAGGTAGCTTGTACCTTTAAAACCTTCAACAACTGGTACCGTTTGCGGCAGAGAGAATTTCTTCTGTGTTACAATGGAGCATGTCTGGCCCCTTCACTGCTGGTTGTGAGCCTTTTCTGAACCCACAAGGTTTTATTAGCCAAAGAGAGACTACCTAACATCATGTGACCAATCTCTATATATAGGAACAGAAAATTTTTACAACCCCAACATGGCTAACTTTTTTCATGTTCCAAGATATATTGATATTTATAGAAACAATATATTGTGTGACTTTCAACTTATATCTACCCTTATTAAAATATATTAATAATAACTTATGGCAGAAATGTCAGTTTTTATTATGCAAATAAAGTGCAACATAAACTTTTATTTATAGACTAGCTTAAGAGCGACCCTATCAGATAGCATTTAAACTAGCTCCTTTTGATTGGGCTTTCATCCCAACAATGATACTTCATGCATCGAGTATATATTAAATTTTATTAAATTTGAACAACATTTTTGAACCTACAGTTTTCATCAAAACAATGATATAATTTGTCTATTTGGAACTTATTGCAAAGCTGCCTGATAAACAACATTTTTGGTTTTCCCATTAGAGATCAGTACAAACAACTTGTTTCCATTCCTAAACCTTGAACAACCAACATAGAGCTGGCCGGGACAAAAGCAGGGTTCTATCAGATGAAGTCCAGTTACTTTCACTGATTGTCCTTGGGCCTTATTGACATTGCATAGCTCTCACTGTTTCCACTCTCACTGGAAACTGAAGTCTTCTGAACTCAAAAGGAAGACCAAGAGAAATTAAAAGGATTCTTGGAATTAAAACTCTTTCCTCCTTTCCAGTAAGGATCTCTGCTTCCAAGAGATGAGGAAGTATCTTCTTGACAATTAACCTTATTCCATTACAAAGCTTTAGAGGATCCAGATTTCTCAATAGCATAACTGACATATTTTCTTTTAGTTTCAGCTTCTGTGATGGCATTCCATGAAGATTCAATGAGTTCAGGAACTCTATTAGATAATTCACTGCCTGCTCTTGTTCAACCACAGTGTCAATGGAAAAGTACTTCATGCTTTCTTTGGAAATTTATTAGAGAAGTTTCCAGTTGATGCTATCCGCAGTTTAATTCTTGGGAGTTAATATGGAAATCTCACAAAGCCATTTTAAATCCATGAAATGGTGTTTAATATTAGGATAAACATGGTTAATCAAGTTTTGGATACTTGCGACTAAAACTCTGCAATCATTTGGGTGTGAAATGTCTCCATTTTGGCTCATTTTGATGGTTCCATTGCCAAGCTGTAACAGCAAAGCAGCAAATCTTCCTGCTTCAAGGTCACCTGTGATTCTGACTCTCATGATTGTTTTCAGGCTGAAACATGGCTCCGGATGTAAGAAATTTTTAGAGAGTTGTGTCCCTTTAATTGAAAAAGTGTGACACACCAACATTTTCACATTTATTATATAAGATAAATCCAAAAGATAGAAATATATTTGATTAGCACAATATCCCATATAACTAAATAAATTATAATTTTACAGGTTAATATCAACTCTTAGATAATATATAATCAGTATTTCAACAATGGATTTTGTTTTATGTTTTGTTTTTGTTTTCTTTTTATTGCTTCCTTGATTGAATGTTGTTTCCTGTATATATCATTCTTAATGATGGACCATAAAAAATATCAAGATGATAGCAGCATTGAAGCTGATCTCATCCCTGAGCTAGCTCTAACATCTCAAAGGGGAAAACTGACTTTTAACTTTCAAAAACAACATAAACAATGCTAGTATTATTTTGTCATTATTGATCAGATTTTCACTTTTCTCTCATCATGAAAAATGTTTGCACTTTCAGTAAGGCTCCATGCTTTAAATATCTATTGGGTTTCAAGTTCCCCCCACATATTAAGTGGGACTCATATAATACAATCCATGGCTAAAGATACTGGAAAAATGGTTGTCTTATTCTATTACTCCAAGAAGGATTTAACTCCTCCAACCATGCTTTATCATTACAAGAGTCAGATTGGAACAAAAAATGGAATATTGCTACTAAATCTGAGTTGCAGTTAACCAATCTTCACTTTAAAGCCTTGATAGAGTTCCAAATCTTATTGGGGAAGAATTATTCTCAATTCTGCAGTCTCTTTTCCACAGATGCAACATTGAAAACCTATCACTATTGATATTTCTATGGCAAATGTTTCAATGAGCACCAATCTTCAGTTCCATTAGTTCAGACCTTTACAGCTAGGGCATGTCATGCCACTTTCACATAATTCACACCCTGATTTCCTCCATGTTCCAAAAGTAAGAAGGAAATTTAATTTAGAGAGTATTTTTCTGAAGAACTATCACTGTGTGAAACAAACTGTGGTTGCTAAAATCTTAACCACTTCAAGTCAACTGTTATCTATCCTCCTTATCCTCATAATCTTCAACTCCAACCTCCTCATCTTTAATTTGTATCACATACCTCACTGTTAGGATTTTAACAAAGCTCTTCTACCCTAAGTGGCTCTCAGGCTTTGCATCAGAGGAATAATAGTTTAAAAAAACAATTTTTCTATTGTATTAATATATGATGAGGCTGAGAATCATTCTATTAATTTGGTGGCTTTGAAAACATTTTTGGCAAGGTGGGAAGTAGATTGCTTTGTGGAATGTGAAGTAACATTGTCTTATATGAATGCACTATTTAACTTTAAATTTCTTGGTTATGACCTGCACCACTCAAAAATATCTTGTCCCAAAATTCTCTACATATATCTTGCCACCACAATTTTCTTTGAAGGAGCCTATAATTATGCTTCCAACAGTAATATCCCAAAACATTATTCCACTCCTCTACTGTTATCTTCTAATTTATAGTTAGTTAGTTCTACTTGTTCCCCTATTAAACATTGGCCTCTTTTTGAAGACATATCTGAGGACAGGCTAATAGTAGGAGTTTCAGTGGGAATTTTGGATTCACAAGCAGGCCCCAGATACATGTATACACACTTTTTAGGATAATGCAATCTGGTTTGAATTCAGAGTTTCCTTCACCTAAACTGGTTGCCAATAATAATGAGATGCATAATAAAATCTCACACAACCAAATAAGTTATTGTAAATATTTCTGATAGAAGCCAAATATATTATCTACTGAAATTCAAAGAGTATACTAACAATATAAATATATTCTGAAAATTGTACTAATATCTAAGCTATTCAGGAGAACCGGAAGTGCTCCTGATGTCACCATATGTGGCACTGGAAGTGCATTCCTCCATATTGGTTGACCACAAATATAAACAAAGTGGACTATGCAGGTGGGGGAATTCAGTAGATGTTGGTCTTGCAAGTTACTACAGTTAACATCTATTTTATTATGACAATAGTGACCTGCATAATAAAATCTGACATATTATATGGTTAGATTGGTTGACCTGTTACTCCTTGTTGGTTTATTTAATTTGAAATTTTTTATGAGGCACCAGATGAGTATTGAACTCACAACACAATAGTCAACTGGACTAGCCTGACTGACATGCCAAGTAGTTCTAAGGCACTTAAACTAATTCACCTTCATCTATCAGATTTAAAGATGTTAAAAATTGATGAACAGGTTTTTCAAGTTTCAGAATTTGTGCTCTTTACTGAGTTGTATGCTCCTCCATTTTTTTAAGGAAAGATGTGTTTTTTTTCAGGCCACATTTCACATGAAACCAAATTGTTTGAAGTTATATTTTTGTGGTGGTCACACCTATTTTCAAACTATATTTTTGAATTACACTATTTCTTATAGTAATGGTAATCATTTTCCTATTGTTTATTAGAAATTGGTGACTGTGCTTGGTGTTTGTTTTGCCTGTTGTCCAGATGTGGGCCTTGCCAAATAGCTGTTCTGTGGTCTTTATAACATTGGTAGCTGTATATTTTCAAACATCCAATTTCAGAAGCTATTGTTTTGTAGGACAGATTAAGCTGAGGCAGTTGTGTTATATTCACCCTTAATTCTGGTGAGAAACTACATTCATGGCCTATTAAAACTACCTTATTTTTATTAAAAATGTTGCAAGATACTAGTATGATTGAGTAGAAATGTCACCTCTTTGTGTATAGATATTTTATATTAAATATTTATGGGCTCTTGGAACATTTATCCCAAAAACAATATTGGCAGACTCATGTGAGTCTGTGTAAAAATAAGTGCACAAATCAATGCATTTAAAACCAATGACAATGTGTATTATTATCAAAAGTAATTACATGTGTAAACAATTGAAATGATAGAAAAAGACATTGAAACTAACTATAAGAATGATGCCTGTGTGTGTGATATAAATGTGTGTGTAAGTGCTCATGTAAGAGAGTTCAAAAATCAACAGAGGACCAAGGTAGTGAACTCTCCTCAGCAGCAGTGTTCTTTATCGATGTCCAACTATATGAGTAAAAAAAAGAGAGAGAATAAGATTGCCTTTTTATAGACTTAAAGAGTGCCTTCTAACAGGCGTTTTGGCAAAGCCAAGTGGGATAATCAACAGAAATATAACTTCATTCGAGGCAAATAAAATATAAAAGTAAATTCTGATTTCTGGTGATGTAAATGACAAAATATTATTTAAAGAGAAATGCATTTTGAAAATATATTTAAATTATTCCCATCAAAGCATAGAAATGTAAATGGTTACTATTTACAAGTTAGTGTATTAAATGATGCTACAGTGTACATATATGTGTGTGTGTGTGTGTGTGTGTGCGCACTTACTTGGGAATGAAAGAAATATTAGTTTCTTTTGCTTGATCTTGATAACAGCATTAAAGTATTTAATTATGTTGATTTAAGATCTCTTCTGACCTGTCACTGATTCTAACATAATATATTTGAGATCAATCTGCTTAATACAAGGAAAATTTCTGGCAAAATGATAAAGTTAGTTCAGAAAAATCGATTGGATAAAAAAGATTATTTCAGAGCTTTGTGGAACTCTTCTTCTAAAGAAACCAAAATCTCCCATAAAAGAAACCTTATCACCAGATCAGAGGTCACACTGATGCATAGAGAGTAACATAATTCCTCTGAGCTATGGCTATCTCAGCAGAATTTCACTGCAAGCCTTCACTTAGAACCATCGTAAACAATGAAAGCACCTCTTCCTGCATGTAGTAATACAATTAATACGAGAGTTTGGTGTTCTCACTGACTTAGAAATAACAGTCTTATATCACTCAAGGGAACTAAGTGGAGGGTTATATAACTTCAATATAGTGGGTTGCAATGATTAAAGTTTTGGTATTTCTCTTCTTACAGTGATCAAGTCAACATTCTGAAAGTCAGATGCAATAAGACTTAGCATCAGGAAATGAAACTAGAGCCAAAGAAATTTTATAATAGAGATTAGTTTTATTCACAGCAATTAAAACTTTGAACAACAAAGCACACATCTGAATCTTGTATAATGCACATTGGTTTAGTATCTGCAAATAAATTTAATCTATTTTTATAAGCAACATATTGAGCTAAATATTGAACATTGAAAATACTCTAAATTTCACAAAGAGGCTAATTTTCCACATGCTCATCTCCCCAAATATATTGATGGAAATGGTGCTATATTTAGAAAAGAATGGCACAAGTCAGTGATATTAATTTCAATACTAAATGAACACTAAGCTGTTCTCTCTCTCTTTTTATATATATCCATATATATATTTATTGTAAGTTGTTACAACATATGGACAAACAAGTAATCACTACAAAGATGCATATTTGTTTAGATGCTTAAACATAAGCATCACATCAGGTGAGGAACAAAGATAGTTATAAACGATTTTATTTAAAAATGTTACTTATGAAACATCACTTCTTTTTACATTCTTTTTACATTATTTAAAAATTTAAGACAAAAGAAGAATTACCATAAAAGTAAAAGAAAAATATAATATAAGCAGGTGCAAGCAAAAAAAAGAAGAGGATAAGAAAACAATAAAAGGAAAAAAACTTGCTCTACTTTTTATATTGAGCCCTCTTTTAAATTAATGTTATGAATGCTTGAATTTATATTTTTTTCGGTCTCATTACATTTGTACATATATATATATATATATATATATATATATATATATATATATATATATATATATATATATACACAAGTTTCTTTAAAAACAACTGACAAGTAAAAAAAGGCTAAAAATAATGGAAGAATTATTAAAAAGAAAAAAGACAACACTCAATAATATCAACTATGAAATGCCCATTATGTGCTGACCATGTTTGGAATATAAAACATTCCTATAACTCTAGATACATACATAAATAAATTTACTGTGGTCAATATCAAGCATCAACAATTTGCTTCATACTTGAATACAATATTCAGGCCTGAAGATTGTGTTCAAGAATGAGACAGACTGTTGCTGCCCGGTGTTGACATCAGTGTCCACCTTTATATTTGCTTAAGGCTGTATCTCTGATATTAAACACTTTTACCCATAAATATAGCATATCGTAAAACTATATTTTTATCATATATATATATATATATATATATATATATATATATATATATGGGAAAACAATATATATATTTAGGGAAAAATCTATGACAAAGTGAAAAAAAGTTTTCATGTGACATGTTTGGTCCTGTAGGACTTCATTAGACTTTAATGATGTTTATGTTGATGATGCTACACATTTGCATGAATGAAAGATCATGCTGAGAATTAAAAGAAATTTTTAATATATTCTTGGGATATATATTCTAGTCAATTTCATTTAGTTTCTTTTTCTTTTTAGTTATGTATCCATCACTTTTGTTATTAAATATACCACATTGTGATAATGGAAGATCTACCAAGTCATAAGAACCTGGATGTAAACTTTCTGCGAATGATCTAATGATTAAAGCACTTTCTATACATTTTCATCTTAGTAAATTGCTTTCTCTTTTAATGAGAGTGGTATTTTTAAATCAAAATTATAATCAGACTCACTACAGTGAGCAACTAATGTATTTAAAGTGTTGTTTCATTAAATATTTCTTTTCTGTTCATAAGATTGTTTATTTAAATTCCTTGAGCTTTCTCTTATGTATTTCTTGTGGCAATTATTATTGGTGATAGACTAAATTCCTTCTTTAATGTTTAGTTTATTATTTTATTTTGTATTCTTTTATTGTTTTATTGTTTTAGAAATAGTTGTAACAAATTTTATATTAAGATTAGATAAATGTTTGTCAAGAAGGTTCACTTTTCTAATTTGAAATATTTCATGAACCTTTTTTGCATTGAATATGAAATAATTAGAATATGGAAGGAGCTTAAAAGTATTTACAATGTATTTCTCCTCTTCATGTAAATACTGAGGGCTACAAATTCTGAATTCTCTTAAACAGAATCCAGTGAATAATTCTGATTTTATTTTGTTGATAGTGAGAACAGAAATTTATGAGATCATTTTTATTAGCTAATTTGCAGTGGACATTTAGTTTTGGGCTATTGTCAATGCAGTGTAACATGATATGTAGGAAAATTAAAGTATGGTTTGTTTCCATTTAATGAGTAAAGTCTATCAAGTGTCCAACTTTGTTTAGTTTATCTACAAGGTCAGATAAAGTAGTTTTGTGGGGATATATTAATAGAGCATCATCAATATATCAGAAATGTGAAAGCTAGCATTGACTCTTTTATTCCAGCAAAGAAATACCAAGTTAAACTGCATTCATCTCTATGGTTCTCCCCTGCATGCTCAGCCACAATAGCCTATAGTAATCACTTCTTCCGACTACACCAGAGTGACATGTCTGATTGCAACAGACAACTCTTTGTCTCTGCTCATAATGACTGAAAGCATGTCCTGAAAGAAGCAAAGTTACTGTTTGCTGATAGAATGAATCAACATATAGCATCTTGCAAGTTTATTCTAGAGATTATTGGCAGCTCTGCAAGAGTGTGTTGAACAACATTATGTTCTCAACCCCTCCTCTATTCAATCAATTCATTCAGTCAGTTCTAAAAACTCTGGAGAACATTCTGACTAAACTATTACCCTATTAGTCTCCTACAACTTTTCAGCAAAGTATTCAAAGCTGTAATCAATGCTGAAGTGGTTAAGCATCTTACCTTTCATGTCCTACTCTCTGACAAACAATATGGCTTCAGTTTTGCCAGGTCTACTGCTGATGTGGTAACGGCTATCACTGAATATGTATATGAAGCTCTTGATAATAACGGTGAAGCTCAAGCTGTGGCTCTAGATATCTCAAAGGCATCTGACAGAGTTTGGCATACTGGTCTGCTATATAAGCTCCAGGGCTATGGTATTACTGGATGTGTATTTAATTTAATCCAATTATTCTTATCAAATCATGAAACGAAGGTCCTTTTGAATGGACTCACTTCCAGATCCTTTCACACGAATGCATGTGTCCCTAAGGCTCTATCATGGGTCTTACACTGTTTTTGATCTTCATCAATTATCTTCCTGATGTCATCAGTTCCCAAGTAGGCATTTATGCTGATGACACTACCATTTACTCCTGTCTCAATAGCAAATCCATCAGGGCTGTTTGTTGCTCTTGAAAAGGACCTCCAAACTGTGGGTAACTGGAGCAGGAAATGGCTTGTAAATGACTTGAGGTGGAATGACTACATCAAATCAACAGCTGCATCTACTTGCATGAAAAGTTGGGTCACTGTATCATGCCAGAGGGTTTTTCTCATCACAGTCCATCTTGCACATTTACAAATCTACCATTAGTTTGTGCATTGAATACTGTTGCCATATCTGGTCTTGAGCTTCGTGATAAAATCCACAGAAGGATCCTGACTTGGCATTTCAACTTTAGTCACTTTCTCACTGATGTGACATGGCTTCCCTATGTCTTGTCTACAAATATTTTCATGGCTGACAATCACTGACAAGCTTTTTTCCCTGGTGCTCAAACTATCTGAGTTTAAGTGTGCTACGATATTGGCAACCATGTCCCTCCATTTCACTGTGGAACTAGTTAAATGTAACCACCACTTCTACTCCAACAATTTCTTTTCTAGCAATTCCCACCTGTGGAACTCACTTTTGTTTTCTTGCTTCCCTGTTAACTACAATCTTCAAAAATTTAAATGCAATGTGAATTGCCATCTTCTATCTTCTTGAACCCTGTTCAGCTTTTATCCTTTCCTGGGTCCCCCCTATACCCAGTCATTTCTCTCACCTTCACTCTCTGTAACCCCCTACATACTAGTGGCATTCTCAACTTACTTGGAGGGAAATGAGTGATAATGTTGATTGTTGAGGTAAAATATTTTGGTAAGGATCATATTCAAGAAATTATAAGAAAAAGCATGCCAAAACCTCACTTAGAGGTGATTCCATTGATAACTCGAATTATTTCCAACCAGGTTTCCTGAGCTTTTAACAAGTGATAGGCTGATTGTTCTGAGGAGAGGAGTTAAAATTTTTGTTGACTTTTGCTATTTTGTGTGAAGTGCTACCAGTATGGTATAATAGGGCACATCAGAATTCCTGCTTTGTGGGTTTTAAGGAGACCATAAAGTTTGGGTATTCTAGGGTGATATTCTATTAGTCTATACTATGATTTGTTTTCATTAGTAATTAGTTTTATGACCATTACTCAATTTTTGTGTTTCAGTAATTATTTTGTATTCATTTATTTTTTTATGTATCAGTATCATTGAGTAGTAAACTAATTTTATCACTGTATGTGTTCCTATTCATAATAACAGTTCTATGTCCCTTGTCTGAGAAAGTAACGTGGATTCCCTTATATTTTTGCTAGGTTTCTTAGTATCTCTTCAGTAAAGTTCTTTCATTGTTTCAGATTGACAGTAATTATTCTTCGAATGTAGTCTTTGGTGAATTCTGTGTCATTTGTCTAAGATTTTTAACTCTTGTATAAACTAGGTCTACTTTATTCCCAGTAGGGAATTTTAAATCAAAGCTAAGGGAAGGGCTTCCAATTCAATAATTGGGTAGTTTTATATCTGATAGATTTTCTATTAGGTCTGGTCATCCAATGTATTTCTATTTGCTATTGGTACATTGGTGTTGAGTTTAATGTTGTAATTTGGTGATTTGAGTGTTGCCTATATATTTTATCATCTGCTGTAAATCAGACATTTCTGATTTTGATATATGGTTCTTTTTGCAGAGTTCTAGTTCAGCAATTTAGCTTTGCTAAAAGTTAATTTCTCTATTTATTCCAGTGCTTCAGTAGATGATTTTAAAAAATTCCATGCATAGGTTGAAAAATGTGATGGAATGTTCTTAATATTTTATGTGTGCATCATGGGATGACTTTTTCCTAAATGTATTTCAATAAAAAAAAATTCCAGTTTTTAAATGAATTGGCTGATATTAAATGATTTTTTGTATTTTTTTTGTGTTTGATACCTTTCCATGTGGACATGCAGTCCTAAAGGATGAAATGCATTACATAAAAACTTTTCCACTTTGTCATAGTTTTCCCTAAAATTGTTCTTGATATATAAAAACATATATATCATTTTCCCATATATATATATATATATATATATATATATATATATATATATATATTTAAATATTTCTGTTCCCTTCAACAACTAAAGATTTATACTAATTTAATTTTTACATTCAAGATCATAATACAATTCAAACTTATAATGGACAATAATTCAAAATTTTTAAAAAGAGAAGATAACTCAATAATTCAAAATTCTTTGAGAGAAAAAGAGGAGAATAGGAAAAGAGAGATGGGTAGAGCACATCATGTGGTTGATATAATTCCACAAAACTATAATTGTATTGTCAGTTGTTTATTTAAATAAAGATTCCTTTAAGCAATGCAAAGTCCTTCTTTAATAGCCAATTTATATGCTGTATTATATATATGAGACAGTGAGAGTGAGAGAGAGAAAGAAAAGTGGGGAGAGAGATAGTTATTCTTTTATGAGGTGTATGCCTTTAGGATATAGGTGATAATGTCTTTCCACAATTTCCTCTCCTTTGTAGCTCTTAGCAATGTTTGTTTGTTACTATCCCATCCACTCTCTGTTTTCCCATCCATTTACACAAGCCCCTTATATTCTGTGAGAGCCATTTCTCCAAACTCTTTCTTACTCATTGTATCGCAAAGACTTCAGTTGTTGGTTTCTGATTCTGTACTTTAGTTTCCATTTTCATTGAAACTTCCTCATCGTTCACATGCTCCATCCATCATATTCTCAGCATTCTTCTGTTGAATCACATCACTGTTGCTTCTTAATGACACATCATAGGTTTTGTTTGAACTTGTACTTTACATCCTTAAAAATCTTTTGGACAACAGTTTATTTTCATATAATTTGGATTTTGAAAAGGTATTGTTATTTTTAATACACATGATCATTGAAGGGAAATAACACTTTGTATATTTATTTAATTTCCTTGTGCTATAAAAGGTGGGTTTTATAAAGAAACAAACAACCATCTTAGATTTAAGATGGTTTGAATCTTGCTGATAAGCATTTTGTTGGAAAATAATATATGCCATTGTACTATTATATCTAGGAGAGGAAAATGTTTATACAACTGGAAATACGTTCTTTATGAAAAGGTTTCATAAGTCACACTTAAACTTGTAACATTTGGTAGTTCAATGAATTTGTCTTCATTTTTGTTATTTCAAACACAATGTTTCAGGTATTTTGCTATCTAGCCTTCCTTTGATATATGTTGCATCAGGCAACTTTCAGAATGTTTTAACAAGAACCTTTTTTATTTCATTCAAGAGCATATGTTATTCTTTCGACTTCTCTATTGCCACATCCACTTGTGTCCTTTGTCATAATTGAATGTTTGCTGAGGTTTGTTTAATCATCCTTTATTTTAAACTGTACCAAACATTCCATAAAATAATGTGTTCTATATTAATCTTTTAGGGTTAACATATCAGCAAATTTGATAATTTTTTCTGAACTGTTTGGAGTAGGGATTGAACTCACTACTTGTCTTGAAATTCCGAACAAATTAAAAAGTTGTTCTACAAGTATTCAATTTAATTTGCTAAAGATATTCTATGTTAGACTAAAAATTTTCTATGTTAGACTAAAAATTTTCTATGTTAGACTAAGATTAAAGAAAATAATGATACACATATCATTAATTTTTATATTATTTTTCTCATAATTCAATTGATTTTTTGTTTTTTATTGAAACACTCCAGGAATTATTCTACAGTCAAAGAAAAATGATTGAAAATTACATCAAAAAGAAAAGAAACAAGGAAGAAATACTAGTCAACAATTAATAATGACTGACAATGTTTCTTCTGAGAAAGTTGAAGACTGATACAAATATTATTTACATTATTTACATGCAGACTTTTGTCCTCATCTTTGTTGTTTTTTTATCACAACATTTTGGCTGATGTGCCAAAATGAGAACTAGACAAGATATCCCTAGACATGAGCAGTGGAATGAGAATAATCTATCACCATAGATCAAATAAAGAGTTCAGTATGAAATTCCTGGATCAACATACATCGGATGAAGGCTGGAGGCCACTACAGCTGAAACATTGTGATAACAACAACAAAGATGAGGACAATAGTCTGTATGTAGATAATGAAAACTACTCACCCCAGAAATTCAAACAGAAATAATATAAATGATTTGCAAAGACATTCTTACTTGAAAGTGCAGAATAATCTATAATTTAAACTTGTGAAAATATTGGTTTGAACAATCATTGGCTAATTGTTCTGAGTAAAGGAATCTCCTGTGTTGTGGCTGGGTAATGTTTCATGCCAAAAAAGAAAGTTACTGATCATAATGTACAGCATCATCTTGAAATATTTCAGGCATGAACTGAAAGATCCACATATTCTAGTGTCTATGATGTTTAAGTGTCCAAATGTAGTTGTATGTCAAATGTTAAAAAGAAAAGTTAAATACCAGATTATGCACATAGTGTAATAAATTTAGGAATTTTAAAAAGAAACAATGCAATATATAATGAACCTTGTTTTTTTTTTAATTTTGTTAGAAACAAAGTTAAGAGTGCTGAACTACAGTCACTCCTCTTATATGGTAGTGGATGCTGAACAATTTCCTCACAGATGAAAAGGAAACTTACATGTGATTCTATATAGGAATGCTGGGAGTACTATGGACAAAATACGAGGAAGTCTTAAGGAAAAGGGCTACAAAAAAGACACATTTGGTTAGAATCAGAAAGAGACAGTTGAAATTTCTGGGACATATAATGAGGAAAAAGAGTTGAAAAGGAAACAGTGAAGGCAAAAATGGCAGAAGGAAACAGTGAGCTTGTGTAAATGAGTGGCAGAACAGGGATTAGAAAGGATAGTAAGGGGGCAAATATTTCTTAGAGCTAAAAAGGACAGGAAGTTGTGGAGAGTCATGATAACCTACATCCTTAAATGCTTACTTCTTAGAAACCTCTTTTTCATTGTAGCTGGTGAAAGAAGCTGTCTCTTGGTTATCTTGTAAGGCAACATCCCTTGATCATTTTGACATAGCCTCTGGAGGTTTCTCTCCAATGTTTTGGCTTCCTTAACCAATTTTCTCATTGACATTCTTGGATTATGCCTGTTTAATGAGTTTTGGCATTCTTGAGGTTCAAGGATATCCTGGTTTGCTTTAATGGAGGGAGTCTCAATGCATCAGCCAATTGTCTTTTTGATAATCATTCTATTGATTCCATGTTGTTTTCCAGCATTAAAAATCACAAGTGGAGTCAGTCCATTTTCATGTTGCTCAATTATATGCTTTCTTTTAAGTTATATAGACATTGTTGCCAGTAAATACTAAAACACTTTGAAGAAAGAAAATAGTATAATTTTGTTTTGTGATTATCAAACTATAAACAACAGTGTAATGATAAAAAATTTTGAAGTAGAATTCATTTTAAATTTTGTAGCATTTATATCACATCCTGTAGATGTAATGAAAACGATATTTATAGACTTCAGGAATTAGGTCTGATAAGCCAGTAGTAGTTGAGTAATGGCACTTGTGGAAATTCCAAAGGTGTTACAAACAACTATCTATTATCACATGACTCTGTTTTTCTTTCCATATTTTCCTGTATCTTCTCATTATCATCCTTATCCTTTTCCTTCTTCAATGCCTATCTATGTTTTTATCTAAATTCTATTCAAATTAATTTCTTATATATAAATACTTACTACTTCATTCACATTTATATTTCCTTGGATTGTTGCCATAAAGAAGTCTAATATATTGCAGTTTTTGAATATATTGATTTTAACCTGCTTTTCAAACCTTTGCTTAATGTCTTTTGATATCCAAACAGCAAACACATCCAAGACTGTATTTCATCTTCATCTATTCCTCCTTCTGTTCACCTGGTTTTCTTTGCTTTCTTCATGAGCTTTCTTACCTTCTATCTTTCCTCTTTCATATCTTCTTTTTTCACCTGCTTAATATATTATATAGATTTCTTGATCAGAAATTATAATTGGGAATGAGGCAGATACTACACTGTGACCATAAGTAGAAAACTATAATGGTCACGCATAGAAACAAACAAAATAATAGCATAGATACTTGTCATAAACTTATGAATCAGCAATTTGGATTCTTGATGTCAGTTTATTTTAATTAAGCAGCATGGGCTATTTAATTGCAATATATGATCTGATGACAAGAAAGCATCAAAAACAAAACTTAAATAGGAATATGATATGAATGGTACACTATTGTAGTCTACAAGCAGTGCAGTTCTTGGTTTGGATTATTAGTATTATTATTTAATATGAGGTCCATGTTTTGCAGAAATATGATGCTATTCATGAAAATGGACTTAAAAATGATCAATGAGGAAACTGAGCATATTTTGCTTTCATTAACAATTACAGTGAAGCAAGTGATAGTATTCAGTCAAGGGTAACCAAATACAATGAAAATTTTCTCAGCTTCATTGATGTGGAATATTCTCTTAGTGTTCAAATCATCCATTCATGTCATTTAATTTTATATGAAATAGGTTATCATCATTTTGACAGAGATCATTATAAAAGTGGTCATAATCAGCTCTGGAATAATTCCATCTATTCTCATTCATAAGTTTCAATTTGATTTTCTCTATAAGCAAATGATTTATAACAGAATTTTTACTTTGTATTTATGAAGGCCAGCAAAAAGGAAACTGTCCACTTCTCTTTTAAGAAAATGAAAGTTTATTGAAAGAATGCATTTGTTGTTTTCAGTATTGTATATATTTTGAGTGTCTATCAAAGAAAATCTCTTTAACATTAGTCTACTTTAACCCCTATGATATATAGTATGAAAGGCACCTTTAGTGAAACACTGCAATGAGGTTGTCGAGTATAGCTTCAAGCAGAAATATGAATATGTTAAATACCAGTCATTTAAAACTTCAATCAAATCAACCTGTATCCCAATTCTGTCCAGCAATCAATGCAGCAGTCATTGCAATTACCATTTTGAAAGACTGACCATACTGTTGAGAACTTTTCAAATCATTGATCAAATACATCAGGACTTTCAGAAAACTACTTAGCAATTCTTATCCACCAGCATGATTTGAAGAATGGTGCCAACAAAAACGAAATGTCCTAAATCTAATGTGAAATCAAATTTGCTGGAATGTCTCCAAATGATAAAAATACAAATAAAAGAAAAAATACTAAAAAAATCACTTCATTGTTTCAGGGATATTTTAAACAGCTCTGTTGAGAGGTGCTTTCATTCCCTGTGGGTTTTTTTTGTTCTTTGAGATTTTTTATCTATTTTTGGTTTTAGTTAAATCAACACTACACAAGAGAGCATTTGGTATTCTAAACTTGTTTTACTTACAATTTGCTCATGAAAGTGGTGTAAACTGTTTCAAATTTAAAAATAATAATAATAATAATAATGTATATGAGAATCCTATTCTGTCAGTAATGTCTACATTAATTCCCAAGCAATGAAAAACACTTTCTTTCTGATTTTTCAATTTTGAGCATACATAATGAGTGTTGGAATTTGATTTTAAAATAAAAAAACTTTAAGTAAAAAAAATAACAAAATTCAGTAGTTAGATGATCAAATTCCATTTGTAAGTGCTAATGAGATTCTAATGATTTTCTTTCATAGTCGTCTGAATACCGTAAGAAGATAATTTTCCAAGAGTAGGCTATTATAAAACCTTTCTGTGTCCCACATTTTTTTTAATCCTTGTTTGCTTACCAAAGTAGTATGAACACTTTCACATTTAAAAATAATATTATACATATTATAATTTGTCAGTATGATCATATTGTGCTGTTTCTGCTTGTTGCAGATTACATACTCAGCCACTTTCTCTTTAAAGAATTTCACTTATTATTGTGAGTTATTTTAGGACAAGGCAAAAGATCTGCCCATTAGGTGACAACTTGTGACTTCATGCAGACACAAACATCAATGGCTCCGAAACAGTTTCATTTACCCAATTTCCCTCATAACACCAAACCTTATTATTTCCAGGACTTTCAAGTAGTGTTGCACACTGGCTGATATTATCAAGCAGTCATCTCCTTGACAAATCAACCATGTTGAGATTTGATTCTGAGTCTCATGGTCAGAATGCTAACTCTATAGCCACTTGGTCACATTCTATCAGTAATGCTGATGTAAATGCCAGAAGAATGGACATTTTTCTTCTTGTAAAACATACAAAATGACTGCTGAAACTCAATTACACAAGAACTTTGGTAAAATTGTTAAAATTGAGTGGTTAAATGGCCAAATTAGATTTTTAAGTGCTAGGTTGACACTGATGATTTTCTTTCATAGCCCTGTGAGTGATCTTCATTTTCTTACCTGATGAACAAAACTCACCAAAAGTAGGCTATTAAAAATTTTCTTTAACGCAGTCATATCTGTAAAGTTTATTCCCTATATGTTTTCTTGCAGAACATAGATCAGTATTTAATGATCAACTTTTTTAATTATTACTATTGGCTGAAAATCTGTCTGACAAGAAAAATAAGCTAGTTCCTACAGAAAGCTGAAATGAGACATTTGATATCTATGTGAGATGAAGGATTTAAACTATGTATTTACTGAATCATAATTTATTAGAAAATTATCAGCTCATTATGAAATATTGAATCACAATTAACTGAAATCTCAAGTCTTCACAATTTTACCATATATTTATCCATCTCAGATTTTATTCTCACAATAAACACTGGCCTAATATTGTATTTCCAAATTTCATCAGTCTCAGAGCCAGACATCTTTGTCAAATCTGAAAACAGATTTGCATATCGTAGCTCAAAGTGGGAGGCTCATCCTATGTAAAATTTATAAAACAAATTTTAATTAACAAATTATTACCTATTTAGTTTTCATCAATCAAAAACCTGTATTAGTGAGCCAATCTGAGACAATAAATAGAGATGACAAAATAATTTTCTTCAGTAGCTCCACACAATGCAAAGTGAACCACTACACTCTATACATAAGATTCCTAAATTCAACTTATTGAGCCCACTACAAGAAATACATTCCTGAAAACTACCCATCTCAATTAATAATCACTCACTACAAGACAGAATGAGCTTCATTACAAGACGTTTTTCACATTAGCATTCATTCAAAAACATTTCAAGGTACTTTTTATAAGGATTCAATTATACTCATTTTTCTCTTCAAATATTTTATAAATTTCCAGCAATTCAAAGCAATTTTCCACACTCTGTAATCTTTTTTAATATTCCTGTATAAAATTTTACATATTTAAGTGTTGCATATAATTTTAATAGTTTCATTATAAATCTACCTCCCTTAATTCCTCCACCTCTGACCTGGTTTATCTATTCTTCCTCCCTTGTCCATTTAGTAGTAAACCACAGTCATTGGTGCATCTGCAACAAAGCTACCAATGTCTTTTATAAGTTTACATATAGCTACAACATCAAGCTACTTTTTTTTTGTAAGACTTATAAGTTAATCAATATCATCTAGAGGTTTTTGTTTAGCACCCCCTGGTGGCCTTTGCTTGTATTCCAAATGTAAATACAACATTGTGTTTTTATCTCAGTTTTTTGTGACCAGAAAATGTAATATGAAATACTCATAAAAAAAAGATAACTTTGATTCTATGTTCAGACATTTTCAGCTAGACATCTGTCTTATAGGGTTACAAAAAGAAAAAGAAAAACTAATGGATACAATGTAAGGGTCCAGTTTAGCATTATACATATACTGTAAACTGAATCCCTGCTAAAAACACCCAAAATTTTGAAATTTTCAAAAAATCCTATGTTACTAACCAAAGAAAATGGTTTGGGTATAAGACCGACACCATTTTCTTTGGTTAGTAATTTTGATGACAGACAAAAAGACATTTGGTGAATATAAGTAAAAGTAATATATTCTATACCATGTTCCTTCAGGATGTAGGGGAACATGGCTCTCTACAGATTCCCTTTTCTTTATTATCTGCAAACTGCCATGTATTCTTGGAAATATAGGAGTGATTTCTTATTGCCTTTTCCATGGTTTGAAATTTAAAGTTTTTCCTTCTCTTAGACTTTTGCAATCCAAAGTTAGAGGCATCCTTCTATTTAACCTACAACTGGTAGGATTAAGGATGTATTCATGCCTTTCCCAGGCATATTAGTGTGAAAGTGAACACAATAGACTTGGCCAGAATTTGAACTCAACTTGCAAATTCCACTTTCCACACCAATAACTGCTACACTACCTGAATATACATAAATAATATGGCATGAATGCCACTGGCTATATTTTTTGTTCCAATGCTTGTTTTAATTGTTGGAGCAGATTTGATCTAGAAGGCTATGATAAAATAATGAAATCAATTTAAGACATTAAATGACTTAAAATGAATGAAAACAGTTCTCAAAATGTA
This sequence comes from Acanthosepion esculentum, assembly GCA_964036315.1. Lineage (NCBI taxonomy): Eukaryota > Metazoa > Mollusca > Cephalopoda > Sepiida > Sepiidae > Acanthosepion > Acanthosepion esculentum. Next base: position 57,885,222 of record OZ038489.1, on the reverse strand, counting down.
GTAAAACTGACAGAAGTATGTATGCATGTAAGTCCTATATACTCTTCTGGGGGGTATAAGGCCACAACCTCACTACACTAGGTGCTGCTGCTGTAGTTTCTGTAATAAGTAGGTTTCTAGAGCTTGGAGTATTTCATGTGTTACTGTATATATAAACATGAGAGTAAATTAAAGTTTAGTTTCAGTGTAAAATATTTTGTTCATCATTTTAGGTGAAGTTTTCTTGAAACACTGGTTCCCATACAATCACCAAAGTTAAGCATCATCGAGTTAGGTCAGTATCTAGATGGGTGATCACTTTGGAAGACCAGGTGCTGTAACATTGGATGTGTGGTTGATGTAATGGATAATTACTCAGAATTGTTATTCAGAGGACAAGATCCAATTCCAGTTGAGTTTGTTATTAAATTACGTGCAAAAATCCTTGGGAAAAGTATGAATCCACCTCTTCTCCCCTCAGTTATGGGTTAATTAGTAAGACTTGTATTACTAAATCATTATTATTTTTTAAAAAAATCTTACAATCTGAAAATATTTTTAAATAACCTGTAAAGGGTAGATAAGCTGGAAAAAACAAACTAATCAATCAATCGAAATTAGGTGAGGCTTTAAAGGGTTGTTTTCTGCTATCAAATACTTTTAAATTGTCACAGTATTTAGTAAAATATTTTTCTCTGACTTGGAAAAAGCTTTTGCAGTCAAATAACTTACACACATGACTAAATATATAGAAAGAAATGAAATAAAAGCAGACTATTTCACATTTCTGCTGTCAATAATATATTTAACTGACCTCACAGCTAAAAGCAACTGACCAGTAAATAATACTGAGAAGAAAGGTCAGTGGAGCCTAAAGTTAATAGTGCAATGTGATTATATCATCATCCCACTATAGAAATAAAAGCTGCAAATGAATTCTGCCAAAAGTAAAGAAAAAGTCTTAAATACAGTATGAAACAAAAAATCAGACATATACAAAGTTGTGTCTATAATAATTACGATGAAAATGATAGTTCAAATAAATAATGAGAATTCCTCATCTCAAAAATGAAATAATAAATTAACAAAAAGCACTGTCATAATAATGCAATGTTAAAACTATCTGCCATTGAATATAAAAGGCTCCAGAATGACACCACTTCAGGATGGTGGTATAGCAGATATGGGAGTTGGTTAAACATGTATTGTTGTCATCTCATGGTCATGAGTTCACTCTCTCTCTGGATTAGATACTGAAACAGTATAACCTGGTTCAGCAGGAATGAATAACAGTTAACTGTGAAATTCTGCCTGTTGCAGTGAATGGCAGCTCTCTCAGGGAGGCCCCATACCTTGAGCACCTATTGGGACTAACCCTAACCCAAGCTCAATGCATACATCAAGTGGAATTCAAACATGCACTAATAAGCTAAAGATGCTGGAAAATGGTAAGTCCCCTGTACTGCTTCAATAAATATCTGATTCCTCCTGCTATACTCTACCTTTCCAAGAGCAAGATCAGGCTGAAAATGGAGTACGTCTTCCATATATGGACAGGAATTGCCTAGTGTTCACTTTTTCACTACTGAATCCAAAAACATCTCTCCAGCCTTGTGGGTGATAAATTATTTTTCACTCTACAACTCCTTTCCCACAGACGAAATGTAGGAAGTTTCTCTCTATTCTATCACTATTTCCATGGAAAGTGTTCACATAATCTATATTCTTTAGTTTCCCCAATTCTAACCTTCAGGGTAAAGACTCGCCATGCCACACATATTGTAGTAAACCATCCTCATTTCCTTCATATTCTATTGGTGAGATGTTAAGTTTCACTTGAACATCTTCTTTCCACAAACTGCTACTTTACAGAACCTACTCCCAAGAGGATGCTTCCCCCATCACTACAATCTTAACCTGTTCAAGTCTATAGTTAACCATTATCATCCCCCACATATTCATGCTTTTCTCAAGGGTATTAGTGTGAAATCTCAAGTCTTCATATTTTTGCCATATATTTATCCATCTCAAATGTTATTCTAGCAATAAGCACAAGCCTAATATTGTACTTTCAAATTTCAACAGTCTCAGTCTCAAAAAACATAATAATATCTATAATATTAATAATCCAGATGAGAACTATCGTTTGAATAAAATAAAGTTATAAACACATAGAGAGTAAAAAATTAGAAATGCATGAGAACTACATAAAATGTAGGCATATATAAAAATAATCATACATCTGTTTCATCTTTGTAATACCAGAAAAACTATTTGAAGTTTAGAAAAAAAAAACAATGGATTAAAAAGACATGGAATCAGATTTCTAAACAAAAATCTCTGAAAGAAAATTAACTGCCAAAATACACCAATCTTATCATCCAATGAACACACAACATTCAAATCAAAGCCACTTTGTTTAATTTCAAATCAGATTTTTCTTTTTTTTAAAGATCAGCCATAGATATTGATCTGTACACTTCATGACTTCTTGTCCAATGCTTTCTAAGCTTTTACTTTGAGATCCTTGATTTCTCATAGCTATTGGCATGTGTCTCCTTCTTTCAGAGAATTGGATGCACTAGGCTAGAATCTTGATCTTTTCTTCAGGAAAATCAAACAAGAAAAGTAAAAAATAAACAAAATAAACATAAAGGAAAATAAAATGAGCACAATCATGACAAGGGGGTTTGGAAGGAAAGCAAAAAAAATGCTTCGGTGTAATTTGAAACTTACTTTAGATTCTTTCTAAATTGTCTTGAATAGACTGCACACTCGGCCTACTTAATGTTTACTATTTTAGTGAAGTTCTATTAAACATGTTATCATCAAGATTTTTTTCTTTGGTCTCTGAGTATGTAGTTTTTGTTTTACTTCTAGGAATTTCCTGCTGATACATTTTGTCAGTGTCACTTTAAGAATAGTCACTTATTTCACCCTGTAGAGATTCGCTTAAGTTCTCAGTCTATTTGACAAACTTATGAACAACTACAGAAAAGGATACATCATTTAATGTATATTTATTAATGAACATGATAATTTTTGCCAATAAAAATAATTTGCTGATAATATACCATTTTTTATTGTTTAAAATGGGAAGAACGTATAGGAAACCAAGTAAAAAAACATCCTTTTGATTATTGCTTAGAAAATCAATACATGATTGACGAGGCAGATTTTTCCAGGTTGCCATTTCTTTCTTCAGTAGACCAGTTGCCATCCCAGGCTATAGAACACAGTCTGCCCTGCTATTGACCCATAGCTGAATGGAGAAGAAGAAGATTCATACCTTTCCCAAGGGTATAATCTCATAAGTGAATGTAATGGATCTGACAGGAATTCAAACTTGGCTCTCCAACTTCTCAATCCAAGCCACTATTCGTTACTCCACCCTGCCTCCTACTATTCTAGATGCCATGTCAATAAAAAGTTGTATTCCTTATATATTTGTTACAGGAAATGATGTATAGTTCATTGAAGTACTAAATTATCTTATATTCATATATTTTATTTTCATATTCAAAGAAAATCAGGAAACTGTTTAGCTAATTATTATACTGGCCAATTTCCTTACAAATCAAGAGGAGACTTGAAGCAACTGAGATGTGATTCTACAGATGAAGGCTGAGAATACTATGGATGGTGCATGTGAGCAATGAGGAAGTTTTAAGCAAAATGAAAACAACAAGGAGAATTAGAATCAGAAAGACACAGTCAAAATTCTTAGGACACATAATAAGAAAAGAAGGCTTGGAGAAATTAACACTCACAGGGCATACTGAAAGGAAGAGGGACAGTAAGAAACAGCAGATAGCCTACAAGTTTGTGTAAATGGATGTAACATCAGGGATTTGGGAGGATAGTAAAAATATTGCTCAGAGTTACAAAGGAAAGGAAGTTGTGGAGTGTCATGAAGGGACATGGTGCTTAAAAGAGAATTTTCATTGGAGGTAAAATATCAGCAAGTCTCTTTAATATGCCAGCATGCTCTTCAATATTCTACCTTATTTTAGTAATGCTGTTGCCAGAAAACTACCAATTCTTTAAACCTCTTTGCAAAACTTTTTTGATGATTGATGAGTAACTAGTGGATTACTTAGAAGATAAGGGAGAGAGCTAATATTTACCCTGTTTGGATATTGCAGATTTTATAAGTATAATGTGACTTTAAGAGACAGTGACTCAGTATTCCCCTTTTAACACCATTTTTAATGCATGAAAGAACCTGACAATAGATTTAAAAACTGTGATGTTTTGCTACAATTCTGTTGCTCTCTGACTGAACAATAAAATAATGAAATCTATTAACCTCTATTTACAGCTTTGGTGCCAGTAAATCTGAAGATAGCTTGTCTTTGGCTATCCAAATGAAGGTGTTGTCATGCAGCTGTTAGTGGCCCTACAAGGCAGACTACTGAATGGGTCTTGTATATATATATATATATATATATATATATATATATATATATATATATAATCTGATCTACTTATATAGAATTCTTTTGGCCAGTACTCCACTAGCAATGAGCATTGATTTTGTCGCCCTGAGGGAAAAACAGCAGTTTCTCATAGGGGACTTCCCAAACAGACAATAAATATGCCTGCAACACAATTAGGTTTCTCTTTTGATATATTTGATTTAGGAAGAGCCAAAAGCAAATCTCAAAGTAAGGAATTTCTATGATTTACATATCTATCAAGGTACATTTTTTTCTGTCACCATAATAGTGAAAAATTTATAACTAATCAACTGTTTTAACACTTGAAGGTAGAGGAGAGATAGACATTTTCAAAACACCCACTCATAGACTTATGCTCAAACCAATATTAGAATAAGGAGATGTTTTTCGTCTATAAATCCTTAACACCCTGTTTAGGCATGTGACTATATAAATTGTTATCTTGTGAATCAAATTCAGATTCAAAATTTAAAAATGAATTTTCCTGAAAAAGCATTTACACATCGTATCAGAATTAAAAATCACTTATTAAAGAAGCTTATTTAATTTAACATGCCTATAAATTTAATTTCTGTGCATTTTTGCTCTCAAAAATCTTTTCTGAAAATTGCTTGTTTTCATATAAATATTTTAATAAGTATGAACTCTTTTTCTTCTATATGGCATGCCCCTTCAAGTTTTAAGCAGTCAAGGCTCTTCACAATGTCATGTCCTTTGTAAAGTTTGTCTTTTAGTTCTATCTCCAAATCCCTGTTCTGTCAACCATTTATATAAGCTCATTAAGTAGGTTATATGCTGCTTTCTTCTGTCCCACTTGACTTCAATATGTCCTATGGGTGTCAAACTTCCCAAGCCCTCTTTCCTCATGTGCCCTAGGAATTTCATTGTTTCTTCCTGATACTACATATAAGTGTCCTTTTTGTTTTCATTTTCCCTAAAAGTTTGTCATTGCTCACATGTTCTGTCTATGTTATTCTTATTTCCTTGATAAGCATACAAATGTATGTGCATGTGTGTGTGTGTTTACAAATACATACATGTAATTAAATACTGTTTACATTATTTACATTCAGACTAATATCCCCATCTTTATTGTTATTATCATGTTTCAGCCATTGAGCCTTCTAGCCTTCAATCAGGGTATTTTGAACTAAACCCTTTATTTAATCTACAGGAGTAGAATGTCCTTATTCTGCTATGTCTAGAGATATCTCATCTTGTTCTTTTTAGAATTGTTTGCTTATTGCTTGTTTTGTTTTCCCTTGAATCCAAATCTGTACTACCTGGCACAAGAATTGAACTCACAGTTGATATGCCACCAAATTCATTAACTAACACTTTAATCCATTAGGCAATTTAAATACATTTACATGTATACTATAGGCATAAATATTATATTTACATGACATATATATGCCTATTTATATGTATTTACACATGAATGTCTATATTCAATACAACCAACCTCATATCTATATGCATGTTTTCTGCATATGTATATATACTAGAACATGTTCCTATAGAAGCAAAAGAGAAAGAGCAAAAAACACAAAATCTGAGAGAGTGGAGAAAGAATTGTTTTCTAGTCACGACTACATTCATCTTATTCAGTCTTTATTCTTTTTATTTTCTACCATTGATTTTAGCAAACAAAAGATGAAGGTTGTGGCCTTGCACATGTTATTCACTCACCTTCGATCAAGATACAGGTCATAAGCTATGGGAGAATTCCAATAAAATTTTAGTAAAGTTTTGAATCTAAAAACTGCAGATTAGCGGGAATTATAGCTTAGCACAAATATTCTGGCCATTACAAGCTGACAAACATATGAGAATCAGTTGAAAAATGTAGCAACTAAAATTTCAAAATATCTACATTGGCAAAAAATAATTTTATTCTTAAGAAATACTGAAAAAACAAACTGGCAATTTAAAGCAGGAACATAATTAACATCAAATGAAAGAAAATAATTTTTTTTTAATCATTTCACCCCATGCAAGGCAATATAGCCAATAGGACACAAGAGGCTACTGAGTGTTAGAGAGTATGAGAAAAGCTACTGTTAAGGAGAGAGGACAATAAAAGAACAAGAATTAAGACAGAAGATAACAAATGACATTGAATTTAAATTTTTGAAGATCAAAGTTCACTGGGAAGCAACAAATCAGAATAGAGTTCCACAAGCAAGAAGTGTGATAGAAAAAACTGTTAGCATAGAACTAATGGTTACATTTAAATGGTTACAGTTGAAATGATTAGCCATTTCAACTGTAAATTGATGAGATCTTGCCACCAATCTATTACTGCACTTAAATTCATAAAGTCTAGGTACCATAGAGTAAAGTTCATCAGAACAATTACCATGAGAGTATTTATAGAAAATGCACAGGGAAGCTATGTAGTGGTGGTGGGAAAGGGATTGAAGCCAAGATGCCAGATCAGGACCAATAATATTGCAGATTCTTTGGATTTTATCAAGAATCTCTAAATATAAAGCAGGAACACCAAACTAGGTGTGACATCAAAATTCATAGCAAGGATGAATGGTAAACTTATAAATATGTAAGATAAATTCTGGCAAGAGAAAGTGTCTAGCATGACATAGTGAACCAACTTTCTTAGCTTCAGACTTAGCAATTGATTCAATATACTCTTTTCACTTCATGTCAGCTGAAAACATTAGCCCCAGAAGGTGTAATGTGTTGAAATATGATTGAATATGAAAAAATGATGAATTTTAGGAAACAAAATTCACAAAACTCACTGATATTTAAGATACTTATAATGATACTTAAAGGCACTATTCAAATAATTTTTTTATCAGAAAATTAAAATTAGCGGAAAAAAGGATTATGAATTAATAAGAGACATTGAATTTGGTGAAAATAATTTTTTATTTATACATGACAGTTATAATTAATAATAGAAATAAAAACCTATCTAGTAACAAGCAGTATAGCAGACACATAGCAATAAATGTTTGCTATTATATTTTTTTATCAAATTTAGCCCATGCAAGGATGTAAAACCACTAAGGCATAAGGGGTTACAGAGTGTGAAAGAATTAGAAAACCCAAACATTATGAAGGAGCAAGAGCAATAGAAGTGTAACCAGGAAGACAGTAGATAATGAATGAAATTTTTGAAGATCAAATTTGGTTGGAAAGCATAGAGCTGGAAGGGAGTTCCACAAGCAGGAAGTGCAAGAAAAGAAACTCTTAGCATAGAACTAATGGTTACATCTAACCAATTCAACTGTAACTTGATGAGGCCTTGTAGCTAATCTAGTATTGCAGTTAAATTCATAAAGTCTAGGTAGCCTGGGTAAGAGCTCATCTGAACAATTGCCATGAAAGTATTTATAGAAAAAAAAAGACACAGGGAAAACAACGTGAATGAAACCAAGCTGCCAGGTCAGGACCAGTAATATTGTTGATTCTTCTTTGGATTTTATCAAGAATCTCTAAATATATAGCAGGAGCACCAGACCATATGTGGCTGATATATTCTAAGCATGGATGAATGGTAGACTTATAGATATGTTAGATAGATTCTGGAGAGAAAAATTGTCTCATACAACAAAGTTAGGCAATTTTCTTAATAAATGGATTCAATGTAGTCTTTCATGTCAGCCAAGAATATAAATATATATGTAAAAATTTAGTTACATAAAAAAATATGTGTAAAAAGACAGTATGAATAATGACAAAAGGAAAATGTTTATCAGGCATCAAATTAAATCACTTAGCATCAAGTTTACCTTGACTTTCACAGTTAGCCTGAAGAATATTTATGAGTGTTTTTAAATTAAAAAATTTGGAAAACTTAATGATATTTTTTACTTCTGTTTATAAATTCTTGTTGCAAAATAAAATCTTCATATTTGTCTTGATAAAGTCTATCAAAAGATGAAATGTGTGGTAAAGAAAAGTTTTCCTTTTGTCTTTATTCCTATATATATATATATATATATATATATATATATATATATATATATCAACTAATTACACTTGCAAGAAATTCAGCCAACATAGCAGCTCCACTTAAATTAAATAAGAAGTGTTTGTGTGTACATTTCTATCAATGCCAAATGGCTATATCAAATTAACTGATTAGGAAAATAAGCTAATTAATTATGCACATGGGAAGCCCCACACTAGCTTGCTGAAAAATGCCAGAGGATAGTAAATAAAAGGTGTCAAATTTACTTAAAAACAGCAAATAGTGATGCCTAAAGAAAGAAAAAAATAATTAAATAACCAAAAATTGGATAAGAAAGAATTGAATTGTTGGCTGTGATACAGCAGAAACTTGATCAAAAAGAATAAATACCTGGGTAGTTTCTAATATTTTGGACATTTCTTGAACTGGACAAGGGAAGAACTCAAAAATCTCAATGACAAAGAAGAAAGCTAATGACAAGACATAAACATTTGTATTCAAGCAAAACAACATTTTATTTAAAGCTGAAAGAGAGAGGATGAAGATTCAAGGATTGCATTACATCTTCAATCAAGCAACTTGACGACTACATAAGTCAGAATAAATTGTGGGTAGAAAAGTGACTATATGAGTCAATGAGAAATCAGTTGTTGGGGAGGCTTCATCAAGTATGAAGCAACTGGATGGATGGATGGACAGATGAATGAATGAATGAAGCACAGTGAAAGAGGGAGAATGAAGGATAGCAAGGAATGTGTGATAAAGGAAGAAAAACAAATTGTTTTGCCCCTAAAACTACAATTAAGACAATTTCTTCTTCTACTTCTATGTGCTGTGTCCCTTCAGGACGTTGGCAGTCATGTCTCATCACAATTTCTTGTCCTTTGTAGCTCTTAATTAATTTTTTTTTTTAACCCACAATTCACTGCCAACCATTTACATAAACTTGTTATGTAGGTTATGTGTTGCTTTCTTCTGTCCTTCTTAGCTTGAATCTGTTCTGTGAGTATCAAGTTTTCCAAGCTATCTTTTCTCATTATGTGCTCTAGAAATTTCAACAGTCTCTTAGGAGGATAACTAAAATGTCTTGAAGAATGTTAAAACATAAAATCATCATGGAATTTAAGATTTGAATAGATCATCCAATCCAGACCGAAAGATTAATCTAATTATTATGTCAATTATTATGAATGAGAAACAAATTCTATCAGATTATGGACTTTGTTATTGCTTGCTGATGTTATCTGGACAGACCATGTCACACTCCTGCCAGATCAGACAACACATAACTGTAGGATCCCATGTTCTAGGCTTGTAGGCAGGTAAAATGATATCGTCACAGACGTTCATCTGTCAACACCTTACCTAATGACATTTAGGAAAAGCTGAAATGCATATGTCTATTTACAATTTGTCAGGTCAATTTTTGTTTTAAATTTGCAGTATGCCTAATAACAAAAAAGAAATGTTTTCATATGGGTGCGCAAAAGGAGATGTGGCCTGGTAGCCAAGGGGTGGCAGCTAGAAAAAGTTTTTGGAAACCATTGTACTAAGCGGTCCAAATAATAGCCATTTGGCTCATATTGAGCCAGAGAAGTTTATCAACTTAAAACCAAAGTTAGCTTTCAAAAGATTCAGATTTTGTGAACAAGTGTAACCAAAATTCTTTTAATATATTCTTGCTGAATATTTATAGTCACAAAAAAATAATAAAATCTCACCATTAAAAAAAAAAACATTTTCAGAAATTTTAAAGAATTCATAATATGTTTAGGATTTTCTTTTCTTTGAATTATTGATAAAATTACCATGTTTTTCCAGTTGGTTGGTTGGTTGTTTTTGTTTAGTGGCATATCAACCTCTATGGGTTATTTAATGCTGAAATATAAATATTTTGTATGTAATTTTATACTTTCAACTACAGATACCGTGGACATAATTTTATACTTTCAGGGTAAAAAGTATGTTTTTTAGCTATATAGTTTGTAGATCAAAAAATGTATTGATAATTTTTTACAAAAAATATATTGCTCGTAATTTTACTAAACAAATGTATATTTATATTTTTTTTGTGTTGCATTAACTGTCATTTTGCTATAAAAAAGTATTGTTGGTCAATTTACTATAAAAATGCATTGTTGGTCATTTTATTATAATAATCTACTGTTGATTTTTGTTTGGAGGTTCACTATTTGTCCATATATGAGACCCTAACATGTGCTACCATCCTGGGTCATGGTGGACCTAGGAACAACAGCAGTTAAGAGGTTTATTCCATGCTCCTCAAAACCTCCAATCTTCTGATCAGGACAAATGTTATTCTAATGGAAAAAAAAACAGTTTAATGTGGTGCATAGTGTAATGGATATTAGCTCAGAAAGTGAAATCGGTGAGCAGAGCTCAAAATTCTGGCTTAATCTATTGCGTTCACTGTCAAACAAATGTTTTTGGGAAAAAAAGTATGAATCTGTTATCCACCCAACTGTGGCAACCAGTCAAAGAGGATGAAAACTCTGAACCATGGAGAGGTGGTGGGAAACCACTCTACTACCTTTCCCAAGAGGGAACAGAAATTAACAGATAATAAAGGAAAAGGAATTTGTGGAGAGCTATGATCACCTATCTCCTGAAAGACAACGACATTTAAAAAGAAAACATTATTGCAAGTGATTTCATTCTGAATAATTTCTGTGTCTTTGTATTCTTCACATTCACAATGTTTTGGATGTGTGCCCTCTGGCCTTCCCTCAGGTTGAAAATGTTAAAAAAAATATGAAGAGAAGATAATTCAAAGAAAATCACAAGTAATCATTAAAACACCTTGTCTAGCAAAATTCAGTCAAGAGCTCTTTACTATTAATTTAAAAAAATAAATAATTAACTTTGCATAATTATAAATTACCTGCAAATTAAAAATTTGATTTTAGTTTAGAAGATTTGTTCTGAAAGTAATGCCACCTATTTTATTATGTTGGTCCACAATGTCAGTGACAAATATTGTGATATGGCAGTCGATGTTGAAACTTACTATCAATAAGCCATAATTTTTTCTTGTTACAGTTGAGCAGGAGGCTGACAAAACTGAGTTTGACATAAAAGTGTATATGACTCAAAGGAGTATTACTGAATTCTTTCATGAGGAAAAAAAATGCATCCAATGAAATATTTGCTAAACATTTATGGGAACCAAATAGTGCGTGTGAGCTTAGTGAGACAGTAGGTAATGCATTTCAGAAGTAGTGACAGCAACAGTATATGACAAGCCACATTCTGGAAAGGCTTGTGCAGTTGTCAACCCATGAAATGAAAGCTTTCATTTATCATTGGTGAAAAAGCACAGCTAAATGTAGTGAACATATAGAAAATAAAGTTTTGTAGCTGAAAGGTTTTTCCTATGTTCTCTGTATCTGTTGTAGTTACCATGGAAATAAACAAGAGGTACTACTTACTGAGCATCACACACACATACACACACGCACACACACACACACACACACATATGTAAAAGAAGCATATAAATAAATTCTTAACTAAATCCAATTAAACTGCTAGTTTATTCAGTCTGCACATTGATTTGTGCATAATCTTAAATATATACAAATATAAGATGTTTGACAAGTAGCAGATATATGTTTATTTATTGAGAAAGGAAAATGAAATGCCAAAATTTGAAGAAGTTGAGATTGGTGAAATCATTTGTAAATTTTAATTATATTAAATATCCTATGTTCAACTATGAATTGTAATCAGTAAAAATAATTTTTGCTACATTGTTTTATTATCAGATAAATCATCTAAAAGATGTAAAATAAGAATAATCATCCTTCTAAAATAACTCAAATTTTATTCAATTTTTCTAATTGATTTTATGCTAATGAAAAGATAATTTGTTCTCAATAATTTCTGTTTTCCAACAGTGCTCCTTGGCTTTTATTTAGAATCAAAGTGTGGAAAAATGCAGAAAGATTAGACTTTTGTCTTGGTTATCACAAAACCCTAATGGAAGGAGATACAGTTAAATCACTGGAAAGATTAGGTTGAATTAGCTTATGGACAAGTGATGGGTTCAACCCTTAACCTGATGTTAACAAATCTTCCCACTAACCTTCTTATTATTAAGCAATATTTGACCTTGCACCACTTTCAGCTAGACATTTTATTTTTTACTGGTAGATTTAGAAATTATTGAGTAATAAATTCTTTAATGTGTTTGAGAGCTGACTGATGTTTGATGAAGGAGCTGTCACTTAAGAGACTAAGGTTTAATGACTAAGCAAGGAATAAGTTGACTATGATTATTTTCCATTGAATTAACAAAGTGAAAGAATAAATGAATGTGCAAAGTGTGCTAATGAAAGCAAAGGGCTATAACTTGAAGAAACTGTTCATTATAGAGAAAAGCTGAAAAGTATAAAGCAAAGAGTTTTCACTATTATACAAAAAAGACATGAATTAAATTTTTTGATATGGTTTGATACATCCAAATAAAGTTAAGCTACTTTCTATTGGTGCCATGAGTTAAAATAATTAATTTTGTAAAAATGATGTTAATTAGAAGTCAGAGGTGGTCAGATTATGTGCAGGCATTATTATATAATGAATATATAAAAGACTAGGGATTAGCGAGATTATAAAGTATGGTACTTGGAGTGATGGCTACAATATGTTCTTGACTAATGTTTTATATAAATTATATATTAATATATATTTTTTATACTGTGATCCAACAAAATGCTGGCAATAAAAAAACAAGGCTAGTGACAAAGAGAAGAAAAAAATGGAGGTTGTGTTCTGTTCTCTAGTCCCTTTGAAATCTTCAGCAAGATTAAGACATAGATCAATGATGACTAAGATTCACAAAGAAATTATGAGAAAGTAGGTTGTCAGAAATAGAAAAAAAGAGATTGTGATATTATTTTTCTAGTATCATGACTCTCAAGATGTAATAACTTTCCACCTCCTATTTATTATAGTTTCCTCCTACTTCCTGTTCTGCCATCCATTTACATTAGCTTGCTAGGTAGGTTACTAGATATTTCTTTCTGCTCTTTTTTCCTTCAGTATATCCTCTGAGTATTAAATTATCTACACCCACTTTCCTCATTATATATACCAGAAATTTCAACTCTCTTTCTGGTTCTAAATGTCTTTTTTGTTCTCATTTTCCTTAAAACTTCCTCATTGATCACAGGTTTCTTTCATGTTATTCTCAGCATCCTTCTGTGGGAACATATTTCTGTTTCTTCAAGTTTCCTATTCATACACTCTTTAATACTATATAGGAGGCTTGATATTATATAGTGTTTCATTATTATTTTTTTCTTGATAAGGGTCTAACAAAAGTACTTCAATTTTTTACAGATTTTTAGATTTTTGCTCCAAAACCTATTCTTGTGTACATCTAAAGACTATGACTGCTAAATATGGCAGAATCAAAATATTATTATTATTATTATTATTATTATTATCTATATTATCTCATTATCAATACTGTTTAACTGTAGTATTATTATAGCAGATATCAGTATTAATATTTTGTCAATTAGCAGGTATTATTTGAAAGCTGTTAGCTATACATTTGGAAAGTAAAAGAAAATGACCCTTTCTGCAAAAAACTGGTTTATGTTATTTGAATATTGATAACATCTTTCTTGAAATAAGAAAGATAATCAAGAATCATTTACTGTGTGGGTTATCCCACTTGAGTTTCTTAAAAACACTATCGTTAGGAGACATTCCTTAAGCCTGTAAATAAGCAATGGTATTCTCACTCATTTTCTATCTTCTTTTACAATTTTGGCTAAAAGATGTAGTTGTATGTGAGAAAAAAGTGTGCCTTACTGGGGCACATTCATTTTTAATGTCTTGCTTTTCTCTCATGACTTTTTATACTTTTTCAAACACATGCATAACGGGTACCTTAACGGTGAGGTTTCCAAAAGTGTTGTGGACGTGCAATGTTGTGGGTCCTGCCACAATTATTTTATTTTGTCTAGAAAAGGTGCGGAAAGGATCATGCCATGATGCTGGAGGTCGCTATCCAATGTGGTGGTCACAATGCAATTTATATTTGACGTAAAATAGCACATGGTATAAAATACAAAACAGACTGTAGGGTTGAAAACATAACAATTGAATTTATTAAGTATTTGATGTACATGCATGTGAACTGAAAGGTTAGACAGAGTTGTGTCTCTTAGACTAGGTAATATTTGTACCAAAGCTCATAATGAATAAATTGATTATTAAACTGTAGAAGAATGAGTTGTTGCATGTTTGGAATTGTGTATTGTACAAGTTGGTAAAAATTCAGAATTATACTTGCATGAAATGTTGTAAAGTTCTTTTACGTCTGACTGCATTAGTCAAGACAGGAGTTCTTTAAGATTCACATCTTGGCAGCAGAGTTGAGACGCATGAGTGAGTAAAGAGAAAAATTATTACTCGTGTTTGGTTTTATAGTATGTTGTACCACGTGACTGGATCAGACTTAGTTGGCGCAAAAATAGATCTCTCGCATGGGGGTGATTTGATTGGTCAAAACTGACCAATCAGCAAGCTAGATTGAAGGTGATTAACCAATGAATGCTTGTTGCATATTTTCTATATAAAATGATGGTGGTGAAAATCACAACAGGAATAGTGCATTTCCTAGCAGGGGTTAACTGGCTGTTGTGGAAGATTCCACACATGTCTATCATGTAGGCCTACACAAATTTCATACACACAAACACACATTCTCTAATTTAAATACTTTATGAAACTAGTCTTTAAATTTTTTCTTCATTTATTATAACTGTAATATTATTGTTAATACAAAATCGTCGTCCATTTTATTTCGTTTTGCGTTACTCATTTATTACTTGGACTCACATTCAAGTCTGCAATAATTGTTACAGAAAAAATAATACTAGGAGACACATGTTTTCTACATAAACACAAGAATTTTCATTACAACTTAAACTAATTAGTGACCATTTAAAAAATTGTTAAGAAAAATAAATAGTTCATTTTGCATTGTTTTTATTAACATACTATACATATGAGTGTTATTGAAAAGTTCTCAGACTAACTAAAAATAAATTAAGAAAGCTTGATATTTGGTCAGATTTTGGGAAGTGAATTATAACATTTCAGTAACCTTCTTAAAGAACAAACTTTTATTGACCATTAATGGTCAAAGAATAAAAGGATCACCTATTCTTTCAATACCTGAAATGCATAAAAAATGCACAAAATTTCAATGATACAAAGAAAATGTAAACAGGAATAAATTAAATTCACTAATGAAATTAAAGGAAAAGTAAGTAAATGATATAAGAAACAATATATTTGCTATCTATCTATATCTCTGAGATGAGGTATTATGATCATTTACATTATTTATATTATTTGAACTGTTATCACACCTTTATCCACTGGATAAAGGCATTGGTTAGATCCAGTGACTAGATTCAAAGAATTGTGAGTTCAATACCAGGATACGGCAATGGTGAACCAAAAAAACTTGGAGAGTTGAGTTAAAGGGAAATAACTGAGACATCTACAAGAGTCATGGCACGTGGAACTAGAACAATCTACCCCAGTGGACAAAATAAAGGGTTCAGTTTGAAATTTCAATCTCCTGAAGAAGGCTGGAGTGTACAATGGCCGAAATGTTGTGAATATAGGGATAACAATGAAAATGGGGATAACAGTCTGAATAATGTAGATGAATATATTTGCTATTCATAACAATGATTGCAGATCTAGTGGATGTCTTAGTGATATTATCGCCTTGCTTCATTGAAATTGCTGTAAAAATGTTATGTATTAGACCATTACAATTTCAAAGAAAAAGTAAACTGACTAATTTATTTTT
Organism: Acanthosepion esculentum; assembly: GCA_964036315.1. Taxonomy (NCBI): domain Eukaryota; kingdom Metazoa; phylum Mollusca; class Cephalopoda; order Sepiida; family Sepiidae; genus Acanthosepion; species Acanthosepion esculentum. Next base: position 57,868,979 of record OZ038489.1, on the reverse strand, counting down.
AATAATAATTATAATTATATAGTAAATTATTATAATTATGTAATTATAATTATATTTTTAATAATAATTATAAGAAAAATGAATCTTAATGAAATTGAGAAATATTGCATTACATTGATACTATCAGACAAAGCATGGATGAAGAATTTGAAAACTTTTACAGCTCACTGAGCAATGCCAAAACTCATGTAAATCACATGAAATCACCTTCATCATGGGAAACCTAAATGCCAAGGTTGGAAAAGAATGAGAAGGTAAAATAATTGGCAAGTTTGGACAAGGAACCTGAAGCAAAATATGGGTTCAATGATGCACAGCAAATGACCACTAAGTTACTAACACTTGATTTCAGTAGCAACCAAGACATGAATATGAACAAGCCAGGGAGGAAACAAAAAGAACCAGACTGATTGCATAATAAACAACAAAAGATTCAGAAATGCAGTTACACAGTAAAATACAGGCAATTGCAGGAGTGCCCCCCCCCTTTCAGCCATATATTTAGGATCAAAATGATATCAAAGAGAGCAAGACAAATGCAAAAGGATGTACACTTAGATTTTATAGACTACACAAAAGCATTTGATTATGTATGGTAAAAGAACTATTTGAACTGTTAAAATAACTAAATTTGGGAAGAAAGTTAAAATAATCCAGAAGTTATACTGGGGACACACCACCTGCATATGGATAGAAAACTAATTGAGTAGAGCCACAAAAAAAAAAAAAGTTGGGTATTCTCACCAGATTTATTCACTGTCTACAGTAAGACTATCCTAAGAGAGTTGAAGTCTTAACTATCTGAGATATGCAGATGACACTGTGTTGATAACCAACAAAGAAAGAAATAAAATTAAAGGACCTTCTAGACAGGATAGTAAAAGAAGGAAAAAGGAAGGGATTAACCATTAACTGTAAGACAGAAATTATGGTTGTTAGTAAAAGAAGAATCCTAAGATGCAAACTATGAATTAGAGATGTCAACATCAAGCACATATGGAAATTTAAATATCTGGAAAATGTTTTAACCACAGGCAGAAAATGTGACACCAAAATCTGAATACCCTCTGCTTTTTCTATATATATTTTCATGTCAGTTGTTCTAATGAGCTCTCCTCCTTGGTACCATGACAATATGAATTCATGTCTATTGCTAGATTGGCTACTAGATCTAATGTTTAACTGTTAAATTAGCTCTATGTAACTGTAAATGCAATTCTTATAGTTTCTTTACTTTCAATTTTCACCTCTCGAACTCTCTTCCAGTTGCTTACTTCCCTGCCACCTACAATCTTCAAAGTTTTACCATCTTCTTTCTTCCTGAATCCTGTTCCTTTATTGTCCTTTCTCCTCACTAAAGTCTTCTCATTCTCTTCCATTCCCAGTAAATCCCTGTGTCTTAGTGATATTATCGCCTTGCTTGGGGTGAAATTATATATATATATATTTATATTTATTCCAAGATTTTATTGTTGGTTAGACCTGTCACCAAGTCGGCGGAGTGGAGTGTGGCTCTCTCCAACCACAAAAAATGAAAGTTATCTTCTAGTAAATGTTTTCACCAAGAAATATATTATATATCAAATAAATTGCTTTCAAATGGAAATCTAATATAATTATCATTTTCTGTTAAGTTTATTTACCAAGAAGAGGCACTGAATATTTTTCATAAGTTGGTTTCTAGAATTTTTCTCAGATTATATAAATTTTATAAAAATATTTTTAAAATGCATTTAAATCTGAGAATATAAACATTCATGTAACTTAAGAGTTAGATACAATCTTAAAAGAAACTCATTAATGTTAATTTTTAAAATGAATAAATCAGATAAGAATAAACATGAAGGGTAAATAAAACGTAATGAACAAAAACATTTTATTTGAAGATGAAAAACTGCATCCATCATATAATTCAACCTTCATATATAAATGGTACATATATGCCATATCCTTTCATAATGTTGGCATCATGGCTCTTCACAAATCCCTGTGCTTTGTAGCTCTCATTAAATTTTATCATTTTTTTTTATCTCTCCTAAACCTTGTTCTGCCATCCATACTCAAGCTTGTGAGGTAGATCATGCATTGTTTTTCCTATGTCCCTCTTGCTTTCACTTTGTCCTGTGAGTATCAAATTTTCCCAAATCTCTTTCCTCATTATGTTCCCAAGAAATTTCAATTTTCTCTTCATGATCTTAAGTATAAGTTTCCTTTTTGTTTCCATATTCACATTCTTAAATATTTGGAAGTTATAAATTTAGAAGATAAAATGAATATTAAAAAGAATGTAATTATTTGTAGAGGTATGTAGTTAAGTCATTTGCTTGCTTGATTTTGTTCAGGAACATATCTTTATGGCTTATTTAATGCTGAAATAAAAATATTTTGTATGCAATTTTATTTTTATTCTTTTTGGAGATAATAATGGTTTTAGTGATACAAGGCTTACTAATTAATCCATAGCTGGGGGAGAGAAGAGGTGGATTCAAGGTATGAATTTAATATAATGTGCATGTAAGTTCATCATAGAATAATGTATAAAAATCAACCTTGAATAAAATTACTGTCACATATAGATTAATGCAAGAATTTCAATCTGAATTGGTATATTATATAACGAATATTTCTTAAATTTCAGAAAGAAATATACTGGACCAGCAGATTTTTAGTGGCTATAAAATTTGTCCAACATTTCTTGGTGATTAAAATGATGAAATTTTGGTGAGTAATCAAATTTTTGGTATGAGCCATTATTTACATTATATACATTTGGACTTTTGTCAGCATCCTTGTTGTTATTAATGATAATCATTATTGTGATAAGAACAACAAAGATGAGGACAATAGTTGGAATGCAAATAATGTAAATAGTAATAAAATAATAAAGTTTTAGTGCTTGGCTTTTAATCCTTCCAATTATTGCAGTCCAATTTGCAAAGTATTGATGAGTACTTAATTTCTGTAGCTGAAAAATCATGTACTCAAAAGTTGATGAGTTATTGTGCAACTGATGTTGTATTTAGAGACAAGTAACTCACTAAAGTTGATAGCTGAGTAATTCAAGCATAACATCTCTCATCATGGAATGATCCAAATATGTTCAGGGCAAAGCAGGATTATACAGTGCCTTGCATAAGTATTCAATCCTTATATCCTTTTCTATACTGTGTAATATTACCAACTGGAATTCAAATGTTTTTTTTTAATTATTAGATCAACACAAAATGCCCAATACTTTGAAGGTTCAAAATATATTTTGTTGTGACAAACAATAATTAGCACAATAAAACAGTCATTTTTTGGATGCATCTGTCCTCCTTTACGGCAACAAATGTTGGACAGTTTCCTCAAGGAGGAAGAAGAGACTCAAGGCAACAGAAGTATGGTTCTACATAAGGATGCTGAGGATACCATGGACCAAACATGTGAGCAATAATGAAGTTTTGAAGAGGATGCAAACAAGGAGGAAGCTTATACTTAACATAATGAGAAAGGAAGGCTTGGAGAATCTGATACTCACAGGGAGAGCAAGACAAGGGAGAGCAACATATGACATACTACCTAGGCTTAAGCAAGTGGATGGCAGAACAGGGTCTGGGAGAAGTAGCAAAGGGACAAAACATATTGACAACTACAAGAGATAGGGGAAGTGGAGAGTCAAGATCGCCTACATCCTGAAGAGACATGACACATAAAAGAAGTATTCACCCCATCCCTGGAGTCCATACTTTGTAGATCTAACTTTTGCTGTAAGTATACACTGAAGAAAATAAGTATTTCACCACCTGCTGATTTTCTGAGTTTGCTACCTTACAAAAATAGGAACGGTCTATAAATTTCAGGGTAGGTCTGTCTTGAAAGTGAGAGATAGAATATAAAAAAATTCAAGAAAATCACCGTATATTAATTTTTGAACATTTATTTCTTTTTTATTGAAAAAATAAGTATTTCACCCCATAGCCAAATATAACTCAGTATTTGGTGAAGAAACCCTTGTTGGCAAGCACACCAGCCAGACATTTCCTCTAGTTACCAAGTTTTTACAGATCCTAGGGGGAATTTTAGCCTACTCCTATTTGCAGATCCTCTCCAAATGCTTAAGGTTTGTAGGTTGGCATTGAGCAACTCGGAGCTTCAGCTCCCTCCACATATTCTCTAAAGGATTAAGGTCTGGAGACTGACTAGGCCACTCCATTAACTTAATGTGCTTCTTCCTGAGCCACACCTTTGTTGCCTTAACTGTATGCTTTTGGTCATTGTCATGGTGGAACACCCACCGACAACTCATCATCAGTGTTATGGCTGAGGCAAGGAGGTTTTCACTCAAGGTTTCCCTGTACTTGGCTCCATCCATCTTTCCCTTGACCCAGTGTAGTCATCCTGTCTCCTTAGCAGAGAAACAGCCCCAAAGCATAATGTTTCCACCACCATGCTTCATGATAGGGATGGTGTTCTTGGGGTCCAAGTCAGCTTTTTTTTCCTCCAAACACAGCGAGTCGAGTTGATGCCAAAGAGCTTAATTTTAGTCTTGTCTAACCACAGCACTTTCTCCCAACCCTCCTCTGAATAATCCAGGTGCTTATTTGCAAACTTCTGGTGGGCCTGTACATGTGCCTTCTTGAGTAGGGGGACCTTGCAAGCACTACATGATTTCAGTCCACTACGACATAATGTGTTACTAATGGCCATCTTAGTGACTGTGGTTCCAGCTGCCTTGAGATCATCAACAAGCTCTTGCTACATAGTTCTGGGTTGTTTCCTCATGTTCCTCATCATCAGGTTCACTCCATGTTGGGAGATCTTGTGTGGAGCTCCAGACCAAGTGGTTGATAGCCAATTGGTGTTTCTTCCATTTTCTTATCATCACACCAACAGTTGACTCCTCCTCACCTAGCTGCTTGCCAATCATCTTGTAACCCATTCCAGTCTTGTGCAGGTATACAATTTTGTCCCAGATATCCTTAGACAATTCTTTCACCTTGCCCATTGTGGAGAGATTAGATTCTGATTCATTGAAGGATTCTGTGAACTAGTGTCTTTTATACAGGTAATGAGTACTTGATTAGGAGTAATAATTGAGTAATAGGACTAGTCTATATGCCTCCTGGTCACATAACTGGCCTGTGGGGCCTGAATCATTGCTGGTTGGTAGGAGGTGAAATATTTCTTTTTCCGATAAAAAAGAAATAAATGTTCAAAAATTAATATAATATGATTTTCTAGAATTTTTTTATATTCTATCTCTCACTTTCAAGACAGACCTACCCTGGAAATTACACCTCCACTTCAGTGTCAAGTTATTTGCAGACTGAAACAGGTTTTCTTTGAGAATTGTTTTGTATCTAGCACCATTCATTTCCCATCATCTCTCATCAGCTTTCCTGATGCTGCCAAAGAAAAACATACTCATAGCATGATGCTGTTACCACTATATTTCACAGTAGAGATGGTGTGCTCAAGATGATGTGCAGTATTAGGTTTCTGCCATACCTAGCATTTTGCAAGGCCAAAAAGTTCAATTTTAGTCACATCTGAATGGAGCACCTACTTCCACATGTTTGCTGTATCTCTCACATGTCTTGTAGCAAATTGCAAACAAAACTTTTTAACTTTCTTCTTGCCACTCTTCCATAGTAGCCAGATTTGTGGAGTGTATGACTAATAGTTGTCCTGTGGACAGAGTCTCCCACCTGAACTGTGAATCTTTGTAGTTCTGCCAGAGTTACCAGACACCTCTTGGTTTCTTCTGCCCTTATCCAACTTGTCAGTTTAGATGGATGATCTTGTTTTGGTAGGTTCGTAGTCATGTCATACTCTTTCCATTTTCAGATGATGGATTTAATAGTGCTCCATGAGATGTTATAACATGGGATATTTTTTATAACCTAACAACTGCTTTAATCTTCACAATTTTACCCTTGACCTGTCTGCTGAACTACTTGATCTTCATGATGCTGTTTGTTCATTAATGTTCTCTAACAAACTTGTGAGTCCTACACAGAACAGGTATATTTAATTGGAGAGTGCACAAGTAAGAATTGTAACCTTTTCTATTCTTCCCTTTACTCAAAACTAATCATTTTAATCCAGTGTAGTCTATTAATTATATTATTTTGGAAGGCAATTGGTTGCACTGTACTTAGAGGTTTCACAGTAAAAGAGAGTGAATACATATGCACTCAAAACTTTTCAGATTTTTATTTGTAAATAATTTTGAAAATCCTGTAATATTTTCCTCCCCACATCGAAATGATACTTTATTTTGGATTGGTCCATTCCATATAACTCCCAATAAAATACATTTAAATCTGTAGTTGTAACATGACAAAATGTGGAAAAGTTCACAGGGGTGAGTACTTATGCAAGGTACTGTATATTTGACAGGGTAGCTTAAAAAACGGCTTTGAAAACCCTGTCTACTGATTGACTAGACATATCTTTGTTGATTGGGGGCACCTTTAATTATGTAATGGTCAGCAAGCTTGTCTTGCAAGAACAGTTATGACTGAGAAGTGAGTTTGATCCTCACTGGTGCCCCATACTTTTGGCCTTGTGCCATATCTAAACAATGCTTAGACAATCACTATATCTTTGTTGATGGGTTAGAAAAGAAAATTTGTTGATATATGAATTTTCATTTGCTGTTCTCAACTTTTTGTATAGATTTGTACTTGTAGCAAATATAGGATAAAACTCTTCTCCACAAATATTGTAGTGTTGACAATAAAACAAACTGCCCGCTTTTTAATAGCCATTTTGAGACAGTGCTTGTGTGATCTTTGGTACAAATACATTTGCTGAAACATGATAGGGTTACATTAACTTGAAATTAATTCTCAGCAACTTCCAAAACCAAGCTGAAATCATTTTGATGCCTGTGTGAACATACAAATCTTATTCTTAACTTTATTTTTCACTTGACTCGAACTGAATTATTCATTACCAATGTGACTGGCAAGAGAATTTTCTCAGTGTTAAAGTTATTAGAACTTGATGATGCAGTATTATATATATATATATATATATATACATACAAATAAAATCAGAAGACTGATTTTGCTCTTCTTCTATGTGTCATGTCACTTCAGCACATGAACGATCATTGCTCTTCACAACATCCTATCCTTTGTAGGCCTAAGCAATGTTTGTCTTTTTACTATCTCTCTTACACCTTGTTCTGCCATCCATTTATTTACACAAGCTTGTCAGGAAGGTCACTCAGTTTCCCTATGTTTCTTTTGTTTTCACTCTATCCTCTGAATGTCAAATTCTCCAAGGCCTCTTTCCTCATTATGTATCATAGAAATTTCAGCTATCACTGTCTGATTCCAAGTGGAAGTGTCCTTTTTGTTTCTACTTTTCTTAAAACTTCTTCATTGCTCACATGTTCCAGCCATGGTATTCTCACTATCCTTTTGTAGAACCACATCTCTGTTGCCTCAAGTCTCCTCTTCATCTGTGAGTAGACTGTCCAGCATTCACTATCATATAAGAGGACTGATATTACATAGCATGGTATACTCCGCATCCTTTTGTAGGACCACATCTTTGTTGCTTGAAGTTTCCTCAGCAAGAAAATTGTCCAGCATTCACTGCCATACAGGAGAACTGATATTACATAGCAACTCATCACTGTTTTATTTGTTTCTAACAAATTTGTTTACTTGTGTGGTAAAGGTAACCATGGTTGTCTCCCTCTCAAACTATTAACTATTCTACTATAAAAAAAATGATGGTCAAACCTCATGTATGTACAGTGGTTGAATAGCTTTGAATAAAGCTTCATTATAAGCTTAAAGGTTCGGCTGTTTTCTTTACAACTAGAAACAATTACTTTTTGAGTAGTTGGCTATAAAATTTTAGTTCAACATGGATAAAGTAATTTATCATCTGATATAGTAACATTTTCCATGATGAACAATGATAGAGACTTGTCAAAATAAAATATACTTTAAAATATCAATCATAAAGTGATGAAGCATGTTCACAATTATAAAGAAAAATGCTTTTTATTATGCAATGACTTTTACAACATAGTTAAAAAGAAATACTGTGCTTTTCTTATAGCTTTGTTATAGAAACAAATTTAATTGTAAATGGAGGAGACATTAGAGATAGAATATTAGAGAGAAACTATTAATGTTTATTGACATTATTTGCATTCAAAATAATGCCATCATCTTTGTTGTTATATAACATTTCAGCCATTGTGCCCACAGCCTTCTTCAGGTGTCTGTCAATCTGGGTTACCTTCATTGAATATAAATAATGATAACTCCCCACCACAGAAATTCAGACAGTTATTAAAGTTAGTTTTTGCTGTTTTTGTACTAATTTCTTAGAGCAACATGTGAACTAAAAAAATTTATTTCTAATCAACATAGAGACTTAACATAATATAAACATTATAAACATATTTTATTTTGAAAATCTGTTTACAAAATTAATTGAAAGACACTTTTATTGTTTTTTATCCAGCAATTTCATAAGTGATGCTGAATTCAGAAAAGTTAGTTTTGTTAAGAATCTCCATGTTGGCAGTATAAAAGGAAGTTTAGTATGTTCATACCTGGCATTATCTGCTAGAATATGCAACAAAAACTACAAGAATAAATATAAATATAAAATATATTGTTAAATTAAGAGTTACATTTAGATGAACATAAATCAGAAAAAATTTAATCTTACTTCTGCAAAGATTAATCAACATAGAATTATGCAATAAATTTTAGACTAACATCTGATAATGCAAAATAAAATAATAAAACAAAAATAGTTAGAATGATGATACTCTTGGGAATGAAATAATTTATTAATTACTTTTTTCAAACCAAAACTCATTGCATTATAGCAAAAATAAAAATAATGAAAATACAAAATAAATTGAGTGCATCTTGGAATTAAATCAGAAAATACATTCTATTTGATGTCATTAACTTTGAATATTCTATTGAAGTTTTATGTTTGTATGTTAAGATATATGATTGTGTCCACATGTATATCTTAAATTCATAACATTTTAAAAATATTTTTGCATATAAGATTTATACACATGTATATATACACAAAAGTGATTCAAAAATCTGTAGCTTGACAAAGTTATTAGCTGAATTTAGATCTGAAATTTTCATTGTATAATGTTTAATTTGACAGAGAAGGAAAATGTTGAAAGTAAAATACTCTTATCATATATAAAAGAGATTGATGTACCTTTGTACAACTATACATACATATATAAGAGATTGACAGAAATATAGATAATTTCTCAGTCTATTCTGTTATTTTCACTTTATACTAATGCTCTTGGGAAAAATATTCTGAATTCAAAACAATGGAGAAGGGAATGAGAAACCAACCTGTTATCTTTCCCAAGCAATCATGGTAATTAACAGATAATCATTTCATCATCATTCGACCATAGTCGGGGTCATCGAGCCAATATGAATGATCCTTTCATTAGCTGTGTAGTATGTGCTATGCCAGGGCTACATACAGTTTTAAATTGAGAGTTACTTTCTCCTAGACCAGTTGCCACCCAAGGCTATAGAACACAGTCTGTTCTGCTATTTACACACAGCTGAGGGGAGAAGATGAGGATTCACACCTTTCCTAAGGGTATTAGCACATAAGTGAATGTAATGAATCTAACTGGAATTCAAACTCAGCTCTCACGTTCCTCAATGTGAGCCACTATCCATTACTCCACAATGCCTTATCTTACAACAGGTAATAAAGAATTTGTGGAGAGCCATGATCACCTATGTCCTGATTGGACATACCATAAAGGAATATATTAATACAAATACAATGGTGTGCTAAAAAGATCTGTCCAACCAGGAAAGTATTTCTAGAAAGAAATTCTGATATTTGGTCATATAGTCAGATTTCAGGAAGTGGGCTGGAGCAAGAAATTTTCTGTACCCACCTTGTACATAAATACATACATACATAAGCATACCTGTCTACAAGGGCAGCTAGCAAATCCCTATGACATATGCTCACTCAACCCACTGCACTATACTGAGTGGACCTTAGTTACAATTTCTGGGAGAGAGCACATAATCTAGCATGATCAATTTTTTTAACAAGGGCAGTATGGTCACTATGACTTGAGACCTTTTGGTAGCACAACCATTGGTGGCTTCCAAACAGTTCCATCTACCCCATTTCAGCATAACGCTTGGGTTAAGCTGTGGTGTGGTTTTCAGGCAAAGGAAGGGTGCTGTGTGCTAGGATCGCTTCCCCAAGCTGATATAACCAAGAAGTCACCTCATGACAAATCCACCATGGTGAGATTCAAACCTAGGTTTCATGGCCAGAAAGTAAACATTCCCTCCTCCCAGTCATGCTCACATACATACATGCAATGCTGTAATGAGCCTATGTGTCGCTAATGAGAAGATGTCCTACAGCAATTTTATATTTGTATTTAATAATTTAATAGATTTATGAACATGAATTGAAAACTGATGTAAGAATTTGAGTATGAATGCCCCACAGTGATAAGTCTTTTGATTTGTATCATACAAGCTCATTAAGTTCTCAATCAAATAGTTCCTCATGTTTCAAGGATAAAAGGAAAAATATTGTGAATGCAATACATTGCAGTTAGAGTTGTAAGATTATAAAATAGTAATATATTCAGATAATTTTATTGAAAGATTATATAAAGAATATTGAAAGCAATTATATGTTTAAAATTCTTATTTCTTGACATGAATATCAGTCACCTTATCAAATTCATGTTTGAATGTGAACATTTCATGCTGACATTAATGCAAAAATACTTGAATCTCACAAATCCTCTTCCTATTATGTTTTTTCCTTTCACATATTCATTGGCATTCAGTGTGGAAAAAACTATAAAATTAAATTAATTAACCCTTAGGTCTCACACAATATCCCCATATCTACCAATTTCCAAAAAAGAAATATAAATTATTTCAATAATAACATAGCAGTAGTTATTTGACTCTACTGGGGGTGGGCAAATTTAATATTGTGTTCTTGAGCCCCAGGGGTGCATTCTCTCATGTAATACCTTTCGTTTGTGAGTTAGCTCAGCTTATTACTTGACACCTGAGGCATTTCTAAAAGGGAAAATGCCCAGGGAGCTTGAGCAGTTTTTGTCCCTAGTCATTGTATGTGTGAACTACCAACCCACTTTAAAGTTAACTTTATATCACATTCTGACTGGGTGGGCATGTGGTTAAATGCCAACCTTTTTACATTGTATCTTTTTGCATATAATTTAACCATTCTGATATCTCTAGAACCTTGTCCTGATAAATATAAAATTCATTTTATGAGTTAAAGGCATTGATCAATTTATGAATATATTTTTACCAGGATTTATCATTTTTGGGAATAATTTTAACAAAATAAGATCAGCAGATGACACCATATTCATAGCAGACACTGAAAGAAAACTCATAAATTCCTAAGAAATATTAAAGGAAAATGTGACGAAATGACTAACTATAAATTGTAAGAGAATAGAATGTCTAGTTGTTATCAAGAGGGTCAGCCTAAGATGTGAACTACAAATTGGAGATGTCAAAATAAAGCAGGTACAGAAATTTAACTACAATGGAAGTTTTTAATAGATGATAGAAAATGTGATACAAAAATCTGAAGATAGCAATAGTGAAATATGCCTTCCAAAAGCTAAAGAAAGTATTAAGAAACAAGAAAATTTACTGCGAAACAAAGAAAAGATGGCTCAATTGCTACGTAATATTAATCCTCTTATATGACAGTGAATGCTGGATATTTTCTTCATAGATAAACAGAAGACTTGAGGTAACAGATGTGGTTCTACGGACGGATGCTGAGAAAACCATGTAAGCAATGAGGAAGTCTTAAGGAAAATTTTAATGAGAAGATGTATAATTAGATGCAGGATATTTATTGAGAAAAGAGGGCTAAGAGAATATGTCTCATGATATATTGAAAGCAAGTGGGCAAAAGGAAACAACAAATAACCTGCCTAAAACATTTATGCAACTGGATGGCAAAACAGCAAGGAAGAGGCCTAATAAACAGACAAGTATTGCTAAGAGCTACAAAAATAGGATATTTTGGAGAGCTATGATTACACTTGCCACGTTAGGAAATGGCACACCAAAGAAGAAACTGAAGTACTCATCTATGTTATGTTAAAGCTTCAAAGGTGGTTATAATGACAGTAAAATTATTCATATCAACAGAGAGCTGGCAAGTGTTGTTTCTGTTAAGGTTAGTCCTAACAAAACCAGAGAACTTTTGTAAAAACCATTGATGGTAAACATCCTGATGATAGTGTCTTCAAGTCAAGTATTTTTAATAATTTTTGAGAGGCATTGTTCCAACTTATGATACACTCAACAGACAATGAATTTTTCAGAATTTTTAGGATTATTCTTATGTTGTACCACCACATAACTTTTTATACTGAAATGAAAGACTAAGAAATAAAACAAATTTTATGCATTTATTACAACTTTTTTTCTATCATTTCCCATCCAAACAAGACAATAAAGCCAGTAAAACACAAGGGGTTACTGAGTGTGAAAATTTATGGGAAAAATAAAAAACACTATTAAGGAGAGAGAACAATAAAAGAAAAGGAATTAAGAAAACAGAAGATAATGATTGACATTGCATTTAAATTTTTGCAGATCAAACTTGACTGGAAAGCAAGAAGCCGAAAAGAGTTCCACAATTGAGAAGTGTGAGTGAAGAAACTGTTAACATAGAACTTACATTTAAACCTAGTTATTTCAACTATAACATGATGAAACCTAACCACCAATCTAGTACTGTGCTTAAATTCATAAAGTCAAGGTAACAAAGAGGAAACCTCATCAGAACAATTTTCATGAAAATATTTATAGAAAGGCACAGGGAAGCTACAATGTATTCCTATAGCAACAGTAACCTAAAAGAAAAAAATTCCTCTTTAGTTTCAAATCAAATAATAGTATAAAAAGTAGAAGAGTAAATCCACATAATAAAAAAAAGAGATTTATTATGTGACAATGGCCAAATGGATTAAAGCATTGGTTTATGAATTTAGTAACGTAGTGGTTATGAGTTTTATCCCTGGTGAGCACTTGAACAGGAAATGGGTAAGCAATAACTGAACAATACTGTATCTTTGGATATGGACAGTGGAACAAGAACAGTCTACCCTCATAGATTAAATAAAGGTTCCCTGTAGGTTACCTAGATCAATATACCCCTGAGGAAGGCCAGAGGGCACAATGGCTGAAACATTGTAATAACAACAAAGATGAGAACAACAGTCCAAATATAAATAGTGTAAATAATGATAACTCCTCATCCCATAAATTCAGACATACTAATTATATTTTTTACAAAGTTAATATTATTCTGCAAATTTTTCAAAGTTTTGTAATGAAATATGGAGAATTTAAGTGAATGACACTTAACAGATTTATTGATTATAATTTTTCTTTAACTAGGAAGCACAAATTTACTTTGTCAATGTAAGCTTTTTATAATGAGCCTCGCCTCACCTCAACTCACCTCACCAGGTATGATTTAGTTGATATATTGTATATTTGCATTACTAATTACATTGTGTTCTAAGTTTTTCTTTTCAACTACTGATAAAAGAACAATTCTTTTTACAGAATAGATTACCAGGTTCTTTTTTGCCGTAATTTCACATGATGTTTCTTGCTATAAATGTGAAAGAAAACCTAGTTTATTGTTGAACCTACTTACTAATTGTTTAGTTAGAGATTATTGTAATTACATATCAACAGAAGAAATTTATTCAATTTAAGTATGATAAGTTTTATAATATATTTGAATGTGAGCAGTAACAGCTATTTTAACCTGCAGAATTATGGTTGTTCATAAAGAAACATGCAGGAAGCTGGATGGTTATCAATAAGAGTATGTAACTGTTATAAATACGAAGAGGAAAGTTTTGTTAAAAACAAAGAAAAAGTGCTCAACTGTTAAGTAAGATCAATCCTTCTATATGGCAGTCAATACTGGACAAGTTTCTTCACAGATGAAGCAGAGACTTGAGGCAATGGAAATGTGGTTCTACAGCAGAATGCTGAGAATAACATGGATAGACCATGTGAACAGCAAGGAAGTTCTATGGAAAACAGGAATAAAAATCCTTGTAATTAGATTCAGAGACAAGTGAAATTTCTGGGATGCATAACAAGGAAAGAAGACTTGGAACATTTGACACTCACAGAACATATGAAAGGCAGAAAGAGCAGTGGGAAAGATTGAAAAACCTATCTAATGATCATCCTGGGTATGATGATAAACTACATCCAGCAGCACAACCTCTGATCTAGAGGTTTTGAGGAGTGTGAAACTACCTCTTAAATGCTGTTGTTTCCAGGTCCACCTTGACCCGGAGTGGTAGCACCTGTTAGGGTCTCAGCTATGGGCAAATAGTTAAACCCTCAAACTGGGGTGAAAACATTATGGGAGTATAAAAATACATTTTTATAGTAAAAATACCAGCAATACATTTGACTCTCGGCAAAAACTCTCTTTACAAAAGTACATCCGTGAAAACTGATCCACAAAATGATTTCTTACATATTCTATTCATATGAACCTATCCTAAAAAATCTTGTCAGCATTAAATAACCTATTGAAGATGATATGCTGTAAAGCAAAATAAAGCAAACCTATCTAATAAGCTTATCTAAATGGCTGGTGAAACAGGGAGTGGGAGAGATAGAAAGGGGACAAACATTTTTAAGAGCTACAAAGGAGAGTAAGTTATGGAGAGCAATAATCATCCATGTTAGGAAGGGACATGGCACATGAAAGAAGATGACAAAGTAAGGAAGAGGGAGGGGAAGAGGAAATACTGAGATAGACAACAGTTGTATTATTTGTCAGAAACAATTGTGTGTGGTAGACAAGTATTTGCAAGGAACACCAGAATTAGCTAAATTTAAAATTCAAAGAATTTATATGTTCTTGGAGTGTTTTGAGTGTTGAGTAGCCATTAAGTCAGATGAGTAAGAATTTGTACACTATAATTAATTCATATCATTTTCCCAGTTGGTGGAACAAATGATTTTCTTCAATGGTCCTGTCTTGGTGAGATTGCAGTAAGATTCACTGTGTCCATCTGCAGTGCCTTCTGACTGGCAAAATATGACCTGCTCACAATGTCCAGCAGTCAGTCAGCAATCCGATATTATAGCCAACTGACTATTCTATTTGTAACGATGATGAAAAGTGTCACAAATCATGAGGAGATTTTAAAATTTATTTGGGATGTAATAGAGTCAGTGAATATCATCAATCATTTGACAAATTGTATAAAATGATTGTGTTTAAATGTTGTTTTCATTCTTGCCTTATGGGGAAGGTTTCAATCATTAATGTTAGTTCTTCCTTTTTGAATTTTATGTGTCAATTTATATGAGTGTCAAGTGAAAATGTAATATAAAAGATATATCTACTACTAATTTAGTGAGGGATACGCATTGTAGTGTAATGAATATCGGCTCAGATTGAGAAATGGTAACATAATGAACACTTTAATTTTACTTCTGTTGTAATAAGTGTTTGGTAGCAAGGAAAGGATGAATATATATTTGGTGAAAAATAAAAAAAACAAACAAGAAAGTTACATACATGAGGAGTGAATACAAAAATGGAAGTCCATTCAATAAATGTTCTGTGGTTTGAGGTTGGGGTTTCGTTTGGAGAAAGGTAGGAGCAGGAGAATGGTAATTGATACTCAAGTTTGGCTTTGTGGGAGTGGTGCAGACAGGAAGTCTGGAAGTAGTGATGGTTGGTGGTAGGTCAGCCTGGATGCCAAAGGAATGTGTTCATGCGGGACAAGGTAGGCAAAGTAACTGCTGACTGTTGAAGTTACTGGTGAAATGAGAGTGCCCCTTTTTTGTGGCCTGCAGGGTTGTATTTATATTACTTCAGGGGATCAAGAAGGCATCCACATTCTTGTCTTATGGTGCCTTCTGATTGGCTGAAAAGCTTGATTGTTTGTCATGTGACTGCTTGCCAGTACATCCACCAGTCAGTGACCTCGAGATGACCTGTAGGCTGTTCTAGCTTTTTCACCATAAAGAAGGGTCCACAAATCACAATGAGATTTGGCTTGGAGTATAACAGTTCTATCAGCCAATTAAGTGTTTTTTGAAAGTTTCCACAGGTCAACATTTTGAAATTATTCCGGTCATTTCATAAGTTTAAAAATATTTTATGCCAATTTGAATTTATTATTTTTAAAATTTGAATTTTAGCATCTCTCCTTTTAAATTCCAGTCAGTTTTGTTACATTTACTTACATGCAAATACCCTTGGAAAGGTATGTATACATCTCTTCTCCCCCCAGCTATGGGTTGAATAGCAGGAGAACTGGGTCCTATAGCCTTGATTGGCAACCAGTCTCCCACAGAGAGAAATGGAAACCTATTGTGGAAAAATGTGCTGCCTGGTCAGTCACGAATCAAAAAGACATGATTGCCCAAGTGTATATCACATATGGCATTTAACTGATAGAATTAGTTATGATAATTTAAAAATTATGGTATAAACTGGAACAATGTTAATATATCTATTAAAAAGATTTTTCCTATGAGCCATCAACATATGTGAAAGCATAAATTTCTTTATCTTTTTCACTGTTTTTTTAGTCCAGTCTCTGACATGTGATGCCTTCACTATGCAGATTTAAGTCCAGGTACAAAATTCTAACTCCTTGGATTAATAATTACAAGAAATATAATTACATCCATCTTTATTTTTATCACATCCTTTTTGTTTGTTGGAATGAAAGTATAAAGCTTTGAGGCATATCAATTTCAATGATAAATTAAAACAAAAAAGGTTTGAATACAGAAAAGAATTAATTTTTTATAAACACATTTTTCTGAGGAAAGTGATATTGAATGCAAGAGGGTAAACATGCCAAATGTGTGAAACAAGAATGTAATAATTTTTGTCTGAATTTCTCATCTTAGGCCTAGTGGATAAAAGCATTGGTTTGTGAATTTGGTGTAAGTTTGAGGGTGCTAATTCAGATGATTATGAAGAAGCGAAACATACTTAGCAGTGCTGGTGGATAACATGTTGGTTAGTGACATATGATTTGTGAACTCAGTGATATGCTTGTTTTTCCTATAAATGTTTCATGTGTTTAACTGCCAGATAGGTTCCCATGAGAATGTGCTGTACTTGCTTTGTATCTTGTTCAGTTTGGTTGGAACAAATGAAATTGGCACTATTGACTCTTTTCCCCTTCTCTAATAGAGAATAGCACCTCCTTTGTGAGCTGACATGTTTGAGGCTAGTAATAACTTTACACTTGGATCTTCTGAGATGTAACTGAGTTTAGTGTAATCCACTAAGGTGTTCTTTGAATTTGTAAAGGGTGTTCTTATAGCAACATTAAATTTGAAGTAATTTGTTTTTAGAACAGTTAACGGTCGCAAAAATGTGTTATGAGTTTGGAATGAAACATCTATAAAAATGAACCCTATGAAATGTCTTAGTTGGCATAAAGATGTTTGTGTTGAGAGAAATTATAGATTTGGTACCACAGGTATATATTTGTCTATATTGATTTTTAAGATAAATGTTGGAAAAATTATATTAAATGTTTAATGTTCCTGTTCATTCTTGCTAGTTATCAGTATGTCAATGTATGTGTTGCAAGCACTAAAGTGCCAATGAATATGAAAGGGTCTTGTTCAAGTGCACTGTATAGGGTAACATAATGTATGTTAAGAGAAAAAGAATGAAAAGTAACCCACAATAATAGAGATGAAGCATTGTTAAAAGGAATAGAGGGATTTATTTTTACTTTCACTTTGGGGCTATTTACAAAAATGATTAGAGTTCATCTGCATACATAGAAGTTGGTATTACATTGTAGTTGTTGAGAAAGATCATGTGAGGAAAATATACACATGTATGAGCTTTATCACATAGTAGAATTGGAAGATTTCATTGCATAATGGCCTTGACAGCTGTATTTGATCAATGACACTGGGTTTTAATGTGCAAGTTTCTTCAGTGAGTGTCCAGCCAAATTGAACAAGGGACATCAAATGACAGTCATAGCTTGGGTGATCTTTTCTGGAGTCAAACAGATGGCTGTTTTGCTGGAGTGGCTCAAGAATGAACTGTTGCTTGAACCTGCATAGATCTTTTCTGATTGGTCAAAAATATTTTATTGACTTTTTTCTCTTTTTTATCTCAGAAGAGCAAGCCTAAAATTAAGTCAATTTGTGTTATTTGCATGGTGGCTGTAAAAGGGAGTATTTCCATTTTTGTTAAAGAGTGGGAGTTCTGACATGCTACAATCTATGGCTGAAAGGTAGACCTCTGGAAAATTAGTCCATCAAAATCTGAAATGATTAGGCTGTATTATGCAAACTAAAAAACATTCTGGTTAAGTCAGAAAGTCCAGTTGGTACAGTGATTTATTTTTCTTAGGTATCTTCAACTATATTACTTTTAATTAAATCTATTTTAGAAATTATTGTTGTATCTTTAAACCCATATGCATGGGAATTGTTATCTATCCAGAGTAGTTATAGTATTAAATTAATTAATATATCTTTACATAGATAACATATATGGCCACTTTTTGAGGGTCTAATCATGTCCTGTTGTAACATGTTTGGGAATTTTTCTTCTGCAAGTTTTAATTTTGGTAACTCCAGATAATGTGGGGTAATTAGTTGGCCTGCATTTTTTATATGATGTTTAGTATAATGTTTAATCACTTCTCTGTAGTGAAAGGGTTTGAATAAATCCAGGAAAAGTTGCATGAACTAAAAGAATGGGATAGATGCATTGAGTTCTGTTGATGTGTAATTGGATTTGGTGTCTGTCAAGATGAAATCTGTTTTGTTGTCAGATTAGAATTTGTTTTTTTATATCGACAGATTGTATTTCACCAGAGAATCAGTTCCCCAAATAGCTATCCTAACTTTTATTATGGTAAATTCTCAATTAAATGAAAGTTGTATTCCTAAGCTAAGTATTAATGTTTTTTTGTTTGAAAGTCCTAATTTTGTTATCACTGGATGCTTGTAACCAGTTTCTAGATATTGGTTGGTGTCTGTATATAGAACTTAATTTATCTCTTGTGTCCGCTAAAAGTTTGTAGACACTTTATGATATAAAAGAGACAACGTGAACAACAGTTTCCAACAAAGTTGATCATCATTAATTGTTGGAAATGTCATTTTGTGAGTTTTTACTCTGAAATATGCAGGAGTTTGTATGTATTGTGTTTCTTTTTTGTAATTACTATGGTATGTAGATTGTTGCTGATGATTATGCATATATAAATAAAGATACATCATCAAAATGGGAAAGCTCCTTTTTAAGAAATTGGTAATTTGTCCTTTCTAATTCAGTAGATGTCATTTTGTTTACTGCTTTGTTGTATATCTAACTATATTTCTAAGATGAGTTATAACTATTTACAATGTTCAGATTGTTGTTCTCATCTTTGTTGCCATATACACAATGTTTTGGCCATGTATACTCTATCCTTCTTCAGGTGATTAGAATTTTGAACTGAACCCTTCAACTTGTCCACCAGGATAGATTGTTTTAGTTCCACATGCCATGCCTCTTCCAAATGTCTCAGTATCAGTTATATCCCTTTAACTCAACTCTCCAAGTTTTTTTTGTTCACATCAGCTGTAGCCAGGTTTTTATCTACTGGACCATGTGTCCTTGAGAACACATGCTCCAGTGCATAAAAGCATTGGTTGAATCCAGTGACTTGACTCCTAAAAGTTGTGAGTTCAATACCTGGCTACAGTAGAGGTGAACAAAAAAAAACTTGGAGAGTTGAGTTAAAGAGAGATAACTGATACTGAGACATTCGGAAGAGGCATGGCATTTGTTTATATGATAAATGCAAGACAATTCTTCTCACCAGAATCTATCTTACACATTTATAAGTCTACCAGTTATCCATGCATTGAATATTGCTGCCACTTGTCTGGTGTTTTTGCTATGTATTTAGTGAATATTGTTAAAATCAAAAGGAGAATCTGCAATATTATTAATCCTGACCTGACATCTTGATTTCAGTAACTTTTCCACCACTGTAACATAGCTTCTCTGTGCCTTTTCTATAAATATTTCCATAGTAATTGTTCTGATGAGTTTTCCTCTTTGTTGCCTCAATGCAGTACTAGATTGGTAGCTAGGATTCATCATTTTAAAGTTGAAATTGCTAGATGTAACCATAAATTCTATTTCGATAGTTTCTTCTCTAGTACTCCTTACAAGTGCTCTTCAAAAATTTAATGCAATATCAATTGTTATATTCTGTCTTCTTAAATTCTTGTTCTTTTATTGCTTTCTCTCCTTAATAATGTTTTTCTTTTTCTCATATTCTGATGTAATGGAATAACCTATCACCCCCATGAGTGACTACACTATAGGTAGTAACAACCTATAGGTATCTTTAAGTCAATGGACTACAGAGACTTGCTGCGACCTGTTCCAGCAAGACGGTCAAATTTTCTGCCTTCAGACAGAGAGGAACCTGGACAAGGCTCCGCCGAAGGGCAGAATCTTGTTCAGGGAGGTTGACCACATCTTTCCCTCATCGGGGGGCAAGTAAATATCAACTAGCTGTGACCTGTTCCAGCTAAACAGTTGAACTCTCTGTATCTGAGTAGAGAGGAACCCAGACGAGGCTCCACTGAAGGGCAGAGTCTCGTTCGGGGAGGTAGACTGACTCTGAACCCGTTTATACACGTTCGAATAGGGAATATTTTTGACCAAGCCTACAGGCTTGAAGAACCCACGCTAAACCCAGCCTTGTCCTACATGCAACCCTTGTGGGGGGGGGGGTTAGCTAAATATACTAGCTGGGATCTGTTCCAGCTAGGCAGTCGAACTCTCTGCTTTCAGGCAGAGAGGAACACAGACAAGGCTCTGCTGAAGGGCAGAGTCTTGTTCAGAGAGGTAGACTGACCTGTTCCCATTTATACAGGGATTTTTTGCCTTATCTGGTATGAAATGCAAGAAAAAAAATGGAAACATAATGAACACTTTAACTTTGCATCTATCAGCCTATTAAGTTTCCAATTTTGAAATTGTTCAGATCATTTCATAGGTTTAAAAATATTTTATGCCAATTTGAATTTATATTTTTTTAAATCTGAATTTTGGCATCTCTCCTTTTGTGAAAATGGTTTTTCTTCTGTGCATATAAGTGTTGAGCCCACATCAAAGAGGCCTACAATATTGACAAAGGGGGATTTCTCTTTAGCAGTCTGATCATTTGAAGGTACCTGAATAAAACGCTTCATGGCATTCTGGAGCTCAAATTTAATAATATTTATGGGGAGGTCCTTTTACATTAGCAGCAAATCCCCAAACAATATTCAGTAGAAAATTTTAACTATCTAAAAATAGATGAATTCAATATTTATTTACTCCATTTACAACACATAAAAATGGAAAAGGTTTATCATATTTAATCCTCTCTCTCTCTCTCTCTCTCTCTCTTTCTCTCTCTCTCTCAAAATTATAATACAGGCCAAATGAGAACAAGATTATAAAACAAAGATTGTAACAGCATTAGATTACCAGTTCATTACAGAATTCATCAGTTTGTAGTAAAATTGTACAGTTTACTGAAGAGGGATATTTTCTTGTATTGGAGATATATATTTATGTGATATGTTCGAGCAAATATGGTTATATGAAGTATTTTTTTGAAATGGGAGATAGTGTAGTGATAATATTGTTTTGTATGAGATTTTGGGACTGAGTGGTTCTCCAGAGAGGAAATGAGACACATCTTGTCATTATGGCATCCTCTGGCTGAAAATAGTGAGAGAGGGTTTTAGCCCTTTCTTTTTATATTGCTTTATGAAACATCACCTACAAGCTTTAAGAAAAGTTCCCTAGCAGGTAATGTGGAGTAACCCTATAATTATCTACAAATGTATTTCCAAACTGAAACTTGTAACCTGATTGCAAATGTGCAATTCTCTCTTATCAACTGACTGTCTTTCATGGCTTTAAGTAATATTTGTCTCTGTACAATCCCTACATCTCCTTGTTCTGCTATCCATTTACACAAGCTTTTTAGGTAAGTTACTCACTGTTTCCTATGAGTGTTAAGTTCTCCAAGTCTTCTTTCTTCATTATTTGTCTAAGAAATTTTAACTGTTTCTTTTTTCTTCTCTTTTACTTAAAATTTTTTCATTGCTCACATTCTCAATCTATGGTATTCTGAGAATCTTTTTATAGAACCATATTTCTGTTACCTCAAGTTTCTTCATCTCTGTGTAAATTGTCAAGTATTCATTGACATATGGGAGAATTTACAGTACATATTATGTCAGCACTCTTTTCTTTGAATCTAATGAATAAGCAATTAAATTCTTTGCATTTGTTTCTAATGAACATGCAATTGAATACTTTGCATTTGTTTCTAATGAACATGCAATTCTTCTTAACATTTTTAATTTTAAATTCAAATTTTGGATATCAGCCATGAAACTTTCTGACTCTTAGAAATTGAATTGTGAGATTTTTTTCTCTCTCATTATTCACTCAACAAAGTCAAGGTAAGAAGTTACATTGAATTTTTTAAAAATATGTTTAGAATTTTTGGTAATTTTCTTTGGAACCGACTTTTTTTTTATAAAAGATGCAATTATTTTTTAAATTTGTGTAATAATATCTGTAAAGGATAATTTAATTATCATTTTGAGAAACACATTTTGTTTGTAATTAGTTTAATTAAACCATGGAGTCATGAAAGGCATTTTTCTTAATCCTTGTCTGAAAGCAATACAAATTGATTAAAGAATGTTTATCCGAGATGTGGTGGGGCATTTTCTCTTCAATTTTAGTAAAGAGCTTTTGTGCAATTGTTTCTTTGCTGCAGGATATCCATAAAGTTGCATTAGCACTGCCCAGAAGTGGATGCAAGTACATGAAGAATCCCATTTAATAATGTGGCTTCATGTCACCAAATCTCAATTCACCTAGGCATCAGTATGATAATATTAAATAAGCTTTCAGAATATACCACACAGTAGTTTGCCCCAATTATTGAAAGAAATGGAATCAGAATGGGATAGTGATTCTGCAGCTGAGTTTGACAATTCATGGAGTCAGTTTTCAGATAGATTCAAGGTAAAAGGTTTCACCATTTGTCATTAGATATGTATCCAATAAATTGCCAACTATATACATTATGTGTATTCAACTGTTTTCTTTTGATTTCTTGATATATTTGTTGTGTATGTTGGCTTGGTAGAGTAGTTATTCTGTTAGAAAAAGTGAGAGTGGGAAAAAATCAGGGTGTAGATTATTATTTGGATAATATTCAATGGTGGTACCCTCAAGGATTTTCCTTCTGAATGAATTATTTTCTTTTTTATGAGTGTTTCATTTATAAAATCAAAATTGTGGTTGAATTTATGCATGACCAGTACATTAGTCAAATTGTTATGTATGAGGTCCCTTTTGTGTATATAGATGTGTTTTTTAAATTTCTGCATGTTTCTCCAATGTATTGTGAGGAACAATTTTGGCAATTTATTTTATATATGCCTGCGTCTGAAATATTATTTTTATAAGTGTTTGTAGATCTGATTATATCCATAATGGTTTTGGAATTGGTTGACATGGGATAGGTTGTTCTGGATAGCAGACACTATGGAGTTGGTCAGTATTATTATGTATCTGTTATTGTATAATTTATTGTTATGGATGATGTTGTTATTTTTTTTGTGGTTGTATATTTTGTATGTTTTCTTGCATTGATATGGATATTGTAGGTTTTTGAATGGGTTTTCTATGTATGTTTCTTCTTTGGTTAAATTTTGGGGATTGAAAATAGGTAATGCTCTTAGATAGAAAACTATAATTATATCAGATTTAATTTTAGAGGAGTGGTTTGAGTGGAAAATGACCAGGTCATTTTGTTGGTATCTATGAACATCAAAATTAAGCTCATTATTGTTTTTGTGTAACATTATATCTAGGAAGGGACGAATGTAGTTGGTTTCAGTTTCAAACCTGAAGTCTATTGTAGGTTCAACATTTTTAAATTGGTTGACAAGATCTGTTAAATTAGTATTTTGTGGACATATTAGTAATGAGTTATCTATGTATCTGAAATGGAAGAGTTTGGAGGTAGAATGTTTTTGAATGATTCACTTTCTAGGAAAACTAAGAATAGACAAGCAAGAATGGTGCTGAGAGGAGATCTCATTGGTAAACCAAATTTCTGTATTTAGAAGTGATTATCAAAAGTAAAGAAACATTGCTTGATGATTAGCTGTCATATTTTTATGATTTTATGTGTAGGTAGAGGTAATTTAATTTCTATTTTTGTTAGATTTGTTAATAGATTTAGGCATTTCTCTATAGGGATATTTGTAAAAAAATTTGTCTAAACTAGCCATATACTTGTTTTTGATGTCTATGTTTTTTTTAATTTGTTTAGGAGATCACCCAAATTTTTTTATGTGTGATGGACTAATAGTGGGGTTAAGATTTTGCTTAGTGTGCTGGCTAGTTTATCTAGGATGCTACCTATCTATGATATGATTGGTCTCATTGATATGTTTATTTTATGTGTTTTTGGTAGTCCATATAATATGGTATTTTTAGATGTTCAATAAGTCTTAACCAGGAGGTAGCTTTTTGATATTGTTTGTGAATTTTTGTGTTTCTTTTGTAGCTAAGTTTTCATTTACTTTATCATAGATGTTGTCATCATTAATGAGATCTCTCATTTTTTGTTGGTAAATATATTTATCTATAACTACAATTCCCCTGCCCTTACAGGGAATAGATATGTAGATGTTTTTTATTGTTTGCTAATTCTTTCAGGGCTTTTATGTATCTTCGTTAGTTGACTAACAACATTGTGTTTTTGTTTATGGAAACTTTGTTCAAGTAAATTCATGTCTTTTTTACCATGAAAACGTCCACAGAGGACTAAACATGTCAGGTAATACTATATAGTTTTCCCATTGCCTTTTTACTTTTATACATATTGTCTTTTTCTACAGATTAATTCTGAAAATGATATATATATATGGTTGATTTATCAGGAAGGTGGTTTCTTGATGTTATCGTCCTGGGGAGGGGATTCCAGCATATGGCACCTTTGGAAAATGCCTGAAAAACCATCCAGAGTTTGACTCAAGCATTGTGAGTGAAATTGTGCACACAGAACTATTTGTCAGCTGTTGATGGTTGTGTTAGTAAGTCATTGTGATGGGTGGTTTGAGCGTATAGACTCAAACTGCTAATCATAACAGATTATGCATTCTTTCACAGAAACTATAACTAAGGTCAGCTCAGGTAGTCTCTGTGGATGTTGAAAAGACACAAATGTGCCTGAGCAGGTGTCTGTGACAGGGATTGACTAGCCACTCTAGTAGATAGGTGTGCTCACGAGATGAGAGTAGCCTGCCATTATATATATATTTACATATAATGTAAGGAAAGTGTAGAATAAAAAATAAAGAAAGAGCTATACAAGTTTCATCCTCAAACCAAAGGATCATCAGGCCAGGTTCAATTTTAGTCCTACTTAGCTCTAATTCATATTGAGCACTTTTATTACCAGCTTCACTACAGTTGGATCTAACCAACTACCATTATATCTCTACATTTATTTGTGTGTGTATATATATATATATATATATATATATATATATATGTGTGTTGTTTCATTGAATAATATAGACATATGTCTATTTTTATAATAATCATTTCCAGTTCTCTAATCAGTTTCTTGATGTCAAGATGAAATTCATCGAGGAAGGCACCATAGTTTGTTTTTTTTCATTTCTATAGAAATAATTTTATCTTGTTAAAAAGTTGAATATTTTAACAAATTCAATATTATGTATACAAAATAGTGAATTTTATAAAGTGTTTTTTGAGACTTAGCATGAGCAAAACAAATTCACATATTTTGATGAAAAAAAGGACCTCAAATGACATCAAAATCTACAAAGATTATTCATCCTTCAGTCAATTGTGCTTAGTTTAATTTATAACATACATAAATGTAGGTAGGAAAAAAAGCAAATGTTGATAAGATAGAAAGGGTCACAAAGCACCTCCTAAGCCCCCAATCAGGCCTACCCCCACCTATGATTAATAGTATGCACTGGCTAAACATATATATAAATATAAATATATATATATATATATATATATATATATAATAGTGTATATAAAATATATCATATTTAAAAGAAATATTTTATTTGACCTATATTAGAATGTTTAATCATGCTTCATTTTTTCAATTTTTTATTTATAAAGATGATTGTTATTTTTAAAAAACTGATTTCTTTTTAAGTCATTACAAATGCTGACTGATAATGTGATTTAGTTCATTCATTTTGGGATAAGTTGGTACTATTTGGATTTATTGTCATGAACAAAAAATTTTGACATTTGTTAAAAATAGACACACCTGAGAGAATTATGGTCTCAAATAGTTTTATCAGTTAGACACTACCAATTTTCCAGCATCTTGGTTTCAGAACTATCATAGATTATCCATTTTGCCATACTAACAGAAGTCAACATCATAACAATTCAATAATGCACCTCTGACTCACTAATTATACATTTCTCATATCTCTGCAGAATTATTGACTATTAGAAACTTATATTAAACTATTATTACATGCAATGCTGCCTGTGGCTTAATTAGTCTGGCAATTGTGTGATATTCAAATGCTTGCTCATAATTTTATCTGGTTTATAAAAGGTGCTGGGTCATCAGTTGCCAGAAAATCAGTGGCGCACCTGAAATATTCAGCCTTAGAGTACTAAATGACATGTTTAATGTGTTTTATATTTAAGAGTTAAACTTTAAAAACATTTCAGCAACTGGTGAAAAAATCAAAGATTTTGTAATGCTGAAGCCATCAATGAGTATAAGTTTCAGTGAGAATTTTTTTTCACAAATTACGATAATAAATTTTAAATATAATTAAAAAGAAAGATAAGATACATTTCAAAATAGTAAATTTGACTTGGAGACTCCAGCAGATACACATGATGGCTTCAAAAACAACTCAAAATCTAGGATTTTATTAGTACAAAATCTTAGGAAGAATTAAGTTAATTAAAGCAAATGACAAAAATAGTACAAACTTTAAGTCCATCCCAATACACACACACGCACACACACACACACACACACACGTGTGTGTGTGTGTACATGTGTGTGTAAATTAACCATCTGCTTGTCACATTTAATAAAATCTAAAAAAAATGGTAATTCCTAAATTATATAAGGTTCTATCCACAGGATACTGAGCACTGTATTAAAAAAAATCAACGATAACCTGTACTTAACTGGAATTACATTTCAATTAAATAATTGTGTATCTGCGTATAAAATGTCAACATAAAAACAAATTTAAATTTTCATAATATAGATTTTAATTTATTACCTTATAATTCTGTAACTCTTCAAATGTCAAATGTATAACTATTTCTAATTTCTATATTTCCATTTTTTCACTATATTAATTATAACTTATAATTGTTCCCTGTTCTAAGAACTCTCTTTCCTTTTATCACTTACACCTCTTTATCTATATTTTGTTAAGTTTTTTAAATATAAGTTTGTATTGTTGTATTTTTCAATATAACTTGTTTTTGATTTAACTTATCTTTAAAATAATTCTTTTTTATAATGTATAATTTATTTTATCTTATTATATTTTATTTTTAAATATATTTTTATTCTTTAATATAACAAATTTTTATTAATTATATTTTTTTAAAAATATATTCTTACTTAAATTTAATATAAATTATCTAAATATGATTTATTTTTAATTTTTTAAATATATCTTATTTTTAATTTTGGAAGAATATTTTTTAAGTAGGAACTTGTATTTTTAAACCTAGCATTATCTACATAAATTTTTTATAAAACTCCCTTTTTGGTCCTCTTTTAGTTACAAATTGTGTTAATTCATTCTTCATATAACACCAATTTAATGTTATAAGGTTAATATCCAGGTTTAATCTTATAAAACCTCTTCCCTTTAAAGCTAATACCTTCCACCCTCCCCTAACCACTGTATTGTGCATTTCATCTAACTGAAGCATTGAAATGGATAAATTATGTATTTATTTATTTTTATTTGTCACAGTTAAATTTCTAATTCTGACACAAACTCAGTCTATACACCAGGGTTGAATAAGACTGACAAGGTTTTCATCAATTGAAACATATCTATCCCCAATATAAGATAATTATGAATTTTTTGTGTAATTCTCCACACACACACACACACACACACACACACAAACACACACACACACACACATATTCGGTCCACTTTAAGTTTCAAATTAACACTTCATTCTTCATATCACCACAATTTAATGTTATAAGGTGATATCTGGGTTTTATTTTATAAAACCTCTTCCCTTTAAGGCTAATATCTTTCACCCTCCCCTGACCACTGTCTCATGTCTGACTGAAATGGATAAATTCTGTATTAAATTTTCAATGGCCATCATAGTTAAATTTCTAATTCCAACACCAACTCAGTCCAAACTCCAGTGTTGAATAAGGCTGAGGCATTTTTTTCAGTGGTTGAAATCAGTTTTAATATTTTATATTACTAGGATCAACTTGGCTTATATAACAATGGATTTATTACATTTACTATATATATATATATATATATATATATATATATATATATATATATATTTAAACAATGAAACAAAAAATGTCCAACATTTGGATATTATTTATTAAGTTGGTCCTAAGCTTTCAACTCAAATAAGCCATCCTCAGAGAAAAACATAACCATGCACATAATATTAGGCACATATTAGTTGATAACACAATAATATTCACACATACAAACAGTAAAAAGAACCTTCCGATATTGGAGGCCATCTACATTAAAATGAAGCAACCAACACTCAACAAAATTGCATTTCAAACCAGTCACAACACATCTCATTAAATCTAGACATTGGTTGTGTTGTAATACTTCAGTCTATCGTGTGGTATGACATCATAGAACCGCATCTTGAACTTACGATCTGTGTCTGCTATTCCGTGACCGTTATTGTCACATAGCAATTTTCTATGTCAAAATAACAAAATATCATCTTTGATAGTGGATATTTTTGTTTCATATCTGTATAACAACTGTGAGGATGGCTCATATGAGCCAAAAGCTTAGGACCAACTTAATAAAAAATTATCCAAATGTTTGACAATTTTTGTCTTTATTTTCACCAGAAATTAAAGCAAACATTCGAACATTAGAACGGTTCATGATCAGACATAATAGACATTCATTGTCTGTCATATTTAATAGTATATGTTTAAATAATGATCTTCCTGCCCAATACTCTAAATATATATATAAAAGTATATATATATATATATATATATATATATAAACATATATATATATACATACACATATATATATATATATATATATATATATATATATGAATTTATATATATATGTATATATATATATATATATATATATATATATATATATATATATATATATATTTAAAAAAAAGCTAAACCTTACAACAATCATAGCAACATGTGCAAACTTTGTCAACAAGAAAAATTAGCTATAATAACATTTCCAGACCCAAAAAATATTTTGAATCAGAGAATAGGAAATTATGACCTGTTGTATACATACTAAAAAGTTCCTTGAAGTGGAATAAAAAAAGTATGTATATTTCATTTAACCCCCACCCACCAATACATTTCCAATACACTTGATTTCCCCTCCTCCTTTTCCTCATCACCTTCTACCATGCCTCACATTGTGTGCTTATTCATTTATTTATTATTTTTAGGAAGAAATAAAGTGTTAGGAAACCAACTGACTGAAATCACCTGAAGATACCAAAAGTTTGAAACTAAGGTAGCAGAATCAGCTATATATATATATATGCTTCATGTCTGTGATTTGCAATCATATAGATACATTTTCTATATATAATGGTTAAAAATTAACTACATTGTAAGTGTATTATGACCAAAAAGTTTTGATCAAGTTAAATTTAATCTTGTAATTACATTTTTTCTCAGTATTAGGAGTCCATGTTGCAAAGGTGAAAAGGAAGTAATTTAAAAATACTAAAGATTGAAGAATATAAAAGCTTTGTAATTTAATTTGGTAACATGAAGCAAACAAGTACAGAAATTTCACTGTCTGGAAAGTGTTATAACAGAAGACAGAAAATGTGACACAGAAAACTGAAAAACTTCTTAAACTAAACAAAATACTTAGAAATAGAAAAATATTGTTAGAAACAAAGAAAAGCCTGTTGAACTGTTATATGATATCAAGCCTTCTATATGGCAGTGAATGTTGGATACTTTCCTCACAGATGAAAAGAAGACTTGAAGCAACAGAGATGTGATTCTACAGAATGATGCTGAGAATACTACAGATTGAACATGTGAAAAACAAAGGAAGTTTAAAGATAATTTAAAGAAAAAAATGGTTATACTTAGAATAAGAAAGAGGCAGCTGAAACTTCTGGGACACATAATGGGAAGAGTGCTTAAAGAATTAGACAATTCACAAGACATATTGAAAGTAAGAGGGACATAGGGAAAGCTACCTAACAAGCTTGTGTAGATGTTTGGCAGAACATGGAATGGGAGAGATATTAAAAACAAAAGTTGCTAAGAGCTACAAAGGATAGGAATTTGTGGAGAGTACATTACATAAAAGAAACTGACCTTATCAAGAAGCACTTCCAAAAGAGAAAAAAAAAAAAACATGTTCAGTAATCATTTGGTAAGATTTTGATCAGATGAACTTTTCTGCATACACTTGTGAAACTAGATCTCTAAATTTTACATTAGCAGTAGCTGTATATATTATTAGTGAAATTGAACTCTCACTTTTTATTGCTTCTTTATTGATAAGCTTCTCCCAAGATAATTTTCTGTTATTAATAAATAATCCTAATATTTTTTGAATTGTCATTGTTGATAGGCAAAATTATTTCAAAATTTGTTTCTAATATTAATTAGATGTATATTCTAGAGATCAGAACCTACAGAATTGGAATTGCAAACATTCTTGCTTTCCACAACTAAAGCATTTTATGTAAGTTTGCCAAACAATAGTTAACTCAAACTGATTTATATGAGGATGCATCAATAAGCCTATAATCTAAATTAACTTAACTGAATTTTGATCTGAAATTTTCCGTGTATGTTGATGGACTCTCCTAATGTCTTTGATGCAGGAGAGTCCAACAATTCAGATCCTAGAACTGAACCGTCTGACTACCCAGCAGTCATGATTATGGTGGTGAAAGCTTGTGTAGACCATCCACACTTTTCAGAAGAAATGAATACCGAATACAGCTCTCCTCAGGTTTTGAATTCGGAGTTGTCCTTCTTCTATACTAGCTACCAACCGAGGTTAAAGAGCTGAATCTGTCCTACTGTTTAACCTATATCTGTGGGAAGATGAAGAGATGGCTTCCTACCTTCCCCAAGGGAAGTTGCACATGTAAATGTAACAAACTCAGCTGGAATTTGAACCCAGATCTCCAATTTCTCATTCCAAGCTGCTATCCTTTACACTACACGTGCATTCTTTTTTCAATGTATAATGAGAAAGATCTATGAAATTCTATATGTTTGATTAATAGCAGGTAATTTAATGACAAAAGGAAAAAAACTCCTATGTTACATGTTTTGTCCTTTGAAAGGACTTCTTCAAACTAATAACAGCTTCATTGATGAAGTCTTATATAGATAGGGATTGTAGATCAAATAAAGCATTCAGTTTAAAATTTACTGAAGGTTACTTGAATCAAGAAACACCTGGAGAAGGCTGGATATCATAATGGGTGAAACACTGTGAAAATAGCAACAAAGACAAGAACATTAGTCTGAATATAAATGTAAATAATGATAATTCGTCTTACAAAATTCAAATATTATAAATATTTGTTGCATAAAATAGTTAGATATGGATATCAGAATGTCTGAAATGCTGTGATAATAACAACAAAGATGAGGACATTATTCAGAATATAAATAATTTAAATAATGATAACTCCTCTTCCAAGAAATTCAAATATTTGTTGTATAAGATTTACTGATTGACTTCCTTATATCACTGAAGCATATGCCACATTACTAGTAATATTTCTTCTGCCAAACAAATGCCTTGCCTTTCTGTGAAAAAAGCTTATTTAATTATTGTCACTTTATCATATGCACTTTTTTTGACATATATAAGAATATCCTGCTTGTTTCCTGTTAGTCAATTATAGCAATCATTTCCGACTTTGCAGCAAGGTCCGACCTAATAAATGAGATATTTTTTTCCTTTGTATAAAAAAGTATTAGATTGAATCTATTCAGCCTACTCAAAGTTTGACTGTTAAGATCAATACTTTATCTCATTGTCATATTTTGATTACTTTCACATGGAGGGAATCTACTTTGATGTGCTATCATAACTCCCTATCTATCTATCTATCTATCTATCTATCTATCTATCTATCTATCTATCTATCTACTACTATGAAGATTATTGAAAAGATGTCAGACGAACATCTTCCTTCAAGGTGATTGTCATTCTTACATCAGTCTTAGATTATATAGCATGTATAGAAAGTTAAAACTTTCTAATCTCTTTATTTTCTTTGCAAGATTGTTTTCAATTTATTTATCTTTTTCTTTTCTAATACTCAAGTATAGAAATCTGCTTTTCATTCTTTGTTTAGTTACATATAGGAGCTAATGTTCCATATAGATTTTGACATATTTCCTAAACTTCAGATCAACCTATTTACATTTCTTTCTATTCCATTTACAGCACTACCATTTTTCCAAGAGGTGGAATTTTATTTATTTAAGAAGTTCTTTACATTCTTGAATTAGATAGAACTATACAATAACCACTTAGATGTATTTTAATTTTATTGCAATATATCCTATAGTTATGTCATTCAGTAGAAAATTTTAATAATCTCGACATAAATGAATTCGACATTTATTAAAATTCCTTTGTAAAATATAAGAATGAAAATGGTTTATCATGTTAATACACTGTCTCAAAATCATAATAATACAAGAAAAATAAAAAGATAATGAGGAAAGAGGGCTTGGAAAATTTAATACTCACAGAACAGATTGGAAGCACAGTGGAAAACAACGCATAACCTACTTAGTGAGTTTTAGAGAAAATGGAAATAAAAAGAACACTTAACATCAGGAAGAGATGTTTGAAATTTCTAGGGTACATAATGAGGAAAGAGAGCTTGGAAAATTTGATACTCATTGGATAGATTGAAGGCAAAGAGGAATAGAGGAAAACAACACATAACCTACTTAATGAGCTTAAGTAAATTAATGGCAAAACAGAATTCAGAAGAAATAACAGACAAAATTTATTAAGAGCTACAAAGGGAAGGAAGTTGTGAAGAGCCATGATTGCCTATGCCCTGAGGGGACACAGCATGTAAAGAAAAAGAATAACTTTTATGTTTCAAAATATCACAGAAAGAATAAAAAAATGTCACTCTTTGCTTAATTTTCATCTATGAAGCCACGTGAATTAAAGTATATCATCGCCAGTTTTATTTGTATGTATCTCTTTGAATTTCATTATTTGATCATTTTATGTACCTATTCCTTTTTTTTTCCTTTCTTCTTTTTTTTTCCTTTCTTCTTTTTTTTGCTGGTACTCTTTTTTTTCAAATTTTTTTTATTTTTAATTGAAGTGAATTTAGTCTATGCCCTTTTTTTAAAAACTTTATTTGAATATTAGTTCTTTGGCTCATACAAGTATTAGATGTTATCTTAATTCCTGGCTCACAAGCTTTATATTTCAGTTTCAACTCTGAGTGCCATACGCATTGCTCAGGGACTTCTTGTATGTTGCTTGTCTGTCTTTTTGGTTTTGTTTGTTTCTTTGTGTATGTGTGTGTGTGTGGTAGGAATAGATAGGCTTGCCTATCACCTGGTCAATAATTCTCCCCCTTCTCTTGAACAGGAGTAGAGGCACATCCCTTGTTTCCTGTTTAGAAATGAGTTCCTGGATCCCTTCCTTTTCTCTGGCCTCTGTAGTGGTGGTGTCATGAATCTCTTGTGATGTGTGCAATTTGTGGCAATGTATCTTCATATTGAGGGTACCGGGTTGACAGTTTTCTGGTTGCAGTTTCTGACTGGTAATTAGAAGTCCAAACTCGAGTGTAGCATCTTGAGAGACTTCCCGGATCAACAGTTGCATAATATCAGGGTTCTTGCCATGCCATGTCATTCAGGGAAGAGTGTCCCTGGATGCACCTCTGATGGGCAACCCTGAGGCCACATTACGTTGCAGTCTGTGCTAATTCCTTTCTGTCCATATGATGACTATCTGCTACTATTACTTTGTAACTCAACATGACCTTAAACAATCAAAAAAATAAACCTAAACTCTTTACCTTTAACATTTTTTCCAACATCCATGGCATTCGTACCAACTTCTGCAGTGTGGACTCATTCCTCTTTGAAAAGTCCCCTGATATATTAGCTCTCTGTGAGACTAACCTTAACTTGTCAATCCCCTCCTCTGATTTCTTGATTTCCAGCTACCTTCCTCTCCTAAGAAAGGACTCTAAAATCTACATGCATGACCTGGGAGTTTATGTTCACGATCATCTACTGCTGGCTAGGGAACTCTTTCTTGAATCACCAAACTATTTGTATATATGTCTCCATCTATCTCTCCTCAATTAAGTAAGTTATCTCTCCTTTCTCTATAATTCCCCTTCTTCTCATGTCTGTAGTGTACTCGATAGCATTTCTGATAATATAGACAAGGCCATCTTTCAACATCCATTTGCATACATATTCGTGTTCGGTAATTTTAATGCCCATCATACCATGTGACTTAAACACACTGTAACTGACCTTGCTGGTATACAAACCCTTAACTTTTCAATCATTCAATCCCTCACACAAGTGGTTGACTTTCATATATGTTTCCCTAGTAACCCTGATGGTAATGCTTTCCTTCTCAATCTCTCTTTTATCTTCATCTCTGACTCTTGTCATGCTATGCAGCTCTGCCCTCTTGGAAACTCTGATCATAGATTATTTTATTGTATTTTTGTTCTTTGTTTGTACATTTGCATGCTTCCTAATATTATATATAGTTATTAATTAACTAATTACTGAACATAACTAACAAAAAATGTTCTCAGGAATTGTTATTTAGTAGTAATTTAGGCCTCCACATGTCTGCCCCCAGTCGTGGACCCCAGTTGCATGGTTGTGAGGCCTGGTATATGGATCACTTTGATATATATAATCTGTGTGCAAGTAGTGTAATGGTTAGCAGCTTAAAAAGAGAAATCAGTGAGCTGTGTTTAAATTCTAGCCAAGTTTGTTGCATTCACCTTTGCACAAATACCCTTGAGAAAGGTCTGAAACCATCTCTCTCTCTT
The DNA here is from genome assembly GCA_964036315.1 of Acanthosepion esculentum. Lineage (NCBI taxonomy): Eukaryota > Metazoa > Mollusca > Cephalopoda > Sepiida > Sepiidae > Acanthosepion > Acanthosepion esculentum. Next base: position 57,833,492 of record OZ038489.1, on the reverse strand, counting down.
CTACAAGCTATTGGCTAAATAACAGAGTTTAATCGGCTCTCTAGTATTGGTTGGCAACCAGTCTAGGAAATGAATAACTGTGAATTCAAATCTGTGGATGACTGTTTAAAGACTTCATGATATCGTAGCTGCCTGTAGTCTGGTGGTTAACTTCTAAAAAAGCTGATCTCTTAGGCTTTCATACACCAAACTATTAATAATAAACATTATATATATGATAAAAATAGTTTTAAGGTATGCTATATTTTTGGGTAAAAGTGGGTATAGAATATATGTAAATATAAATGTGGACACTGACATTAACACCAAGTGGTGACAGTATGTTATATGCTGGAATGCAATCTTCAGGCCATCATATATAATTTAAACAAACTTCCACATCAGCTTACTGGCTAATTGATTTTCTTCCCAAAAGGATCTTCAGGCCACAAGTGCTAATTTTTCCACATGGAATAAGATGGAGAAATGGACAAATTTCATTCATCCAAGAGCTAAATATAAACAAGTTGGTGCGCAAATGATTCAATTTTTTTATATTCCTTTTTGCTGCTTAGAGAGAAAAAATGGTGATGAAATAATAAAACTATACATATTTATTCCAAGGGGCAAATGAACTAGACAAGGAGGCGGTGTACATTTCCCTGGAGTGCTTGCCATACTTTTAGGCCCATATATTTATTATTATCAAAGTTACTATTAAATATATAATGTATTGTATAAAAATATTTGCTTTGTTAAAATTCTGTCCTTAAATGATGAGACTGGAGAGACTTCTCCAGAGTGCAGGCCTGAGTGATGATGTGTGGGTGCTGTGCACTACCCAGACCTCATGTTTCCTACTTGTGGCCTTACCAACAAGAGCCAGACTAGTGAATTACATTTGGGGCTGTTTTGGCTGCAAGAATTTCCAGAAGCTTGTCAGTGTTTTCTGTTTGGATTTACTTCCATAATCTTTCCATATATGGATATGACTTCAAGACAGCAGAGGTTTAAAGTCAGAGTTTTCCTTCCCCTAGATGGAATTTTCATCCCAGGCTGATGCGCTTCATCTACCTGAAACAACTGGTTATGAGCTTAGAACTGGCATGCATTAAGAAATATACATAATGTCTTACATTAATTGCACAATTCCAAGTTCCATGTTGAAGAAATTTTCAACTGCTGCTGGAATTATTATTAGTTGTATATCTACCTATATTTAACCATTCAGTTATATATATATATATATATATATATATATATATATATATATATATATATACACACACACACACAAGTTGGAATCAAATATAGATCATAATCCGACAGAATGATAAGATAAAGAACAAATAGAAAACGTTTAGTTTGATTTTCATTGTTTAATCATATTTCACATGCATTTAACTTGTTAAACAAATGTTAGTATAATTTTTGGCATTCCAAATTCAAGGAGAGACAACAGATTCATTCAAAGTTTCAAGAAATTAATGGATTGCAAGCCTAACTGAAAAAACATAAATATGTTCTTATATATGTAAGTGTATAATAATTCTAGTTTGTCTGTGGGATTAAGTTGATAATGTATGTTTGTGTGCATATTTGTCTAGCAGACATTATGTTTGTTGGTTTTTCACATATTGATTTTGGAATGTTTTTATATACATACTGTTTGTTTTAGATAAACATACATTAGATTCCATAAGAATAAATTCAATAAAGGTTGGTGATATAATATAAGGTTTTTGATGTGCGTTTATAATTTGTAATATTGTTATTAGTAAGCTCTCAAAGTACTTTAGATGTAAAGAATTATGCTTTTTTTAATCAGGGTGGCTTTAGTAAAATCACTGTTATGACTAGGTTTGCTCCTGTGTATTGCAACAACAATTCAAACTCTATCATAATGAAAATCAAACAACATAAAAATAAAAATACAAGAATTTCTTTCTTTGTTTACTCTTTATCACATTCTCTGATGAAGCTTTAATAAAAGAGAAACATGTTAGATTGATAAACATTTCCTATTTGTCCTTTATCTTGCATGTTTATATATATATATATATATATATATATATATATATATATATATATATATATATATATATATATATATTTGTGTATTTAGGCAGCAAATTCTCTTTTAGGCATGTCTGATTAAATAAATTACAGACATTATGTCTGCTAATTTTTAATAAAATCTGTTCATACTCATGAATAACCTTCTGTGCATTGATGTTAAAGGATGAGAGAAATATGCTATTTAAATTTTTTTAATGTTATAATGTTAGAATATAAAAAATGACTAATTGACAACACAACTATCCTACACTAGGAAAACAGCAAATTCAGATTACAGATACTAGAAACAATTTATATTTAAAAATTAAAGACGGCACTGAACAGAATCAACTATGTAACATTCTGAAAGACCTGTAAAGGAACAGTTTTTTCATGCTTTAATGTGCAATGACATTATATCATGAAAAAAACTCCCATAAAGGATAATGTTTTCACATTGTAATGGACGCTCAGCACATTGTCAACCATTTTGCATTTAAAAGCATAATGAAAAAATTACAGTAATGTAAAATTAAAATAAATAAATTTGTATAAATACTTGTACCAATGAACAACATATAGTTTTGTACAACTTGCATCCCTGAAGATGATCTTGGAAAAAGATCAAAAATACTTGGGAAATTAAAATAAAAGAAATTTAAACAGCTATAGCTCATCCTTTAACATCAATACAGGTTATATCACCCCTTACATCTAGCCACCTAACTCTCCAGACTGCAAACCCCTTGATTATTATGTGTAGAGCGCAGTTGAGCAAGAGACCAACAAAACTCCTTATAACACCAATAATGAACTAAAGGCAAGGATTATAGTATCATTCATCAACTTAAACAAGGAGACTGTCCAGATGAGTTGCAGGAGATTCTGAAGTGGTTGAAGCCAGTGGCAATTTTAATGAATAAATTTACTCTTTAGTATTTCAAGATATTTTTGTGTAATTTTGGTAAATATATCTGTTAAAATGAGATGTCAGTGTTATTTTCATTTTTATGTAATTTAGATAACATTTTACCCATTGCACCCTGTAGAAAGTGATCGTATATTTTTTTATGGGCCATGTCCTTTCAGTATTTGGACAATCATGTCCCTCTCAATTTACTGTCTTTTGTTGCTCTAACTTCTGACCTTTTACCATCCCTTGTTGTTCTTGTTTTTCCTGCTATTCACTCAAAACTTGTTAAGTATGTTACTTGCTGTTTTTCCCTGTTTCTTTTACATTTGATATGCCCTGTGAACATTAGATTCTCCAGTGTATAAAATCATGTTATAACTTTTGTTTATTTACATGTTTTTCTTTTTAGTTTTTCAGCACACAATTCTCAGATTATGTATTGATTTTCAAGTAACTATTGAGATAATTTTTTATCAATTTATGTACATAAAGCCTCATATATTTTCTTCTTTTATGAAAATAATAACCTTTGATAGAAGACAGCTTTACCGCAACATACCAAAAACTAATTTTATCTTCTCTATGAAACTTATTTTTGTATATTTTGCAGATATGCCAACTTTTTTGTCTATGAACATAAAAATTCAGTTTTTAATTGGATGTATTTTTATTAATTGTTCAGAGTGAATTAAAGTCTACATGACACCCTACAACCTGTAGTTTCTTGGCATAATTTTAATTTTTAATGGAAATGTATTTATTGGATAAATGTGTAGTTTAATGATTAAAGTGTTAACCTTCTAACCATCAGACTCAGGTTTGAACCCCTTCATGGTCGATATATGTTACAGAGATGGCTTCCTGATAATATCTGCCTAGATAGATAACCTCAGTGTATGACACTATTGGGAAATACCTGAAAATAATACAACAGTTTCACTCAAGCCTTGTGAGTAAATTTGGGCTGATGAAACTGTATGAAAGTCAGTTATGGCTGTGCTAGTCATTGTGATCAAGGGTTCAAGTGTACTGGTCAGGTTCAGACACTGATTACACCAAATTATACACTCTCTTCCAGAAACTGTTAGGTCTACTCAGTATAGTTGCAATATAGACTGCAGGCTGGCTTTGTGAGTTTTAAAGGAACACAAATGTGTCTGAGCTGGTGCCTGCAATAGGAATTAGATAGTTACCCTAGCAGATGAGCATTCTCAGAAATTACTTATATTTGTGTGATTATATATGAACTGAACACTTGCAGCAAGCATTAAAATTTAATAATTTACTTTTTAATTTTAAACCTTATAGAACTTCTTTAATTTCAGTTAGAGTATGCAAGCTTTTAAATTTTGTTGAATGAGATATATTAAATGCTTATACAATGGGCTACCTCAAAGTTAAGAAAATTTGAAAAGCGCACATCAACTGAATATCTGCTGTTCTGTGAGCTGAACTCAATATGAGCAAGTGTACTACTAGTTCATTAATCCTTCATTAGTACTGTGGGGCTTTATCAAGACATTAGTATCTTGAATTTTCAAATACCACATTTCATTTAAAATATTAATATATTATTAAGTTCTTAATTATCCTGTTATATATTGAGTGTTCATCATCATACTCATGATATCTTGAGTGTTCATCATCATCATGGTATCTTGAATGTTCATCATCATAATTCCCATGATATCTTGAGTGTTCATCATCATCCTCAACATATCTTGAGTGTTCTTTCTGGATTTTTGGTATGCATTTTAGTAGGATATAGAATCCAGATAAAAGTAGAGAAAGAAGACAAAGTCAAAAAGCTTTTTATTGACAATGCTTCACTTTTGTTAGGTAGGTGCCTTTAGGTCAGAATGATTTGTCTATCATTCTGACTTGAAGACAACTACCTAACAAAGGCTGGAAACATTTTGTTAATAAAAATGATTCCACTTTGTCTCATTCCTCCAATTTTATAGCATGAATGGGATAATTTTGAAAAATTGAACTAAAAGGCTAATATTATATGTACATTTAAAAAAATTAGAATATGCAAAAATAGGTTTCATTATATTTTCAGTAGGATCTTTTTGAAACAATTATGTTCAATCTGACTCCTCTTTGACAGATTTTTTACTTTCCAATATGTGAACAAGAAGCTTACTACAGTGTTTTTACTATAATTATTACAGATAGTCTTTAGTTTATGCTCATGTACTTATAATTAACACAAAATATTATGACTAAAACCAAAAATTCAAAAAGTTACTTAACTAATCAAGAAAATATTATTTGCCACTTCATAAATATAAAGGAAAACATTTTGTGGGGTGTTCAACCACCCTATACTACTAATGTGGAGGTTAAGATCTACTAGGTGAAGACATTTTTTTCCTGAACAACTTCCTCAAAATCTTTGAAGAGCAGGTCATAGTGAAGAAGGAAGACTATGATTTCGTAAAAACCCTCCTAATCAAGAAATTAATCTTTGACCAAAGAAACAGATGGGTGTGACAGAAAAGATTCTTGTAAAATTGGTTGCTGCCAATGGAAAACAGAAGCTACCAACAGAGATACATAGAGATTGATCTTTCAGGCAATCTCTATCTGAAGCAAACCACTGAGCTCAAATAGAAGAGAAAAGGGGAAATGCTATAAGACTGTAATTCTCTCTGATTGTCAGTTACAGCCACTGTGAAAAATGGCTTTCTGTCCAGCCATTACTGGATGTGTGATAGATAGGGAATCTCCTCCAAAAACTTAATTTTCAAAGCCAAACAATGATATATACAAGGTAACCAAAAAAGTTCTGTCCGTTTTTTGATTAGTCATTGAATGAAGTTGAAATATATATGAAATGCGTGTAGCAATTGTTTTCAAATTTGGACAGCTGGAAGTAGGAACATCAGACATTATAAAAAACATACGCACCATGCCCGGCCATCAGTTATAAGCCGGACAGCTGTGAGAAGGATGGAAGTGTCTAGAGATCTCGTTCCGGGCTGTTTGCTTTACGACTTCAAAATGCGCTTATCAGCAGCTGCATCAAGTTGCCGCATATGTCAAGCATTTGGGGATAGTGCTGTGGATGAACGTACTGCAAGGCGTTGGTTTCGAAAATTCAAGTCGGGAGATTTGTCTCTCTATGATGAGCCTCGCAGTGGACGACCACAGGTCTTGAATGACGGAGTCCTGAAGGCAGCCATTGAAGAGGACAGTAGTCTAATGTGTGGTGAACTTGCAAGACAGTTCAACGTTTCCAATGAAACAGTTAGACTTCACCTGTACTGCCTAGGTAAGACGTACAAACTGAGCAAGTGGGTTCCACAAACGCTGTTGGAGGTCCACAAGGGACAACGAGTGGCAGCCTGCGTATCGCTGCTTTCTCACCACCGTACTGCATCCTTATTCAATCGAGTGCTTACCAGTGATGAAAAGTGGGTTCTGTACGAAACTCCCAAGCATTCCAGACATTGGTTGTCTCCTCAGGATGCTGTCCCTCACACCGCAAGACCGCTTATGCACCCACACAAGATTATGCTTTATGTCTGGTGGACAGGTCGTCAAGTGGTTCATTATGAACTGCAACCAACAGGCCAAATGGTCACTGGAGACCTATACTCGCAGCAATTGAAACGTGTGCAACAGGCATTGCGCCAGAAGGAGCCAGCACTGGTGAATTGCAAAGGTGTGCTTTTCCTCCATGACAACACCAGGCTGCATGTTGTGCGAGTGGTCAGGGATACCATACAGCAACTTGGGTGGGAGACTTTGTGCCATCCACCTTATTCACCTGAGCTTGCGCCATCCGATTACCACATCTTCCACTCCCTGGATAATCACTTCATGGGAAATCCTTCACCAATGAAGCAGACTTGCGCAAAGCTCTCACAGACTTCTTTGCATCAAAACCCCCCTGAGTTCTACCGCAAGGGCATTGAACAGCTGGAGACAAGTTGGCAGAAGGTGCTGGATGCCAATGGCAATTACTTCGAAGACTAAATATAAGTTACATATACTGTGAAGCGTTGTCTCTTTTTCCTTTAAAAACGGACAGAACTTTTTTGGTTACCTTGTATAAATATATATATATATATATATATATATATATATATATATATATATATATATATATATATATAATATATATATATATATTAGGTGTATTTATCATTGATACACATTTGGTTGTAGACCAATGAGAATTCTTTGTTTAATTATTGTAGCATGTTAGCAAAAATTAGCAGTCAGAGTTATACCCCTTGATATGGAGCATTTCCTGAACAAGACTCTGAGATGGTGCAAAACAAAAAAATGAGAGTTCAACATAAGACACAGAAACTGTACAAACTTTTGAACATGTGAACTTGGATCAAACGGATCTCCTTATCTTTCATACCAAAACATCCCACTTGAAAATATTACAATTATTTTCTAATTATTTTTCTTCAGTTCAGGTTCCCAGGGAGGTTTTGAACATAAATTGTCCAATATCTTCTGTGAGTTTTTCATTCATAAGCCATGATCAAAAAATTGTTTGTAGGTTGATAAGGTTTTGTGCCTATAGGTGTACATTGTGTTTCTTTAGCAGTATTTGATTGGCACATTGCATCAGTGGGTATGTATTGTTATTTAAATATCCTGTTTTCAGACATCAACCTGTGATGTACTGTCATTAGAAAATGTATAGATATTTGGATACTATTTTCAAATATGGCTTACAGTATATATTCCAAATTATAAATCTGTATATGAGTACTATAGCCCATACCTTCCTTCCTACATAAGATGTGTATCTTGCTCTAAAAGAATTTTTTAAGAAGAGAAGCTTTACCTACTTGAAAAGATCAAAGTGATAAAGGAGTAATAAGTCTCAAGACAGAAAGCCTATGTCTTTCTTTTATTATACTTTTTCGTTTTCATTTTTCTCCAGCTTTCTTATTTACTTCCATCAGGTCTAACCTTCATGGCTAGGACCCTCTATACCACTTTCATAGTAGCAAACCACTCACATTCCCTCTTTATTCTATCGGCAATAAGTAAGTTCCACTCAAACCACTGCCCAATGGAACAGACTCCCAAGAGGATGTTTCTCTGATCATTACAATCTTAACTTGTTCAAGTCTAGAGTTAACTGTTATATTCCCCTCTTGTCCATATAAACCACCTCTTAATGTAACCTTCTACCTCAAGTAGCTCCTGGGCTTTGTACAGGGCAAAGCTTACTGTAAAAAAATCAAAAAAAATCTGACTCCTCTAAATATTTATGAAGCATATTCACTATATTTTCTTATTATAACATTTAAAAACTCATTGTTGTATTATGTAAATATAATTACAGCTGATATTATGGAATTATATTTTTTATATATTATAAGACAGAATTTATAACAGCCATCAAGAAATGATTAGTAACCAGACTTTGTCACTGATTCTATTCATAGACTTCTTTTAAGCTGAATGGTTAAAGATAATGTCCACTAAATTTTCAAACATTGTAAAGGTAGATTAGTCAAAGCTTTGCTTAGTTGTCTGAACAGCTTTTGTGTATTATAATCAATACATTGTAAGTCACGAATCAGTCAGTATTCACCCCTACAGAGATTATATGGTCACAGATGTTAGGGAAAAGAAATATAAATGAATTTTCTAGATTTGGCCACACAGTGATTAAAAGTATAGAAATAGACTATAAAAAAAAAATGATAATATGAAAAACTTGGAAGCAAAACTGATAAAAAATGTTGGTGAATTTTTGAAACTGTACCTGATAAGGATTTTTGATCAGAATATTGAAAATCGCTCATTCAAAATGAAGAAAATATGAAGAGACACTAGAATAGAGTGTATTTGTTTTTTTCTCATGATAAATTTCAATAGAAGCAATATTATATCTAATCTTATAAGTTACATTTAATATAGAGAACAACAAACCTTAAAATTGAATAGAATTTAGGTTAATTTTAATATTTTACAACAATTTTATAAAAAGAACTGATAAAAGGATTCATATGAAATATCTGAGTAAAGTACATAATATAGAATTTGTAAAAATTAGTTGGATTTTTTAAAAAATTAATTCACCCTAAGCAAGGTGATAATGCCACTAAGATGTAAGGGACTACTCGGAGTGAAAGAGAATGAGAAAACTTCAGAAGAAACTGGAAATCCAATCCTAAACAGGAAACAAGATAAATCACTAATCCTGTTCAAAAGACCAGAAGCAAATAAATGATTGAATAAATAAGAATTTAACACAGTACTAGATTGGCAGCAAGGTTTCATCATTTTACAGTTGAAATGGTGAGATGCAATTGTAAGTTCTATGCTAACGGTTTCTTCTATCACACTTCTCACTTGTAGAACTCTCTTCCAGCTTCTTGCTTCCCAGTCAACTTTGATCTTGAAAAAATTATATGCAATGTCAGTCGTTATCTTCTGTCTTCTTAATTCTTGTTCTTTTATTGTCCTCTCATTTTAATAGTAGATTTTCTCATATTCTCTAACACTCAGTAACCCCTTGCATCCTAGTAGCTTTATTGCCTTGCTTGGTGTGAAATGATTAAAAAAATATGCTAACATGGAAATAGGCATACGACAAGGATGTATCTTCTCATCAGATTTATTCAACCTTTACAGCAAGGTGATCCTAAAAGTCCTACTAAGATTTATTATTGGAGGACACAATCTTAACACCATAAGATACGCAGATGACACAGTGTTATTAGCAAACACAGAAGGAAAACTAGAGGAATTCCTAGAAAATTTAGTGAAAGAAAGTGAGAAGAAAGGATTAAGCATCAATTGTAAGAAGACAAAATGTATGGTTGTCAGTAAGAGTGTTGTGTAGGATCCACCTAATCTGCATAGGTGACTATCAACTATATAAATAATGGTTGGTACCGGAAGACGAGGGAAAAGGAATCACGAGATCCAACTAGAGACTCTGATCGACTGCGACTAGTCAACACATTCTCCAGGAACGTCTTCCCAGAAATATACAGAAATACTATATGTACTTATTGTGTACACTTTCTTGTTATAATACATTCTTGTTCCAAGTACATTTTGTGTTGCATTATTATTCCATGCATTAGGCGAGATTCAACATTGAGTCAAGACTCAACAAAGAGGAAGAGACCAGAGCTATGAATTGGAGATGTTGAAATCAAGCATGTTCAAAAATATAACTATTGGGGAAGTTTTTTAACAGAGGTTGGAAAATGTGGCACCAAAATCTGAAAGTATATTGAAGTAGCAAAAGACGCCTTCCAAAAGTTAAGCAAAGTGTTATGAAAAAGGAAAATTTTGTTTGGTACAAAAAGTGATCAACTGCTAGGTAATATCAGTTCTATATGTTGGACAGTCTCTTCACAGATGAAGACAACAGAGATGTGATTCTGCAAAGGATGCAGAGAATACCATGGACTGAACATGTAAGTCACAAGGAAATCTTAAGGATAATGGAAATAGAAAGGTCACATATAATTAGAATCAGAAAGAGGTAGCTGAAACTTCTAGGTCATACAATGAGAAAAGAGAGCTTGGAGCATTTGACAGTCACAGGACATATTGATGACAAGAGGGTCAAGGAGTAAACAGTAACTAACTTACCTAACAAGCTTGTGCAAATGGATGGCAGAACAGGGATTGGGAGGAATAGTGAAAAAATAAACATTAATAAGAGCTACAAGAGATAAGAAGTTGTGGAGATCCATAATTGTCTACATCATGAAGTGACACACCATGTAGATAGAGAAGTAGAAGTTGGATGTTTAATTTTTTTTTAATTTTGTTGTCAACATTTTGGTCTGGAAGAACATCCTCAGAACAATTGAAAAAAATCTAAGGAAAAAAGTGGTAACCTTGCTACTTATAAATACTGGAGTTGATTTGAAAAAAATAACAGTTAATAAAATTTAAAGGAAAATATCTGAACAAATCAGTGAGATTTGTACATTTGATTAGGAAAAATAAAAGAAAGTTATGGTGAGAAAAATAAAGCACATATATCTTTTTTAATCATTTCAATAAATAAACATCTTTGCGGCAATAAAGCCACAAAGATGTGGGGGTGGGTTACTGAATGTGAAAGAATATAAGAAAACGAAAAACAGTATGAAGGAGCAAGAACAATAAAATAATTCAGAATAAAGTTGTTTAATTTTATGCTTTTTGGTATTTCTTTTTTCACTTAAGCCACACTGATGCCACTGGTGAAGTTCCTTAACATTTGGTCACATTCGAATACAGTTGCTTATAAACAAGCACACTTGATTTTCTGAACAGGAGTAGATGTGTATCCCTTATTTCTGGTTTAAGATTGGGATTCAGGTTCTTTCTAAAAATCTACTTCAACTCTATACTTTTAGTGTCTCTGCCTAAACTCTGAAACTTTATTTACTATTCATTTATTAATAATTTTCTTCCCCAATGATAAGATCATACTCCTTCATGGTCTTTGGAACCAGAATAAAGGTTTATCCTTTGTTTTCTGTTTAGGATTGGGTTTCAAGTTCTTTCTAAAGTTTTCTCATTCTCTTTCACTCATAGTAACCCCTTGAACCCTAGTGGCACTATCACCTTGCTTTGGGTGAATTGATTAAAAAAGGAAAAAAAGATCCTGTAATTATTGCAATTAATTCACCACAATGATTTTACTTTGAGGTTGGGTTATCTGTAATTCTTATTTTATGTGCTGTGTCTCTTCAGGACAGTGACAATCATGGCTCTCCAAAATTTTCTATGATTTATAGCTCATAACAATGTTTCATTTTTACTACTCTGTTCTGCTATCCCTTTATACAAGTTTGATAGGTAGGTTACTCACTATTTCCCTCTGCTGCTCTTGCCTTCAATATGCTCTGTGGATGTCAAATTCTCCAAGCCCACTATCTACATTACATGAAGCAGAAATATCAGCTCTCACTTTCTGATTCTAAGTATGTGTCCTTTTGGCTTCCATTTTCCTTTAAACTTCCTCATTGATCAAATGTTCCATCTATGGTATTCCAAGCATCCTTCTGTAGAACTACATTTCTGTTCCTTCTGTGAGGAAGCTGTCTAACATTCACTAGAAGAAGGATATTACAGAGAAGTTGAGCACTCAGTTTTTAACAAAAATTTTCCTGTTTCTTCATACTTTATTTAGCTTTTGGAAGGCATCTTTTGCTATTACAAATGCACTTTTTGATTTCTGTGTAACATTTACTATCATATGTTAAAACACTACTTAGATAGTTAAATTTCTGCACTAGTTTGATGTTGATTTTCAATTTGTAGTTGTTACTCTTGCCAATGGCCATATATTCTCAAATACTGACTTGGCCAGTGCTAGTGCATTTTAAAAATCACAAGTCCTTCTGGATGTTTTGTAGATTTGCAGATTATTGAATTGACACTTTGAAAAGTTGTCGATTGTCAATATTGGTAACTGTTTGTCACCAAACTATTTTGATATGTTGTTTTACTGGAACAGCAAAACAATCCTACTTTGTTTAATTTAAATTAGCTACTGTGCATATTATTAGATTTTGCTTGATTTCCATGTATGTGCAAGTAATGTAATGTAATGTAGTGTAGATAGTGGAATTGGAGTTTTGTCTGTTTTGTTTATTGTTTATTCTTATTTTGTATCTTTTATTCATTTAGAAAAAAATGAATCCATCTTCCCTCAGCTCTGGACTAAATAGCAGGAAGACTGAGGTTTCTTGCATTGGGTGGTAGTCAGTCTAGGAGAATGAAAACTCTGAATTAAAACCTTCATTGCCTTGCAGCTACTGGGTAGGTAAAACTCTGATCATAAACTACTGTTGATGGGACTACTTAGCCTACAAAATGAGGAGCATGTGACCTCTGTTCATATCAGCTGTTGAAAGGCCAAAAAAAATTGGATAGAAACCTGACTGGTTAGATTTTGATTCCTTTATAATGGCAGTTAGAGTGAAAATAAAAATTCAGAGTTCTGGTAAATCACTTCAGTAACAAATGAGATTGATAAAAGTATTTGATCTTGGGCTGTTTTTGTAATGCATAAATATTTTCCCCAGTATTTTATTTTTTATTTTCTACTAATTGTATTGCTTCTTTGTATAGAAGTGGGATTAAAAGAGAATAAATATTTATTTGAATCTTACCAACAAGTTATACTTCACTCTGAATTTCTGGGATGAGGAGATATCACAACTTACATTGTTTACATTCACACTAATATCCTCATTTTTGTTGTTATTATCACAACATTTCAGCAGTTGGACTCTCTGGCCATTTTCAAGTGTCTATCAATACAATTAACCTTCAGAGAATTTAACTTTCCATGTCTCGGGTATTGTTTGATTGGTTACTGGAAATTAGAAGCAGTTATGTTCTTTTAAGTATATTTATTGATTGATTTGTTTTTTCACAGCTTATCAACCTTTTGCAGGTTATTTATAGCCAGAAAATATTTTGAGATTGTAAGAATTTTTTTTAGATAATAGCAGTTTAGTGATACAAGTCTTATTAATTACCCCATTGCTGATTGGAGAAGAGTTGGATTTATTCCTTTTCCAAAGATATTTTCACATAAGTAAATATAATGAACCTAACAAGGAATTAAAACTCACCTTGCTGATTAAAAATTCCGAGTCATTATCCATTACAACACCTGCGCATCCAAGTTTACAGCACTTGGTATTCCCAAGTGAACACCCATTTTGGTACTGCAAATTCGATGTTGCTTAATTTCGGTGATCATACGAAAATTGGTGTTTCAACATGATGTGGCTGTAAGCTCCCATGTTTAGGGATATTGCATCATGTTATTTTTTTAGTAAACTAAGTTAGTACAAAACAAGATATTCCTAGACATGGACAGTCAAATAAGAACAATCTACCCTAATGGATTAAATAAAGAATTCAGTTTGAAATTCCCTGAAGGTTACTCAAATCAACAGATACCTGAAGAATTCCAGAGAGCACAACTGCTGAAACATTTGATAATAACAAAGATGAGGACATTAGTTTGAATGTAAATAATCTAAATAAAATTGTACTTTAGCTGTGAGAATGCCAAAATATAAAAGTAGTTTTTGCCTTTGGATTTTATTTATCTAGAAAAATATACAGTTAAAAATAATTATATCCTGTTCCTATAAAAATTAATAAATTAATTACTAAAAGCTACTAACACACATTGATTGGTGGAGGTATTTATCATCTTTTATCCTTGGTTCTGCTCTTCTTAGTGAGCAGTAATTGCAGGTACAACAAAATGGCCTCTGCTATTTTTGATGAATTGTTGAAGCCATCCCTACTTCCTTGTTGTGGTACTAATTAACATGATACATGGGTGTGTTCACTCTTGGGAAGTGTAAAAATCACAGGTTAGGATTTTAATGTCATAATCATGAAATTTATTACACTTCAAACAATTTTGGAGGTATAATGGGTTAATATTCTGTTAATTTAAAGAAAAGAAGTGGTTAACATTTTTAAAATTCTTTAGATGTGAATATTTAAAAAAATATACTGTAGTATTGTGTGCAAATTAGATAGACAATATAAATAGAGAACAACTGGTGAATATAGGGGCTATGCCTAACAAACCTGGTTGCTATTCAGGACATGGAGAACTGTACTATGACTACTACTACACAGAGAGATATGCAAAACATAACATATACATTTTTACAGAAAATTTAACTTAATTTGAATATACAATGCCTATACAGATTCAAGTGTCATGAAAAATAAAAAAAGATACACTATAAAAATATTCAAATTAATTTTTCTAGTAAATTAAGAGATAAAAATTACTAAAATTTCTAGTATAATTAAGAGATAAAAATAATTAAGAGATAATCCTCTGTGGATTAATGATTAACAGTCAAAACAAAACCATTTTAAAAAAAGAATTATATATTTTTGACATTATTTCCTTAACTAGACTTGTCAGCTGCTATAATTTATATTTCATGACATTAAAGTGAAAGTTTCTAATCGTGAAGTCACCCATGTATACATTTTTCTTATCTCCTTTATTCAGTAAGTTACATTAGAGGCCACACGTCATTTGAAATTTACAAGATATTTATTTGAGAATTCTATACTCACTAAAAATAATGCACACCAGTCTACAATTTATCTGATACTTTGCAATATTCCTGAGGGTATCTGTGCCGTCAACTTTCTTATTCTTTGTTCTATTCAAATCAATAAAATCAACAGGGGAAGTCCAAATTGATCTACTAGTTGTATCTGTGTCAAAGGACAATATTTTATTTGCCCTTAAGTTGAAGAAATGCTACTAACACACATTGACCAGTGAAGGGTATTTATCATCTTTTATCCTGGGTTCTGCTCTTCTTGATTAACAGTAATTGTAGGTACAGGGAAATGGTCCCAGCTATTTTTGCTGAATTGTTGAAGCCATCCATACTTCCTTGTTATGATTCTAATGAGCACTATGCATGAGTGTGTTCATTCATGGGAAGTGTAAAAATCACAAGTTAGGATTTTAATGCCATAATCATGAAGTGGCTGAGCTTAACCTACCTTAAGGTCATATAATTTTTTTGGCAAACAAAAGTTGAAAGTTTAATGAAACCAGCAAGACCATTCTCATTACATTCTAGACTATATCAGTTATTACATATTGAAAAAAAATCAAAGCAATAATAGGAATTTATGGGTTTTTTGTTTTTTTAATAGGTTTCACCCCAAGCCACTAATACACAAGGGGTTAATGGCTGTAGAAGAACTAGGAATAGAAACATTAATAATGAGTGCAGATTAAAGTTGACTGGAAAGCATGGAGATGAAAGGGAGTTCTGCAAGCGAGAAGTGTGAGAAAAGAAACTGTTAGCATAGAATCTATGGTTACATTTAGCCAGCTCAACTGTAAATTGATGACATCTCAATGCCAGTCTACTGTGCTTAAATTCCAAAAAGTCTAGGTACAATAGTGAAAAGCTCATCCAAACAATTACCATGAAAGTATTTATAGAAAAGACACAGAGAGGCAACCTTATGTTGATGGGCAAGTGACTGAAGCTGAGCCACCAGATCAGAACTGATAATATTGCTGATTCTTCTTTGGATTTTATCAAGGAGCTTAAGGTAAATAGCAGGTGGTACTGGACCATATATGGATTGGTTTTCCACCATATATGCAAGGGTTAAAAAAACAATGTGATTTACACTTTCACAACTTAGATTTTATAATCCATATTGTTTTGTGATATCAGTTTAAACTCATGATTTTCATTAAAAGCAGATATTTTTGTCATGTTCTAGCAATTCCTGCAGGAGTGTTTCAAGGTGTAGACATTATGTATATCTGTTAAATAATAAAGAAGAGTATGTTTTAAATATTTTCTTACAACTTGTTTCAAAAGTTTGTTTAACTATATACTCCAACCTCTTTAATTCGACACTTTTTGAATCAACTGCCATTAGTTCGTTGAGCAGCTACAAGGGCATTACCACATGTTGTTTACAACTTTCAGCAGCAGCTGACAATAGACGTGTGTTTTGATGATATGATCTTGATCATTTCTACATATTTACCCATTCAGAATAATAAGTAAATCTTATTTTTTAGTTTTAGGCTTTTTTTAGCCTTTGTATTGCCTGAAACAATAAAAACCTTGTTTGGAAGCATTAAGGATTATTTTATTTCCTGTTTTTAGCTTTGTTCTATGTTTGATAACACAACAATATATATGTGGAATGAGCTAGCAAGACTGTTTAAATAGAGGATTTCTATCATTCAGCATTTTCCCTGGTCAACAGTGGCCTAGTCCAAAGGCTGCCGAGTTAAAGAAGCTGGACTGTATTTCTAAAAAATCTTTATATGACTGACCACTAAATTTTTTTGTCAAGTTTTCAACAATTTTAGAAATATGTTTATTGTTTATGCTAATCTTATATGTCCATTTGTCAAAGTTTTAAACAGCCAGGCTAACTGAAGTTGTACGCATATTATGTTATCAAACATATTGCTCAGTTTTGTTAATTATTTATTATGTAATTATTTCTGCAGACATAATGCATAGCACTCATTACAATTTCGGTAGCTTCTATTAGTCTATTGCATTATAACCTGTTTCATTATTTACTGTTGATCTGTAGCTTCTAAAGATGAATGATTGAAGAAAATAGGATCCGGAACCAGTAGGGGTCTAACAACTAACTTTTTTCTCATCCTTCCTTTTTTTTTATCAACTACTAGTCCCAGACAACATAGTAAATATCAAATTTCCTTAGACAAGACTGAAATTCTTCAATTTATAAAAACACTGTGTATTCATTTATCCATTCTTTGAATTTGCAATCATTAGTTGTTGCCAGAATTTAATAATTAAACTGTAATTTGTTTGTTCCTTCTTTTGAAACGTTTTTTATTTTTTTATACTCTTGTAATTTTCATGTTATTGATTTGTCAATAAAGGATAAAAGTCAGTGTGAATCTTTTTTATGTCGATCAGCATTTAGTTAGAGTTGGCTTCTTTAAATTCCTGAAAGATTCTAAATTCAGACACAATTCCATAACTGCCATTAATAAAATCTTTCCTTTTTAGTTTTGATTTCATTACAAATAAGGATGTGTGGATGGTGTTATGGATAGCAGCTCAGAATTTAGAAATCAGAAAGCCTAATTCAAATTCAAGTTAAGTTCATGACACTGACTTACAAGCAAATACCCTTAGAAAAGGTATGAATCCATCTCCTCCCCAACTATGGGTTAAATAGTAGGACATATCTAGAAAAAATCATTCAAATTCTCAAAAATTTGTTCATGCAATATTCACCGACAAAAAATAAGAAAAGAATTATTACAATCTAAAATATGTTTAGGCTTTAAATAATCCAGAAAGAGTTGATAAACTTTAAAAAACAAATAAAATCAAACAACTCGTTATAAATAATTATGCTGAAAGATTTTTTTAGATGTTATACTCAGAATATGAGGAGGAATACTGCTGTGAGTTTTCTGAAATGATTTATTGAAAGCCATAGAGGGTGTATCAAGGGTATAAAGTAATTATCTGACTCATGGCATGTTAAGATCCCACAAACACATAGAGAAATAGTACGTCATAAAAGTAAAGTGGAAAAGTGACACTTCTGACTGAGAAAAAACAGCATCAACAAACAGACAAAAAGCTGGATATACTTAACAAATAAGCAAAGTTTATTAAAACAAATAACTATGAGTAAATATTTTAGGAATTTCCTCAGTGTATTTGCATTAAGATGAATGCAATATTTTCAAGGTGTTCATAGCAATCAGTTCTCTCTTTTTAGGAAATTCTGGATACTTTATGTGGAGGTATGATAAGAGTTACAAATAAAGATGTGTGGGTGATGTTATGGATAGCAGCTTAGAATTTAGAAATCAGAGAGCCTAGTTCAAATTCAAGTTAAGTTCATTAAATTCACTTAAAGGCAAATACTCTTAGGAAAGGTATAAATTCATCTCCTCCCCCAGCTATGGATTAAATAGTAAGACTTGTTTATAGAAAAATTCATTGTTATTTCAGTGTCAGCTAACATTCCAGTTTCTGATTTTTTTTCTGTATGATATGGAAAGGGCTTATTTTTATTTTTTATTTTATTTAAATTTTTTGTAACTTTCACAAAGTCAAGCAATTTTAACATTTTTAGAAATACTTATCATCATTATTAATTTTAACATAATATATACTGTTATCTGACATTTTAGTAGCTTTTTATGCATCTTTGCACAATCTATGTCAGGTGACAGTGCAGAAGGTTTTCCTGAGGCAAAAGAGAACTATGTTTGCATCTTACCAAGAACTCCAATCCTTCAATATTCAATCCTGAGTAAATTTGTAATAAAAAGCAATTAAAAAATCAAAATGAAAGTAAATACTTTTCCAAATTAACAATGATGGTTGACATCAAATGAAGAAAATAAAATACTTCTACTGATTTGGGCATAATTAAAATTAAGGAAATTGAATTTTGTCCTCTTGTAAGCCCTGTGCCATAATCTATACTTTAGATCTAAATTAACAAACATTTGACTAAACAAGGTAGATTAAAAACAGCTAATAATTTCAAAATTTAAACTTAAATATTAATTCATTTTTCATCAAAGAAAAAAGATTAAAACTAAACTGCCAACACCTTTCAACAGGATGAAGGAAACACAATGATGTATGGATATAAATATGTGCAGAATTTTCTCAAGGAAACTGAAAAGATTTCTTAAATTACAAGGAAATAATGTTATATTTCCAATGCAATGAAGATATTCACATTTAATCATAATTTTTCATAGATTTATTCACACTTTTTTCTATTGTACTGTAAGTAAAAAGCAGAGATACAGACATAATGTTTTTTATTAATTTTACTTTGTAAATCTACATTGTTATAATTTTCTACTTATGCATTGCAAAAAATTGGAAGAATATTTTGATGCTTTCTCAGAGAAAAAGTAATAGTTAGTACCACTATTTAAGGTGCTTACCAAAATGCTGTTTACAAGAAAATAAATTTCTACTTCACTTTCAAAAACATCATTTAGGTATTTTTTGGTACTGTTTAATATTTTTTTCTCTATTTACAGACACTTAAGATCAAAGAAAATGCAAAATAAACTGAAAATGACATAAGCAAAGTAAATATAGACTTTTTTTTCTTAAACGCATTGATATGTTAATGATTTTAGATACAAGTACACTGTGTTGTGTTGTTTCTTGCACTTGTTATTGAAACCCAAAAATGAGAACAAAAGACTGATGTCTGAGAGGTCTAAGATTCAACCTATTCAATCTGTTTTGTTACATTCCTTGACACAGACAGTGATAACCAGATTTAATATCAAACATTCTCTGAAATGGATGATTGGATCATTGAAAGTTCTTGGCATTAAAAAGTCAAAATAGCATTTTCTGAGGAACTTAGACAAGAAATAAAAAGGCATATTGAGCTCATTGCAGGAGCCATCAATCACAGCAATGCAGAAATAACCAGCTTCTTGAAAGTGGCTAAATCTTTTGTGCTCAGGGTGGGGGATGAGCTTCTAATAGGGGACTATTATCTGTGACCAAGAGAATAAATATATAAGTAGTCAGACACTGTAAAGATAGTCCAGAACATCCTCAACCATGATTCCTGTATGTCCATCAGGGTTATTACCAAGTAACTTGAGATGTTGCAGTCTAGTATTAGATATGAGGTGCATGAGGGTATGACCTACTTGATGAAGCAAGGGCAGATTATGTTCAATAAGACCTGGAAGAAGAGTATGATCTGATTGAAATGCTTACTAAACAACCTCAAGCTCCCTAATGAACTTAAAACAAGATTAGAAGGTTAATATTAGGAACAGCAGATGCCTTTGTGCAGACTGCACAAAAGTAGGTATATCAAGTTCATACCATCTAGGAGTCATGAGCAACAAGGGCATGTCATACTGTGTGAATTTTTCCTACAAAATGTCAGGGTTAATATCACCATCTTTACTGTGGTGCATGATATAGTTGTCAAGTCCTGAATAGAAAAAGGCTGTACATGTTCCAACAGAATTATGCTTTCTCCCATGTAACTCAGGAGTGGCTGGTGGTTGAGAATTTTTGAGTCACTTCCCCTCAGTTATACATAGCTTCTGAGCCTACATCATTTGAATCCTCTGGAGCTCTACTGAGAGGAACACCAATCAATGGCCTCACAATATGAAGGACTTACTGAAGACCATCCTCATAACCAACATGCATGCAAACAGCCTGTGTTGTAAGCTAGAAAAAGGCGACTGAATAAGAATAATCAAAACAAATGTTGGAAATGGAACATTAATATTCATAAGAGGAACAGCATACAAGATTTGCTAGTGCATATAGTAAGCAATCAACTGCTAGTGGTGAGCTAGAAGGGAATCAAGGTGAATCACAAGTGTATCAAGGTGACACCTGAGTGAATCCAAATGACTACCTCATACAGTATATTCTACTGTATTTATATGGATTGGGACATACCCATTATAAACATTAGTACGGTATGACACTTCTAAGGTCATATCAAGACTGAAGACAGTTCTATTGATTAAACTTATTCTGTTTTTTTTTATTTATGTTAAACGTATATATAGAAATTATTTTGAAAATATAATGATTTTTTTTCTGTTGAATATCTTTATATTATAATTTGTTTGCAATTCCCTGACACATTGTATTTTTTATATTGCTTCTTAAGAGAAAATGTTTGGATTTTAATATTAAAAAAAATATATATTTGGGTGAATGTCTCATCCAAATAATTCAGCATGATAAACTTCTAAAATTTAATGTGCGAATAAAAAAGACAAAGTGCCTGAGTGAGAGAAGAGGGATTTTGTTTTTAACTATGGCAAAAGAATGATAGAAAAAATGGCATAAAATTCTTTTGGTTCATAAACTGCAAAAAAAAAATTTCTGAAATAATGTACAAAAAAAAAATGTTGATTTTTATGAGTTGATAAATGAAACATTTGATATCAATGGAAAAAAAAAGATGTAGATTACAGTAAAATTGGGAAAGGCAAAAAATCTTTAAAAATAATGAGGAAAAAGACTTTTTGAAAAGCCAACTGGAACAAAGAAAAGAACGAGAAATGAATGTATGAGGTAAAAAATAAAACTGAACAGGGTTAAGACGAAAGGAATAGAAGAACATTTTTCAACAAATTTCAAGGTTTCTGTTTTCTTTAGAGGCAAGGGAACCAAGTCACTTTAAACTCTATACTACTTAACAACCCATTCTATTCAGACTTCCTTTCCTTCCTACAGCTTGTTATTTTTGCTATTTCATTGTAAACATCTTTGTAAAAAATTCTCCTGTGGGAGAAAATTGTCTGACAACTCATTTTATTAATTTTTTCATAAGAAATGCTTCTGCAAAATATGTTTATATGCCAAGAGAGATGCTGAGAATGGTGTATAAGATTAAGGGAAGGTGATTTTCTGGTAAGAACAATTAAATACCACCAAATTAGAGTTTTTAAGCTTGTTAAACATAGTCTAAGTTTTCTCTGCCTTGTGAATTCATTTAAAAAAAATTATTGACACTTTCACTCTAGTATTGTTATAGCCTGCCAGTGCTGGCTCATTCTGGTGAAAATAGGAAATTTACTGGAAATGATTATAAAAACACTGATGTTGGTTTCTGGTGGGCAATATCATTTTGGTTTCAATCAGATACTCTGCTGTATAGACTAAGCTAAAAGACACCCCAAGACAAAATATAATAAGAAATGTCCCAAAATAAGTCATATTGTGCACTTCTATACATCTATGCTGGTTTAGAAATGCTTGGGAGTGACATTTCATGGTGTCTTGAAAACACAAATATGTCATTAGTGTCAGTTTTGTAAATGTATGTAAGTACATCTATGGCAGTGAAAGTATGGCTGATATAGCCGCAAATGATATATTACAATAGAAGTTTTCTATTGTTTTTATTAAATATAAGCTATTTTATTCTTTGCATAAGGGACTAAATAGTAGACTTTTGTGCTCCCAAACTAATATCCTGGATTAACCTCATAATCATTTGATCTTTAGTCACTTTTTAATTGCTGCATAAAGCCAAACATAACATGAAAGTTTTTTGAAAAAATTCACATGATTTGACAGTCTTGTATAAAACAAAACATGTATTTGAGAATGAAATTTAAACTTTTCTACAAATACAAAAATAGGCAATTAACATTTCATTAGAAAATGAGAATACAAGGTCTGATCAAAAAGTAAAGTTGATATTGTAATGCACCTAATATATATATATATATATATATATATATATATATATATATATATATATATATATATATTAAAATCTGCTACATTTATAGGGGTGGAGTGCTTAATATCGGAAATACAGCATTTTTAAATATAAAGAGTATGGACATTGGAATCAACTCTGGATGGTGACTGTCATGGTGTCAATGTGGTTTACAATCTTGGTATGAAAATTGCATTGAAAAGTGAAACTGACAGTCAACATGCAGTGTTTATTCCTATGTCTACATTATCTATATCTATCTTGAATATTGAAAACCAATAAATGTAGGAAATTAGCATTTCATTATAAAATAATTCGGCAGATTCAGTGTTCATATATTCGTTTTTCTGTGAAATATTGTTCATGTGTAATTGTTTATATACTTAACGCCATCATAGATCTATATAAATAGTAAGTTATTTGCAGATGATGGAGGATTTATTCAATTTTCTTCTTTTTAATTGACTTTATTCATTTAAAAATTGTTTATTGAACAGTAAACCAAGTAAAATTAATTTCTCAGTAAATGCACCTGGATGGGATTATATAACAACATTGGTTTGCATTGAATATTACACTGAAACTGGCGGCCATCATGCAACAATTTTGATTCTTATGTCTATATCTATAAAAACTCTATCTACAATACTGAACACTCTTCACTTATAAATATAGCAAGTTTAAACACACACACACACACACACACAATTAAGGAATATATATACACACACATTTACATATATATATATATATATATATATATATATATATATATATATATATATATGATGGACTCTCCCATCGAACTCGACGTATGAGGGTCAGACAGTTCAGGTGCCAGAAACTGAAAGCCCGACACCCGCACAGGATTTGATTATAGTGGTGAAGGCTTTGTGCAGGGCCATCCACACTTTTGGGAGGGACGAATACAGGGACCTGGTGCAATACATACATACATACACATATACATATATATATACCCTATTTCATATTCAATGCAAAACAAAAGGCTCATAAAATATTCCAAAATACAAGAGCTGTCCACCCTGAAAAACCCAATGAATCAAATAAATATATTATTCTACCCACAAACTCTATCACAATTACAACCAAAAAGAATTTATCTAAACTAATGGGGGAAACACATCACAAATAAATTTGTTCAATTTTGTGTTACAATTTCCTCAGTACTTTTCTTGATATATAAAAATGTATATTGTTCTATCCTATTATATATATATATATATATATATATATATATATATATATATATATATACATAAATATACATACACACACACACACATATATATACACATAAATATATACACGCACACATATATATATATATACGCACAAATATACATACATATATATATAAATATATATATATATACATGCATATAAATATACACATAAATATATACATATATATACACAAATATGTATACATACATATATATACACATAAATATACATACATATATATAAACATAAATATACATATATATATATAGACTTAAATATACATCCATACATATATACACTTAAATATACATACATACAAATATATATGTATACATACATATATATATATATATATATATACACACAAATATACATACATATATGTACACAGATAAAAATACATACATACATATATATATATATACACACACATAAATGTACATACATATACACATTTAGAAATACACATATATAAACACATAAATATACATATATATACATATAAATATGCATAACACACACACACACACACACACACACACATATATATATATACACACATAAATATACATACATATATATATATGTGCATAAATATACATACATACATATGTATATACAGACACACATATTCATACATACATATATATATATATATATATACACAAACATAAATATTCATGCATAAAATGTGCTCCTGAACTGGCTCCTGCTCTATCTGTACTATATAACAACTGCCTCAACAACTCCTGCTTTCCAACCTGTTGGAAGTCTTCATCTGTTGTACCTGTCTTTAAGAACTCTTGCAACCCTTCTGACCTATCTAACTACCATCCTATCAGTCTCCAACCACTCTTTGGCAAAGTCTTTGAAGCTTTAATCAATGCTGAAGTAGTTAAGCACCTTACATCCGATGATCTGCTCTGATAAGCAATATGATTTGTTTTGCCTGATCTACAGCTGATGTGCTCATGCCCATAACTGAATTAGTTTACCAAGCACTTCACAATAACGGAGAACCTCATGCCATGGCTCTAAAGCATTTGATAGTGTTTGGCATGCCAACCTCCTTTGTAAGCTTCAGGGATATGGTATTTCAGGACGATTATTTGACAATACAATCATTCCTGTCAAACCATGTAATGAAGGCCATTCTTAATGGATTCTCCTCCAGTTCCTTTCTCACGAATGTAGGTGTTCCCCAAGGCTCTATCCTGGAAACTACACATTTCCTTATCTTCATTAACAATCTTCTCGATGTCATCAGTTCCCAAAAAGTCTTCTATGCAGACAACACTACTATTTATTCTTGCCTAAATAGCAAATCTGGTATGGCTGACAAAATTAATCTGGTTGTTGGTCTCGAAAAGGATTTCCAATCTGTTGTTGACTGGGGCAGGGAATGGCTAGTTAACTTTAATGACTCAAAAACACGTACACAAATTTAGCAGACTCCATTAGAAACATATTAGTAGAAAACACAAATATATTAACTGCTTTCGTCTGCAAAAAAAGATTAAAAATAATGGAGGCTTTAATAATAAAAAAGAAAAAGCTTACCCTTAGCAATATTAACTACGAACAAAGCCACAATGTGCTAACCGTATTCGGAAATTAAAATCATCCCTACTACACTCTAAGACATACACATAATGCACACACAATTAAGCTGAAAAATCAAATCATCCTTGATAATGGCTAAAGGTATAGCCGAAAGCGCTCGGAAACATAAAACATTTGGATAGTTCCTACACACCCTTTGTCCTGTAAAGAAAGCTCTTGTTCAAACACAAGAAAAATTAAATAAAAAGCTCAATCATAGTACCTTGTCTATCATTTTTAATGAAACATGCATAAACGAAGGATTGCTGCCTAAATATACAAATATATATATATATATATATATAAACACACACACACAGGGTGTAATGAGTAAATTGTTGATATTTTATATTTTTAATTTTGCACATGCTCATTGTTTTAGATTTTGTCAACTGCACAGTATAGTAGGGGCAGTTGGGTACTGTCTATGAGGAAAAGAGCACCATGACACAATTCACTCCACCAAAAATTTGGAAACTGTATGATATACTGCTTTGCATTTGCACCAGAAGCTCCAATACAAACTTTTCAAAGTGTTTGGGTGTCAATATGAGAATAGTGCACAGGATTCAGAAAGAGTTAGTTGAGTCTAATGGTGATTATGATGGTATTTGGTGTCATCACTAGTGATGGTGACATTATACCTCCATTCATCTTCTTACAGAGCCTCAGTCTCAACATGAGAGGCCTACATCCAGTGCCTTGTGGAGGTAGTGCTGCTCTAGGTCAAAAGGGTGGCTGTTGGAAGACTCTAAGTCTGGCAATGTAACTCTGCACCATGCCACACCAGCAGGAGAACCCAGTGATTGATGTCAGATAATTTCTGCAACCACATCACCACTTACATCTGGCCACTAAACTCCCCAGACTGCAACTCCCTTGATTATTATGTATGGGGTCCAGTTGAACAAGAGACCAACAAAACACCTTTTAACACCAAAGATAAACTGAAGGCAAGGATTATGGCAGAATTCACCAACTTAAACAAAGAAACTGTCAAGAAGAGTTGCAGGAGATCCTGAAGTTGTTTGGAGGCCAAGATTGAAACCAATGGTGATTTTATTGAATAAATTTACTCTTTAGTATTTCAAGATTTTTTGTGCAACTTTGGTAAACATAACTGTTAAAATGAGATGTCAGTGTTATTTTCATTTTTGCATAATTTAGGTGACCATTTATCGCACCCTGTACATACATACTCACATATATATATATATATATATATATATATATATATATATATATATATATATATATATATATATATATATATATATATATATATATACACTACAGTTCTGGTAATTTTTAAAATTGGCCTTAAAAGTAAATGTTTTATACTTTAAATAAGAGAAAATTATTATACATGGTTAAAAAAAGTGAGACATGATTTTTTATTAGAAATTTTATTATGACAAATAAAAAGCATTTTATGATTAAGTTTTGCTCTTGTCAAAATATCCTCCTTTAACCTTGATTATGCAGGACAAATTTTTGGCATTTGTTGCAAAAGTTTCTTAAAGTATAAGTTTGATAATTGATTCCATTCTTTTTTCAATAACTCTAAGAGCTCTTTTTAATTTTTTCCACCCTTCTGTCAAGTTCATCCCATAGTAATTCTGAGAGCCACTTCAAACTTTTGAACTATAGTATATATATATATATATATATATATATATATATATATATATATATATATATATATATATATATATATATATATATATATATATTTAATTAATGTGGAAAAACTTGTCACTTAAATGAGTGGTGTTATTTCAGTCATGCCAAATTTGAAGTTTTGTAAGCACATTGTTGTAATGCCTTTACTCTTCAGTGCTATTGGCTTTCCACTAGTAAACTATGGTAAAAGAACCAGCAATTTTGGCAAATAACATTCTTACAATATTATATATATATATATATATATATATATATATATATATATATATATGTGTGTGTGTATGTGTGTGTGTATATATATATATATATATATATATACACACACACACACAATGTCAGACTCTATTATGCAAGTCAATGTTTTCATAAATTGATGCTAGTAAAAAAGTCACAAATCTACCATGTAAATTTCAGTTTGTCATAAATGTTCGTATTTAAAATAACTACAATAACTTTAAATAATTTGGCTATGTGAGATTTTATTCTGTGATTATAATTGTATAGCTATTGATATTTTAATTTTTCAGATATATCAAGATTTCTTCAGATTGCAAGAAAGATATAACCTAGAAAATAAAACAAGACATTGTAAATTTATTGTGTAACTGGAATACAATGTTGGAAATCGCAAAAAGTTGAACAAAGTTCATAGAATATTTGAAAAAGAAATTCAAAACCAATGGTAAGGTAAGAGGAAGAATAAAGTGTCTTCAAGAATGTCACAAAAAGAGATTTAAAAAAAAATCTAAGATTGTAAATATGAAGAAAAGTGATCTGATCAGCAAGAAAATATTTGAAGAAAATGCTTCTATGCAAGTAAAGAGAGAGAAAAGGTGCAGAACATTACCTGAAAACATGAAAGCAAGCAAACTATCACCTTTAATAAAACATTATAAAGAGAAATGTGTATGTTTGAATGTAGAGATAAACAACAGTAACTTTTCATTGGGTGGGCCCCATGGCTGAGATACAGGTTGTGTTTTTCATGAGAATAATTAACCAACATAAATTAGAAGACAACATGGATGAGGTGGAGTAATGTTTTGGGTTAGGTTTTTAAGAAGTAAAATTATAGGTTCCTTCAAATTAATAACATTAAGATAAATGCAGAGAATTATTATAAGTTTTGAGACAGATCAGTTTTTGAGTCGGAGGATAACCAAGAAAATTTAAGATAAAGAGGATATTTATGCAAAATAATACTCCTTCCCATTCTGCAAAACTGACTATTGCCCACTTTACCACTTAGAAAAAAAGTTTCAAAGATACCAAAATTAATAATTTATTAATAACTGAATACTAATATATTTTTAAATACTATGTCCCTTACATGTGAACTTCCATAACCTCTTGGGGATAATAGTGAAATGGTTTCCTGTTGCTTTTTCAATGATTTTGAATTCATAGTTGTCTTTCTCTTAGACTGACTATTGCCCATGGTTAGATAGCCCAGACTACTCTGCTATTTCATCCATTTCTGGTGACAGAAGAGATGGTGTCATTCCATTCTCTAACATCATTTACTTCAAAAGTGAACACAGAAAACCTGGCCAGGATTTGAACTCAGCTCAC
This sequence comes from Acanthosepion esculentum, assembly GCA_964036315.1. Classification (NCBI taxonomy): domain Eukaryota; kingdom Metazoa; phylum Mollusca; class Cephalopoda; order Sepiida; family Sepiidae; genus Acanthosepion; species Acanthosepion esculentum. The sequence goes on along the minus strand of OZ038489.1, from coordinate 57,804,682 downwards.
TGATTCCAATTCTATGTTGATAACCATTACACTAATTTCTGTGATGAAGAATTACATTCAGACTATTGTCCTCATCTTAAATATGGCTTATGGTGGACATGCTATGAACAAATTGAGTGTTTTTGAGTGGCACAGGTTGTTCAAGGTAGGGTAAAAAGCTATGCATGATGACACAAGGACAGAGTAGCTAACAACACAATGAACAGATGCAAATGTTTATATGTTGTTATTATCACAATGTTTTGGACATTGTGCTCTCCTTCATCAGGTTTTTGTTGACCAAATAAAAAATCAGGGAATTTCAAACTGAGATCTTTATTTAATCTATAGGAGTATATTGTTCTCACTATGGTGACCATATACAGAGATATCTCATCTAGTACTAATTTAGAAGAGTGATGCTCAGTTATTGTTTGCCCTTTCCACTGACCAAGAGATTGAACTTGCAATTACTATGTCACCAAATTTATGAACCAACACTTTAACAAGTAGGCTATTGCCACATAAGATAATCCCAAGTGGAGAACTTGGATTCTTAAACCTATCCTGCCTGCTAAGGAGTGCTGCTGCTGGTCAAGCTTGATGGTACTCATCAAGGCCTTACTTTTCTACTGCATTTGCTTCTATTGAAGCCTTGCTGTCCTTTATTAATGGCTCCCATATTCTATTTATTTCTATGCTAGGCCTAATAAGGAGATCCACTTAGCCTAGCATATGTTCTCATTCTTTCAAATATCTGTCTCAGTAGTGTTCTCTGTCTAATATTTTTAATTCATTCCACAAAAGTTGAGGACTATACTTTCCCTTCATATAAGATCAGCCATGCCTGATTTCATTGTCTCACCCCTAATTATGAAATTTTGATGTTTGCCCTGTCTTACTTTTAGGGAACAGCTAACTAGTTTCACCTTTATATTCTTTGCCACAACTCCAACAAATTGAATACATGCAGTTCTTGGTCATGTTTTCCTATGTCTTAGGCTTAGCTCTTGTATTTGGTGACAGTGTAATTTTGAATTCAGTACTTGGATTCAGTGGAAAAAGGGTGAGAAATAACTGAGCAGTACTAAACAAGAACTAGACCATATATCCCTGTTCAGTAGAATGAGAACAATCTATCACCATATGGTTTCAGTTTGAAATTGACTTGATAGACTAGAGGGTACAACAGCTGAAACATTGTGATAAAAACAACAAAGATGAGGACAATATTATGCTTGTAAGTAATGTAAATAGTTGTTAAACTATTTAAACAATTTAAATTTGTGTTTCATTAAAAACGCTATCAACAGCTATGGACAATGGAGTAGCAAAAAGATTAATTTCCCTTTCTAATACCAGAAAGTTTTGAAAACAAATTCTTCATGCAATTTTAAAATTATATCTGCATATTCTTTCAAGCACTGTGATTCGACCTTCTCCAATGTCTGTATGGTGGTGAAGTGGGATAAGTCTCTGCCTGTAATCTGCATTGCCCATGACAAAAGTTTATTCTTGAAAGCCTTCACACTCTCTTGCAACATTATTATTACCTGCTTTGGGCCCTGACTCCCACTGTGCAAAGTTTTGAAAAAAATTTCCATCATACTTGATGAAAGTACAAACATTATAGGTGTTGCTTATTGTGCTGTCTTTCTCAGAGGAGTTGGTAAAAACTTTAATGTCACTGAGCATTATTAGATTTACTACCTTTGAGGGGAGCAGCGACAAGGCAAGGAAAAGGCAAACAGGAAAAGTGCACTGAGTGTGCAGGCTTGACTTGGTCAAATTAGGCCCTGGAGCCTCAAGTTTAGAATGTTAAGATGGCCAGTCAGCTCACTGAGGAATTGAATCTTACAAAGATTGGATCACTTGGAAAAATATTTTCCTTTTATTGCCTAGAACAATCCAATCTTATCTTTCAAAGCAAAACCTTATTTAAAGTAATACTCTGGCTGAGCTAACCTGACTTCAGAAGGGTACAAAAACTCTCCATATTGAACTGTTGGTGGTTGAGGGCACTTACCTGTATAAATCTAATAGTTTTCATAACCACATCCATCATGTTTTTTTCTGCACAGTGCATCTTGGTGCAGAATGCAATAGATAGCAGGGATCAGTACACCAAGACTGTTCAACTTTTCTTTAATGCAGCCATTTCAGAGCATATTGCAGGTACACCATCTTTTGCCACTGACATGAGTTGTGTCTAAGCCAATCCTGCACATTCAGTGCACTTTTCCTGTTCACTAAATATATCTTACCCTGTCACTATTCTTTGTGAATCTAATAATGCTCAGTGACATTAAACTTTTTTCGAACTCCTCCGATATAAAACTCATCTTTGGTATGATGATATACATCCAGCAGCAAGGCCTCTAATTGGGAGATTTTGAGGAGCACAGAATAACCTCTTAATTGCTGTTGTTCCCAGATTCACTCTGACCTGGGGTGTTAGCATCTGTTAAGGTCCTAACTATGGGCAAATAGTGAACCCCAAAACTGGGGTCAAAATATTATGAAAGAGTTGTAGTAAGAATACCAGCAATACATTTTCATAGTAAAAACAAATTACAAGCAATAGATTATTGGAAAAGGAAGAGAAAAATTACCAGCAATACATTTTTGAAAAATACAATACCAAAGCTTCCAAGAGAATTAATTGAAGAAAAATTAATTTTCACCATTAAATGACCCATAAGGAATTTATATGCCATTAACAAACCAAACCAAACCAATAAGAACAGTACAATAAGCTGTACCTGTAATCTCTGTATTTTCATCAAGTTTGATAGAAAATCTTTCAAAATTTTGCTTGTAATCCATGATCCATATGTTAGGCCCATGGATGCATGGCTGAGTGGTTAGAACATTTGCTTTCTGACCATGAGACCCGGATTCAAATCTCACCACTGCTGATTTGTCAGGAAGGAGACTTCCTGATGTTATTAGTCTGGAGGGGGCAATCCCAGCATACAGCACCCTTGGAAAGTACCTGAAAACCATACTACGGGTGAGTGAAATTGGGTAGGTAGAACATTCTGGGGCTATTGATAGCTGTGCTAGCACAAAGTCACAAGTCATCATGATAGAGGGTTTGAGTGTGCTGGCCTTGTTCAGATTGTTGATCATGCTAGATAACACATTCTTTTCCAAAAACTGTAACTAAGGTTTGCTCAGTATAGTTCCAGTATAAACCACAGGTGGGCTCTGTGGATGTTGAACAAACACAAATGTGCCTGAGTGAGCGTCTGCAATAGAGATTGGCTAGCCGCCCTAGTAGACGGGTATCCTCGAATACAAATGGCCAGCTATTATTTTATCATTATATGTTAGACCAGAATTCATGTCTCTTTTTTTGAGCAGATTCTCATAACCCAAATAAACATTTGCATTTGTTCATTGTGTTATTAGCCGCCCTGTCCTTTTGTCATCATGCATAGCTTTTTAGCCTACCTTGAACCACCTGTGCCACTAAAAGACACTCAATATTTTCATAGCATGTTCTCCATAAGCCATTTTTAATAAGGATAATTTTTCAATAAAACAATTACCAAACTTCATACAAAACTTGAAGTTAATCAGTTTCAGCACATTCCTTTCACTTATATTTTTGAAAATAGTATAACGCAAACATGTACAACTTACTCTCTACTATTAGATAACAAATGATACAAATGGTCCAAGTCTAAAAAAAATGGAAGTTGGTACATGTCCAGACATGCTCAGTTGCAAATGTTTGCTTGAATCATTACTCCAGTGGCATGCTGGGATCATTCAAGAAATTAAATTGTTACACTTTATATATATATATATATATATATATATATATATATATATATATATATATATATATGTATATATGTAGGTGTGTGTGTGTGTGTGTGTGTGTGTGACAGTGCATATCTGTAGAAGTAACAAAATGAATAAAAAGTTTTTCCTCTTGTCAGTTTATATATATATATATATATATATATATATATATATATATATTAAGTGAGATAGATATTTATGTGTGCATATGTGTAGAGACAAATATATAATTTTATGATATCAGACATCAGTTACATTTTTTTAATTAAAAAGTTTAATCCAATGATTTCAAAATGAATCGATCAATGAAAATCATCTTCACTTTAGTCACACAGTTTAAAGAATCCGAAGCTGTTTTTTCTCAAAAATATTTTGTATGAGTATTTTGATGATTAGATATTTTCTTAGTAATATGGCTTATTAAAATCAAATTAAGAATTCAATAATAACTAGTTGCTAAACTAAACAACATACCTTATACTGAACATTTTTCTGTATCTCTCACAAACAAATATTCAGAGAAATAATTAGAAATTAGAAAATATGATTCATTTTGAAATAAGAGAATGATTAAGTAACAATCTGCATCAGAAGATTGACAGAAGAAACAAAATGTCAAAAACCAAATGATATTTGAAAAACATTTCAGAGAGTTCTTTGCTGAAACAAACTATAAAATAACTGAATTTATATATTTTGCTAAATGGCATTTAATAGCCTAAAATACAGTTTAGACTACATTAAATGTCATTCTCTAATGAAAGATGAGAAATAAATAAGATTTTTTTCTTTTCTATAAATAATTTTTTAATTTGGAAATATACTTCGACTTTTTTAGTGCATTATGAATGAACATACATCACTATGAATATTAAATTTGTTCACTCAAATTATGCATTCATGATTTGTATGGTTTAAAATTTACATACTTTAAACAGTGAATATTGTACAATTATATTTCAATTTTGTTACTCACAATTTATTTCTAATTTATATTATGATAAAAGAATCAGAACTACTTTTTGATAAATGACCAAAATGTAAACTGAGTTGAATATTTTAATAAAAAGTATGAAAAAAGAAATAATAATTTTTAATATACAAAATTCTGACAACTACTGGTAATTTAAAAAAAGAGGATAAATTTACCATTTTTCTCAAATTCATAGTTATATTTTCTTTTAATTGATATATATATATATATATATATATATATATATATATGCACAAAAATCTACCTATTTCTCTCACTGCCAAAATCTTTGTGTGACCTTGGTAAATTAATTGCTTTTGTTAATTTTACCACAAACTCAAGAGTGATTAACAATATGCTTTTCTCAGTACATTTTATGAGTTTTGAGGACCAGAAAATAATTTAGTGCATTTGTACTAATGATGTATCTTGGGTGATAGAACATCTTAAGCATAGTGATGCTGAATAAAAAACAAGCAAACATACTGGGCCACCAGAAAAATTTCACCTGTCTGCACTTTTTTTAAGTTAAAAAGGATTTTTTTTGTAACAAGTGACCTTTCTTATTACAGAAAGTACAAAATCTCAAACTATGAAGTTAGCAATTCATCTTGTTGCCTTTGGCTTGAATAATTTGATGTGACATTGAATAGAACAATGTCCAGATTTTTTTCATTGGGAATTTTTCCCCATTCTTTTTGGCAGTAATCCCCAAACTCTTGGAGATTGCATTGTTTGAGGTTGGAGCACTTCTTACTTCAATTCCCACCACAATGGTTTAATTATATTCAGATCAAAAGTTGAACATTTTCATCCATCTACAAGAAACCTTTCTGTTGCAAGGTATGGCAAGGAGCACCATTAGACTAAAAAAATGTTCTATCTTCATCGTCTGTCAGAAGATTAGACTGTAGTAAACTAATATAGTTTTCTCTTTTTAGGTTTCCATCAACCTTTACCAATTTTTTCTACCATTGCTTTTGATACAACTCCACATCTTTAATTATTCACCTCCAAATTTTACCATTTTTTTGTGTATCTTGCATTGTTTCTTTTTCACACTAATCTTCTTACATATCCTTTTGCATTAGAGTGTAATTATTTTGCATTCAACACTAAAAATTTCTTCTTGCCACTTTCCAGCATCCCATGTTAAATATTTTTTGACCATTCAGTCTCCTATTCTCATGTTTTTTTAGTTAATTGTTTTGTTTTTTGCTGCTATACACCTCCTGTTCATGTTTTTTCATAAAACTCTGCATACTGTATCAACTGAAACTTTATTGTTAAGACTGCATTCACTCCTCACCTGTCTGGCTGTTAATTTTGATTTTCCTACTGAAACTCTCACAAACCTTCTTTCATCTCTTTTGTCAAATTTTTGTGATCTTCCAGTTCTTTTCATGTAAAACACTTCCAGTAGTAATAAATGCTTTTTGGATGGTTTGAACACTCAGTTTCTGGAAATTCCCAGCTGCCTGGCTATCTTTCTATATATTGAGTCATCTCTTCTTTCAAAGTCACAACCTTTATCTTTGTTTCAAAAGAAATTTTAGCCACGAAGAAAAGAAAAAGCCAGCTAATGTTCAACTTCATTGACTTGCCAACTCCTGTTAATAAGATGGAACAATTCCTATTTAGGAATTTGCACATTATCATGACTTTATTATCTCAGATCTTTCAATGGTCCAATAGTTTTCCATTGCCTTTTTTCAGCTTTAAGCTGCTTAAAGCAGTGTATCTTTTGTTACACAGCACCTACCAAAATGCTTGTTTTTCTGCTAAAAAATCTTAATAAAATAAAAGTTATATAATCTTTTTATCATTGACAAAACATTTTCACACCAGTGTATACATGAATATAGAGAGGAAGACGGCATATTTTCATAGATGATATATAGACATTGTGTAAAAAGTTGCTGATGTTACACACAATATCTACATAAATGAAGTTGATAAAAAAAGAAATGACTCAAGTTTTTTCTTTTTTATTTTCTGAAATAATAACTTTCACAATTTTACTTTTTAGGGATGAGTTAAATTTATTTGTTTTCTTTTTTTAATATCTAAAGAGATATGCTGTATTTATTCACTAAGGGAATATTTTGAAGATAGGAGTGTTGTGACCTTCATATAAAATGTTGAACTTTATAAATTTTTGAGCAATTCAAATGTCAGCCATAAATGATAAAAAGCCAATAAAACTAATAACCTTCCAAACATCAAATCAAACCCATTTAATTATGAATATTCATTAAGGGATAAAACTCAATTTCAATTCCTGCAGGTGGCAGAGCTCTAAAAGGTAAATTTATATGACAATAACTCGTGATAAAACACATTAAAGAATATCTAAGTGCTAAAAGATGATGTTAATTTATTGTATAAGGTATTAAACCAAATTTATGGGAATTTGAAAAAAATTAGTTACTATAATGCAAACTTTTTCAACTTACAGTTGGACTAATGTCATCATCTTTGTAGTTATTATCCCATTTTGGGAGTTGTAAGCTCTCCCCTTCTTCATGTGTCAGTTGATCTGGGTAACCATCAGAGAATGTAAAACTGAACCTTTTATTAAATCTCTCATGATAGATCATTCATGTTGAGAGATATCTTGTTTTGCTCTTTCTTAGTATTTGTAATATAGTAACAACATTAAGTAGAAACTTATGAAGTTTTGACTAATTCAGCTTTAGTGCTGAAATATGTTTATTTTATTGTGACAGATGGTTACAAGTGAGAGGGGAGATGGGATGTGCTTATTTCATTAGCACAGTACTACTCAGTTACTGTTTGCTCTGTTTTTCCTATTGTGTCTAAGTCTCTACTACCCAGCCCAGGGATTGAACTCACAATAACTATGCTACCAAATCCTCTAGACTAGGGAATTAAAGCTTAGATTTGTGAATTGGGTGACATAGACAGATTCTTGAAGAAGGCCACAGTGTGCAACATCTGGAATGTGATAACAACAGAGATGAATACATTAGTCCAAATGTAAATAATAATGACTCATTTCAGAAATTCAGACCAAAAAAATCCAGTTTCCATAGAAATAATTACTTCTGAAATGTACACAGTGATTTTACAATTTCATTGCTTATACAAAATATAAGCAGCAAAATTAGTAATGAAATACTATCATTAAATTCCCTTTTTACAGGTTTAAACATAAAGGGACTATATTAACTGCTACATTGCTTGTTGTAGAATTACCATTTTGAGATTTAGGCTTTGATATTTGACATTTTTTATTAAGCCTAAAAGATTGGGAAAGAGACAATGGTATGTATTTAGAATTTGAATATAATTATAAATGTATCAGCTGACCAATAAATAGGAATTCTTCATATAAGGTGCCTGATATGAAGATTAAAGAATTTTAGTCATAAAGTTGGTCACCATTGGGGTTTTAATCATTTCACCCCCAGCAAGGCAAGAATGCCACTACTACACAAGAGGTTACAGAGAGTGAAAGTGAGAGAAAAGACTGAGTATGGGGAAGATTGAGGAAAGGACAAAAGATGAATGGAATTCAAGTAGATAGAAGATGGTGATTGACATTGCATTTAAATTTTTGAAGATTTTAATTATCAGGGAATCAAGTAAATGGAAGGGAGTTCCACAGGCAGGAAGTGTGAGAAAAGAAACTGTTGGAGTAGAAGTGGTGGTTTATTTGAATAAACATTTTTAAAATATAGTTTATAGACTAGTGGATTAAAGCACTGGTTCATGAATTTGGTGGCATAGTAATTGTGAGTTCAATCCCTAGGTTGGGTAGTATAGACTCAATCTCAGGGCAAGCAATAAAAGAGTAGTACTGAAAAAAATAGATGATTTAAAACATGGGCAGCAGGATGAGAACAAATTACCTCCATAGATTAAATAAAAGGTTTAGTTTGAAATTCCCAAAATGTTAACCAGATTAACAGACACCTGAAGAAGGCCAGAGAGCACAATGGACAAAACAGTGTAATAATAAATAATGTAAATAATGATAAGCCCTCATCACAGAAATCATGTTTAGAAACATTCTATGTACCATGCAATTTAGTTCTGTTTTCTCTTGTGTTGATGTAGGAAATTTTGTTGTAGACACTTAACAGGACATTAAATATTTCTCATAGTTTTGTTTTTGGAATTAAAAATTTCTATTACTTGGCAAAATGATTTTATAATTTGCTACAGAATATAAAATACTAAAGTAACCGTACTTGTCAACTATCATGGTCCCAAGAGAAATCTGCTGTCATCAGACAGTTTCTATTTTTTTTGGTGTTGTTATTGTTGTTTTTGGCATTTCATACTCAACAGAGCGATTGACCTTTTCCCAAACAAACCTTCTATCAGAAAAATAATTGAAGTAGCTTGGCATTATGCCAGTGTTCACTCAGAAAGAATTCTTATGTGCCAAAAGTATTATTCACTGTGAAATTCTTCAGTGCAGCACATGTGATTGATGTTAGAGGAGTTACACTAAAATAAATTAATATTTATGACTTAAATTGTTTCTTAAATTGTTTTGCTTTACTGCTTGAAATTCTTGAACTGTTTGTTTAATTTTTCAACATGTTTTTGATTTTTGAAATTTTTTTATAATCACTTTATTAACTATTACAAGTTCTGTTGAATATAAAGTGCAAAAACCAAAACAGAAGCTTCCTCTATTTGAAGTCAGAACATTCAGTTAACACTTAGATTACAGCATTTTTATCTGGGTGTGCTGTCCTATTTAAGGAAAATTAAGAAATTGCTATTTACTGGAAATAAAAGACTATTAAGATGCTGTTAGTGGTTTCTCATAGGTGCCACTATTTTGGTTTTGATCAAGTACTCTGCAGTACAGACTAGCTAAACGACACACACTATAGTAAAAATACCCCACAAAAGAGACTATTGTATGCTACTATGTGTCTAGACTGGTTTAGAAAGAACACTAATAACAAACAATAAAAACCAGTTAACTTCTGAATTCTAATTACTAATGCTGTGATAGGTGAGGATGGGTAGTGGGGTAATGGATAGCAGCTTGGATTGAGGAATTGGAGAGCTGAGTTTGAATTCCAGTCAAATCCATTACATTCACTTACATGCTAATACCTTTGAGAAAGGTATGAATCCTCTTTTTCTACCCCCAGCTGCAGGTAAATAGCAGGACAGACCAGGTTCTATTGCCTTGGATGGCCATTGGTCTACCATAGAAATGGCAACCTTTTGCAGGAAAAAAGCTGCCTCGTCAGTCATGTATTGAAAGATACATGATTGCCTAAGCATGTATCACACATGGCACATGACTGACTGAATGCTGTGATATTGTATTGTTCTCTAATACAATTCAATGAATGTTGGGTGACTGCTTGTGAATACCAGGGACTGTAAACTTGGATATGCATGTTAATCAGAGAGCTAAGTTCCAATTCAAGATGGGTTCATTGGGAAAGGTATAAAGTCACCTCATCTCCACCCCACCAATATGAGTTAATTAATAAGGCTTGTATCACTAAAATCATTATCATCTAAAAAAAAATTCTTACAATCTAAAAATGTTTTCTGGCTTTAAATAACCTGCAAAGAGTTGATAAACTGTAGAAAACAAATCAATCAATTATAAATATAATTAAAAGAACATAACTGCTGTTCATTTTCAGTAACACTTTCTTTAACCCTGTATTAGTCACCTTGGTGTCTGCCTCACATGACAACTGAGCTACATCTATGCCACACCACATGCTATATACCCTCATGTAGTTGGAGGGAGCAAAAGAAACAAGTTGCTAACTAGGAATTACAAGTACTTAAAAATTTGGGGGTAACAAAACACCCCATGTGACTAAAGCAGAGATAAGAATTAGTCATAAACGTTTTGCTTGAGAAAATATTGTAAAGCATAAACATTTAATAACATCTAAATAGTGATGTTAAGAAAACAAGGAATGCCATACAAAAAAATTCAGTATGAAAAAAAACTTGCAACTTTTTCATCTGTTATACTAGCAAAATTTGTCAGCATCAGTTGGCTGCTGGGGATAACTGACAGACTGATAAAAACTCAATATTTTACATGACACCACCAGTTTTTTTTCTTTTTTTGTCAAATTATACAACAAGACAGCAGAGGTATGGTTCTACAGAAGAATGCTAAGAATACCATGGACAAAGCATATGAGCAATGAGGAAGTTTTAGGGAAAATGGAAACAAAAAGTAAGCATACTTAGGATCAGGAAAAGATAGTGAAATTTCTAGGACAATGAGGAAAGAAGGCTTAGTGAATTGGATACTCACAAGGCCTACAAGAGGGGCCAAGGGTAATAGCAAGTAACCTACCTAATGAGCTTGTGTAAATGAATGGCAAAACATGGGAGTAGGAAGGATAGCAAAAATAAGCAAATACTGCTATGTACAAATAATAGGAAGTTGTGGAGAGACTTGATTGCCCAAATCATGAAGGGACACATCATATAAAAGAAGACCACGCAGACTCTGGATTAATAATTATCAGTACAGCAAATAAAATAAGCAAATTCATTTTGAATTTCAGTTGTGTATATTTACTAATGCCCTTGATAAAAGGCATAAATCCACATAACTCTGCTAAGTTCCATCACAAGAAATTATGACAAAACGGTCTTATCACTGGCATGTCATTATGCTTGAAGGAGAAATGAATTAATGAGTGGGGACCGGCACAACCACTCTCCCATAACTATCACCCATGCAGTAATAACAGTAAAACATTGTTATATCTAGTCTAAACATTGACAGTATGACACTTCTTTTATATCTTGTGTCCCTTCAGGGATATGGAAGTTCATGATTCTCCACAACTTATTATCCTTTGTAGCTCAAAGTAATGTTTGTCCTCTGATATCTCTACCATTCCATGCTCTTCCAGGAATTTACATAAGCTTGTTGGGTATGTTACTTACTGTTTCCCTCAGTCCCTTTTGCCTTCAGTAGGCCCTGTGAGTGGCACAATCTCTAAGCCCTCTTTCCTCGTTATGTACCTCAGAAATTTCAACTTTCTCTTTCTGATCTTAAGCACAAGTGTCCTTTTCATTCTCATTTTCTTTAAAACTTCTTTATTATTCACATTTTCCATCCATGTTATTTTCAGCATTCTTCCTTAGTACCACATTGACTCAATTTTTCTCATCTGTGCAGTAATAGTTTAGCATTCACTCTCATATAAGACAACTGATATTCTATAACAGTCCAGCACTCTTTGTTTGCAATGAAAATAAAATTTCCATTTTTTAAAATATTTTTCTTAGCTTTTGGAAGGCATCTTTGACTATTCTAATATGCCTTTGATTTCCATTTTCCATTGTCTGTTATAATACTTCCCAGACAGTTAAATTTCTGTACTTCCTTCATTTTGACATCTCCCGTTTGTAGCTTGCATCTTGATTTGTCCTTCATACATTTGTCATCTTAAAATTCACTTTCTTTTACTACCTTTCTAGAAGTTCTTGCAACCTCTCCCTTTCTGTATCTGCCATCACACACTGGACCATAATCTCTTTTGACCTATTCCCTAAAGATAACATTACACTTCTCTTCCCACAGCACTCATCAATCTATTTCCTAGCTGTTTTTGTTCATGAGACAAACTTTCATTTTATAACTTCAACTTTCTTTCTGTCATGTCCATAGTTTGACATGTAGTCAATAGCTGAATTTTTTCAGTGCATAATGACTGATTTGTGATGAACTTAGAGCTACATTGGATGGACCTGATTGATAGCTTGGAGGTTGGATAATTTTTAGAAATATTCAATCAAGATGACTGTGGGGAACGGGGAGTAATGTTTTGAGGTAGTACTGAAGGCAGTAAATTAGGTCCCTTAGAAATCAGTGGTGGTGGCAAAATAAATGCAGAGAATTTTGCAAGTTTTGGGACCAGATATTTTTGAATGGTACAGGGAACAACAAAAATATTTAAGCTAAATGTATATTAATGCAAAAATGTACAGGAATTAAATCCTATATAACTTTTTTAACCAATATATTTACATCAGGAGGCTTACTTGATAGTCAATCATTACAAGGGCAAATACCAGCAAAATACCTGTGGACATAGTTGTAGACCTACTACATGTTATTTTTGTACCATTTAGAAAATAACAATGATAATTCCTTTCACCACTCCCACAAATTTGAGGAAAAGATTTTCATGAGCCATTATGAAATTATTTTCTAACTAAAGAAAAACTTTTATTCAAAAAGTTCAGATTAGATTTTAGATCTCCCTTACATATATAAAAATAAAAGCCTACTGTTTCTCAATGTGCAAAACAATTTTGGAGGCAGGTTTGAACTACACATGTGTACACACACATGCACCCACATACAATGTAAGAGACAAAAACCAGCAGCTGCCAACTAAGGTCTTGTCCACACACACAATAGAAGGGAATAAACAGCAGCTGCCTACAAACTCAGAAACACAGGGTGACTGTCATAAAGTAAGTCTGTCCACACATTTCACATCACCCTATGACCACTTAATTACTTCATAAAACAAACTTCACTGCAAGGAAAATTGAACATTTTATTGGTATTGTATATATCTGAAAAGAATATATAAATGTTATTTCAACTGAAATTGTTGTTAAATGTTTGGAATCCTGACACTCAAATAGCAACAAAGACCTGAGTAGATGGATCCCAATAAATGTGCCTTCCCATTCTATAAGGCTGATGATTGCTCACCTTATAAAAAAGTTTCAGACACCAAATTAATAAAATGCTTCCCAGTTTCTAGATACTAATGCAATTGAAGTAGTAAACCAATACTAACTATACTACTAAGAAGACAATGTATTTCAAGATGCAAAAATGTTTACAGGTAGTAATGAAGGTAGTAAAATTAGGTCCCTTCAGAATCAATCATGGTGCCAAGATAAACTTAGAGAATCTCGTAAGTTCTTGGACAAGATATTTCTGAATAGAGCTGGGAACAATGAAGATTTAAGTGAAATGTATATTGATGCAAGTCAATGCTCTTTCACATTCTGCAATGCTGATGATTATGCACCTTGTAAAAAAGTTTTCAAAGACACCACATTAACTCCTTGTCTCTCTAGATAATATTCCAATAGAAAATTTGCTTCATCAATAAAATCAATATATATATAAGAATGGGAAATAATAGTCAAGCAAAGATTTATCTCTGAGGAGCATTAAAAACTGCTGAAGTAATGTTAAGTTTGAAAGCCTGATGTTGTGAAATATAAAGGAGCTCACAGGAACAATAAAATTATTTATTCAAATATATAGGATAAAATGTTAATTAAATAGGTTTCCATCCCTATTTCATTTGAATCACTTTATGGGTTGGATGTGCACTAATTTCACGGCAAATTTACATCCAGGACCATACAATGTATCTCCTTTCCTCACATAAATAATTTTATTGGGACGTTTAAAAATAGCAATACAAATAAAAACAAAATGGCAGAGATCTGAATGAGGACAGCTACATGGTATTTAAAAATTAAGCATCTTTGTATCTTTCTTATTATAAAATTGTAATCAGTGTATGTTGTATTTATTCCCCTCCCCATATATAAAAATGACTCCACCAACAAAAATATTATTAGTCTGAAGAAAGCTCTGCTAGGGAAAAAACAAACACTATTTCTGTTTTTCTATAAGTTGTTGTACTTTGCATAATAAAATCTGGCATATTACACTTAATTTTGAGGCAGGCATTTGCTGACTTGGTTATTTTAGTAATACAGATTAATAATAAGATATGGAGCACATACAAATCATTGAATGTCATTTTATAAAACTTTCAAAGCTAAATAACAGGGTATATTTATGGGCAGAATGTGTTTATTTAAATAATTGAAGTGGCCAACTTCACAAATAAAATTCTTCCTAAATTAAATTAATTTTGTAATTAAATTGTCAGCATATTAATTATAATTTATTATATTCTATAATTTATCATAATTATAATTTCATTGCTATTTCTCCTTGATTCAATTAAACAGCTTCATCTGAATAAGCTTGACTTGACCAATCTCCTATCTTTTTAACTACAGCCACAATGCCATGTTCTCTTTTTGTATGAATACACATTGGATTATTCATGTGACACATGCATAAACAAAGTTTAGCTATACAACAGTATTTTGCATTTCTAAATGATGTTTTATAACTTGTAAGTTTATGTTAAAATCTGCACTAAATCAGCCACTTACTTTTTATTAAGTAATATTTCCAAAACTAAATAAAACCTCTGACAAATATAAGCTTTATATTAGTTTGTTTCTGTAGATTCCTTGTGGAGCATAAAATTGCAACAACCCCATAACAGTTGCATATATTTTCATTGTGTCAGATTTTATTATGCAAGTCAATATTTTACGATAAAATTAATATTAAACATCCAATGTTGGTAAAATATTCAGAATATATTTAAGTAAATATCAACAGAGGTAATATTGTATATAATATATATGATTATACTTATATTTAAATGATGGATATATCATGTGAATTTCAACTTAAAGCATCGTCTTTTATTAGAAATATTTACATTAACTTACTTGGTGATGTGAGATTTTCTTGTGCAGTTCAGAGATTCAGAGAAACAAGATCTTTTATAATTATTGATAATATGAACACTGTGTTTGAAATTGTAAAGAAAAGAGATCTAATATTAATGAAAAAGATAATAAGCTAAAAAGTGGATTGACTAAGAAGAAAATATTTAAAAAATCTATTGTTGTCAATGTAAACCTAAAGAAAAGATGTAGAATGTTATGTAAAGACATGAACATAACCAAACTAACACCTTTAAATAAACATTACAAAGAGAATCATGTCCATTTTGTCTAGGAATATATGGAAGCTGATTTCTCAGCAGTAAATTTTAGCAGTAATACATTGACTGTCCCTGATGGCTGGGATGGAGGGAGATGGAGTAAAATTTCCAGGTAGTCTTATAGGCAGATGAAATTACAGATTTGGTGATAATGGCAAGATAAATACAGAAAATTATTGTAAGTTACTGAACATGATGTTTTTTTTCATTGATACAAAAGTTTTAAGCTGTTGCCAACCTTGCCAAAAAGGTATCAATCCCACCAAATTAATGGCATACCTCCTCAGCATCTCCAGATATTAATCCAATAGAAAATTTGTGGTCCTTTATTAACAGAGATGTATATTTGAGAATAAAAAAATCAATGAATGAAAGATGATGTGGAAGTTTTGAAAAAATGCCAAAGAGTCATGTTAACATCTGTAATAAAAAACTAATAATTTATTTTGGTTATTTACACTATTTACATTGTTCAGACTGTTGCTCTCATCTTCATTGCCAAATTTATGACATTTTGTGAATATGGCATTGAAGATGAAAATTCTAATCTCCTGCTTTTTCAGGGGATTAGAATTTTTAACTGAACACTTTATTTCACCCAACGGAGTAGATTATTCTAGTTCCATGTGTCATCCTCTTCCAGTTATCTCCCTTTAACTCAACTCTCTAAGTTTCTGTTCACATCAGCTGTAACCAGGTATTGAACTTACAACTCTTTGGGTCAAGTCACTGGATTCAACCAATTCTTTTATCTACTGGGCCATGTATCCTTGAGGAACAATGTAAATAGTGTAAATAATTACAATACCTCATCTCAAAAATATAGACAGATATTTATTTTGGTGTATGAAATATTGCGTTAATATAACACTATCTTTTGGATTTTTAAAGAAAAATTTACATTGCACTTTGTTTGCATAATAAAACCCTAGACCTTGAAAACAAATTATCAAAATATTTAATAAATATAAATAAATTGAAACATATGATAAACTCACAAAAATATATCCTGAAATAATTTAAACTATTTACAATGTTCAGACAGTTGTCCTTATCTTTATTGTCAGAGTAAGGATGTTTCAGCCCTTGTACACTTTGGCCTTCTTCAGGAGATTGGATTTTCAAACCAAACCCCTTATTTTATACCCCAGGGTAGATTTTTCCAGTTCCCCATGCCATGCCTTTTTCTGGATATATCAGTTTCAGCTATTTCCCTTTAGTAACTCAACTCTCCAAGTTTTTGTTCACCTTCTCTTTGGCCAGGTATTGAGCTCACAATTCGTTGGTTCAAGTCACTGGATTACTTCAACTTTATCCACTGGATACTGGTACAACAGCTGAACATTGTGAATATGACAATAAAGTTGAGGACAACAATGCAAATAGTGTAAATAGTTACAATACCTCATCACAGAAATATAGACAGATATCTTGAAATGTTTACTAAAATTGGTTAGTTAATGCCATTTTATTGTGTTAATATTGACTTGCATCAGAGATAGAGCAATGAGAATTTTGTTTTTAGAATAAAAATCAACAATTTCTAGTTTATTTGTTAACATTAACTATCTAATTTATAAGAAAAAACAGAAAGACTGTTAATTTAATAATTATTTTACAATTACTTTCATCTCCAAGGAATAAAAGTGGATTGCTTAGTTACAAAAAGGGAAATGTATTTAGGAAAGTAGATTGTAAACAATTATTGGAGGAATATGAATTTCAAAAAAAAAAATTGACAGTCTTATGAAGGAAAATATAAGAGAAAGAAAAAAGAATGATTCCTAATTATCCAAGTTGTGTTATTTTTTTAAAAATTTTGTTTTGTGTTTATCATTCACAAATCATCATTTTATTTTTCATTATTCATAATCCCTTAGGTACACACAATTCATTTCACTTGTCTTAAGGGACTACCTTTTATGAGAAAGTTAAAAAAATTGTGTATATGTTTTTTTCAAAGGAAAGCAGAAACTATATAGTATTAATATTTAGAATTTCTAAATATCAGATTTTATTATTTTCACAACAAAACTGGCAGTAACCAACAGATTCAGTATACAAATATATCCTGAAATTTTTATCAATATCTGTTATAGCATGTGAATTTCATATTAGATGTTTTTATTAGAAATGTTTACAATAAATTAATGGATTGTGTAAGATCTTATTGTGCATCTCAAGGGGTTAGTCATCATATAATAATAAATATAATAATTAAATATTATAGTTATTTTTATTTCTGTTTTAAATTTGAGATAGATAAACATTGCCATTGATAATTCGAAAGATATAACCTCAACAGGTAAATAAGTTATTGAGTTACTGAAACATAACATTTGGAATTGCAAAAGAAATCTGAAGAAAGATCAGACAATCAAAAAAGAAATTAAAAACAATAGCAAAACAAAAGCAAGAAAAAATGGTTTTAATAAAGTTATAAAATGAGAGTTGATAAAAATTAAAAGGATCATAAGTAAAAAACTGGACTGAGAAACAAAAATGTATTTGGAGAAGCTGCCATTGAATATGTAAACAGAGAGAGAAAATGCAGAATATTAAGAACATTGGCTAAAGACAGGAAAACAACTGGAATTTAAGTAATCATCACACAGAGTAATGTGAAAATTGAATTATATGAAAACTGATTTCTCTATAATAATTTCTAGTGATAAATGTAGAAATAAATTGAACTGATCTGATGGAGGAATACAAGATTGGGTGTTCATAGAAATAGTAATCAAATACTAGCTAATATAGCTTTTGTCTTTTAATCACTTCACTTCAAGCAAGGTATTAAAGCCACTAAGATACAAGGGGTTACTCAGTGTGAGAAAAGATGAGAAAAAGAAAAATATTTAAGAGAGAGAAAATAAAAGAACAGGAATTAAGAAGACAGAAGATAACGTTTGACATTGCATTTAAGTTTTTGACAATCAAAGTTAATTGGAAATCAAGAGGCCAGAAGTGAGTTCCAGAAACAAGAAGTGCAAAAGAAGAAAATGTTAGTATAGAACTAACAGTTACATCGAACCATTTCAACTGTAAAATAATGAGACCTTGCCATCATATTGTACTGTGCTTAAATTCGTAAAGTCAAGTTACCAAAGAGGAAAGCTAATCGAAACAATTACCATTAAAATATTTATAAAAAAGGCACAAGGAAGCTATATTAACGTGGTGGGAAAGTGACTGAAGCTGAGATGCCAGGTCAGGACAGATAACATTTCAGATTAGTTTTTGTATTATATCAAGAATCTGTAAATATATAGCAGAAGCTCCAGTCCAGATGTGGCAGTAATATTTAATGTAGAGAAATTGAAAAAAATGTTTATGGGTAGTATTAAAGGAAATAAAATTAGGTTCCTTCAACACTGATTATAGTATCAAGATAAATGTAGAGAATTCTATAAGTTCTTGGGCAAAATGTTTTTGTAGTCATACTGGAAACAAGAAGATTTAATGTATCTTCATTCTGTTTTATATTATACAAAGCTGACTATTTCCCACCTTACTAAAAAAGGAATCAAAGACACTAAATTAAGTGGAGTGGTTCCTATCCTCTGCAGATATTAATTTGATAGAAAACTTGTGTTTCATCATTAAAATGAGATGTATAAGAGAATGAAAAAATATTCAACAAAATAATATCTCTGGGAAGCAATAAAAATGACTGCCAGTTTGTTTGTTTGTTGTTGTTTCTTCACTCCAAGCCAGGCAGTAAAGCCATTAAGATGTAAGGAGTAACTGAGTGTGAAAGAATGTGAGAAAAAGAAAAATATTATTTAGGAGTGAGAACAATAAAAGAACAAGAATTAAGATTAGAGAAGATAACGACTGACATTGAATTTAAAGTTTTTGAATGGGAAGCAAGAAGTGAGATCCACAAGCAAGATGTGCGAAAGTAGAAACTGTTAGCACAGAACTTGTGGTTAACAACTAGCCATTTTAACTCTGAAAGGATGAGACCTTGCTGACAATCTACAAGAGGGGACCAACAAGTAACCGGAATTGTGTCATATAATTTTGTTCATTTATTGTTGCATGTTTATACTCTTATCACCTTCAAAGTATTCTCCATTTGAAGCAATGCACCAGTCCAGACATGTTTTCCACTCTTCAAAGCAGTCCTGGAACTCTTGTGAAGTTAAGTTTTTTAATGACTCTGCCATTTTCTTCTTAACCTCTTCTGCATCTGCAAAACGTTTTCCTTTAAGGACTTTCTTCATTTGGGGGAGCAAAAAAAAGTCCCAGGGGGTGATATTGGGTGAAAAGGGAGGATGGGGAAGTGGGGTCATGTCATTCTTGGTCAGAAACTGTCTTACACTCAAGGCAGTGTGCACTGGCGCATTGTCGTGTTGCAACCACCACCCTCCACTTTGCCACAGGTCGGGGCATTTTCATCTCACCTTGTCTCGCAAACTTCCAAGTAAAAAGCCTGGTTAACAGTTTGACCAGGAGGAACAAATTCTTTGTGGAAAATTCCTTTCACATCAAAGAAACAAATCAGCATCGTCTTGACATTGAACTTCACTTGACGCGCTTTTTTGGGTCGTGGTGACTGCTGATTGATTGCTGCTTCGTTTCTGGGTCGTAGCCATAGCACCAGATTTCATCACCAGTAATGACCTCTGAAAAAAGGTCTGGATCAACTTCCAACTGTTCTTTCAGTTTACAACAGGCATCATTTCAGCTATGGTAAAAAGAGACAAAAAAGCATGAAGCACTTCAAAACAAATGTGAACATCTTCCCACAATGACACCAGTTAGCACACTGATGCCTGAGGGTTGCCTCAAGTGGCATCTAGCGGTGGAAGACTGAACTACTACAGGCTTGTCACACAGAAAACAATTCCGGTTACATTTGGGTCCTCTCTTGTATTTTGGTTCAGTTTGGTTCAGTTTGGTTTGTTTTACAGCATATCAACCTCAATGGATTAGTTAATATCAACACGATTTTTATTACTGGTAATATTGTTTTTTAAAAATGTATTTCTGGTAATATTTTATTTTCAAAATATATTGCTGGTAATAATTTTTTTCAAAAATATATTGCTGGTATTAAAACTTATTTTTACACTTTCATAATGTTTTAACCCCAGTTTGGGGGTTAACTATTTGCCCATAGCTGGGACCCTAACAGGTGCTACCACCCCACATCAGGCTGGACCTGGGGATACCAGCAATTATAAGGAGGTTCCATGCTCCTCAAAACCTCCTGATCAGAGACCTTGCTGCAGGATATAATTTA
The DNA here is from genome assembly GCA_964036315.1 of Acanthosepion esculentum. Classification (NCBI taxonomy): domain Eukaryota; kingdom Metazoa; phylum Mollusca; class Cephalopoda; order Sepiida; family Sepiidae; genus Acanthosepion; species Acanthosepion esculentum. Next base: position 57,783,825 of record OZ038489.1, on the reverse strand, counting down.
TCATCATACCAAAGCTGCCTCATTGTGGGGGATCTTACCCCTCTGCAAAGGTGCAGTTGGCATATTCTGAAACCCCAGCCAACAGTCCATGCCAATCTAGTACCACATTTAAGTTGATAAAGTCTAGGTACCAAAGAGAAAAGCTTATCGGAACAATTACTATGAAAATATTTATAGAAAAGGCACAGGGAAGCTACATTACAGTAGTGGAAAGGTGACTGAAACTGAGATGCAAGGTCAGGACTAATAATATTGCAGATTTTTCTTTGGATTTTATCGTGTTAAAATTTGAAACAATATAAAGGTTAATAAAATGAATGCATAAAGGTTACAGAATACCATACAGTTTATATTAACATGTAAAAAAATAATTTTCACATATATGGGATACTGTATTAATAGAATATATGGCTCTAAAGTTTATATCTTTTGAATTTATTTATAAATAAAAAAATATGTTGCACTTAATTTGCTTATATAATAAATCCTGATCCCCACAAAACAACTTATCAATATTTTCAATAATGATAGATATAAGCTGAAAATTACATGATATATTATTTTTATAATTCTAATATATTCTAAATATTTTATTAAAATTGTTTGATTATTTTACTATGATTTTATTTATGAAAAACATTTTATTATGAAAACATTGACATAATAAAATCTGCCATAGTGTAATGAAATTACATTTGAATATTGTAAAGAATCTTTTTAGATATCTTGCTACATAAATATGAAATAACTGAATGAAATATAAAAATGAATTTTATAACTCCAAATACACTGTAGAAATGTATTTGATTTTTCTAAAATTCCATATTTCATAAGCAAATGACTTGCAAAAATGTTTTGGCTGCTGCTATTGATAAGATGAATAGAATCTGAAGGAGTGGAGAGTTTAACAAGTAAAAGACTAACTAAATAATGAAATATCCTTTTGCTGGAGTTTTAGATATTTTCGGTCAACTTGACATAAGAGATGTATTGACCAAAAGTTTGCAATAGAATTTTCACATTTTCAAATGCCTAAAACTGTTGACTAAATTTAAATAATAGTTATTCAATAGTAAATACTTATCAATAGATAAATATTAATGACCTAAATTTTTGAATTCATTCTGTTTAATCCATAGATGTTTCAAAATTAGTGAAAATTCAACCACCACATTCTAATTCTGTTTGTTACTCCAGTTAGTAAATTAACATATGTTATGCCCTGCTCTTACCTCAGATAAATAATGTACCATTCCGTTTTGATTGTCAAGGAAAATGGAAGAAAAAGATATATCAGAAATGCTATTTGGTTTTAGTGAGGAAAAGAAGGTCTACAAAATAATGAAAAAGAAGAAAAAAAGAACGGGAAGACACAGGAAGCAATAATGCACTCACTTAACATCTGCTTCATTGAAATGGAAAATCTTGTCAATTTTTAATTTTTTCATTTGTACCCTATTACTTCTTAAAATAATGACCTACATTCATAATTACGATTTTGTTACTGTAATATTTTATTAAAGCTATTAAGCTAAAATATGGGTATTTTATAGTCATAGAACCCACAGGCATCTTATTCAATTATTAAATTAAGAATTATGATTCATCAGAAAATTCAAACAGGCAAACCATTTAAATTTCACAGGTACTGCTAATAAGATAATAAAAGATTTGATATAACAAAAATATAATAACTTATTCCAAATAAAAGAAATAATTTTTTCTTTCAGTTAAAATGAGATTTTCTTGACTAATATGGAAGAAAGAAAGAAACCTCACAATTTTTTAAATATGTGAGGAGTCATTAAACCTCACCAAATCCAGTTCTCTGCTTTACACCAAGGCCTTATCCAGAAAAAGCAAGATTATCAGTAAGAGAAGCTGAACATTGAAGGGAATAAGTGAGAGATGGTCAAGATTAGTGAAGCCTTATAAAAAGTAGTAGTGTGCTTTGTTGGGTGAGAGTAATAAAACGAAGCTGCTTTGAAGTGCTCAGTACTTGTGTGCTCAATGCACCAGTTAATTCCTGTTTTTTAAGTTAACTCAGGAAATTGGGATGACTGAAGTGAAAATATTAGGGCCTTGAAGATTAAGCCTTTGAAGTCATAAAAAGCAAACAGACAAGTAAAATGATAAAGAATAAAAAAAAAAAGGTAAAATATAAAGAGATTTTTAGAATTTCATTAACTTATCTGCTCTTTGGTGATATGAAAACTACTACTTGCAAACCAGAGTATCTCTTAAATTCATTACTTTGCTGACTGAGAACACAAAATTCATAAGAGCTGATTTCAGTTTTTCAGTTTCTTCAGATATCAAGCAGAAAACTCATATGATGATGGAATATTAATGGCCATATTTCTTTGGATCTGTCATCCAATCATCAAAGTTATGCAATATCCACTCCTGTCATGAGGGACAAGAATAAACATTTGATTAACATAAAATGAAGCACACCAGCTGTGCTTTAATAGATTAAAAATCAACAACTTAAAGAGCACTTATCTGCTTTAATCTTTGAAAATAATTAAGGCAGTTAATTCTTTTTTTATTTTTCTCATCTTCTCTTTTTATTTTTTGTTTTTTTTTACATCTAAGTTTTATTTTTAAATTTATTTTGTCAAACACACATTAAATTTCCTAAAACTCTATTGATTGGTTTTGGAAAGATAAACAGATTAAAAAAATATTTACAATATTCAGACTTAAACTGTTGTCCTTATCTTTGTTGTTATTATCACAACACTTCAGCTATTGTGACGTCCGGCCATCATCAGGTGCTTGCCAATCTGGTTAACCTTCAGGAAATTTCAACATTCCAACATTTTCAGCATTTCTTATCAGTGCATAATTATAACTGATGTTTGTATTTTTATATCTCCTCCTCTCCTTCACACACATATATAATTCCATCAACAAAAACGTTACTTTAGTCTGATGAAGTCTTGCTAGAGGATGAAACACATTACACAGTTTTTTCCACTTTGTTATTCATTTGCCTAATATTGTTCTGATATATAGAAATTTATATATCACATTCCTCCATTATGATCATAACATTATAGTTTTGATTAAAGTGTACTGATCTGGTAAATCAAACTAAATTCACTACTTTTTATTGACTTTGTAAACTTGCTTGATTAAACAGTCATTCCCTATACAGGTGATATACTGTTTTAACTAAGAAAGCTCATGTCAATATAAATTTATTGGTCACAGTTACTTCATTCAGTTATTGAACTAATTAAATTTCTTAAAATCATTAAAATAATTGTTTTGGAATTTTATAAAGGCAAGATTTTTATTTTTTCTGGTTTTCATTAATTTTAAAATGCTGTACAAAAATTGGGCAGCCAAATGAAGAAAGTTGAACATGAACATCAATTTTCTGATCACTCAAAATTATCCATTATTTGACAGAGATAATAAAATGTTATGTAGCTGCAAGTGTCTGAAAAATATATGATAATGTTTCAAATGATAAAATTAAGCAAATTGATTTTCTCTGAAGAACGAGTCAATAATTACCTTCATTCTTTCGACCTTTCTCTACTGGGTACAATCATAACACATCATTTAGAACTACTTTAGCAATTCTTATTCCAAAGGAGTATAGTGCTACTAAAGAATTCATGTATATGAGGCTATCAATTGTAATGATATTGGTAAAAGAGAGACAAAATTTGTGGGTCATTTACTGGCTGAGTGAAAGCAATAAATTGAAGTTAAATTCATAAGCCAATTACTTTTAAAGCTGTCTTCTGAATTATAAAGAGAAAATAAGATTTCTTCTAAGTTTGTTAAATTCTGATATACAACTTTAATTCTTTTCTGTTGATCAACAAGAAAATTTTTTTCAAAGAATATAGTAAAAAAAATAGTTGCAAGGGGCATAAATAACAAATTTGTAATGTCAGTCTAAGTTATCAGTCACAATAGTGTCAAATGTTTTCTCAGAATGGAATAAGATTCCAACTTTTTTTAAATGCCATATCCTTTCAGGAGATTGGTGATCATGGATCTGATGAAATACCTTTTCAACATTATCTGTGAATTGGTGGTTGAGTGGTTTCCTTCTCCATAGTTTTGAATTAAGAATTTTCCTTCTCTTGAACTGGTTGCCTCCCAGTCTACAATGCTATTTGAACATATAGCTCTAGGGAGAAAGATAGATTCATACTATGCTTAAGGGTATTTATATGAAAGTGAATGTAAGAGACTAACCTGAAATTATGCTAGTCTCTAAAATTTCATTGAAGAGTGATTTGATTTTTATGGCTTTTGCCAAAAGTATTTCTCAGATTGTAAGAATTTTATGGAGATGATAATTTTCGGATACAAATCTTACTAATTAACCCATAACTGGTGGGGAGAAGAGGTGAATCCATACCTTTCCTAAGAGTATTTGCACATAAGTAAATAACAAACCTGACTGGAATTGGAACTCAGCTCTCTGATTTCTAATTTTAAGCTGTTTTTTTTTTAAATTTAAATCAGTATCACCCCATAGAAGGCAGTAAAGCCACTAAGATATAAGGGGTTACAGGGTGTGGAAGGATTAGGAACAGAAGCATTAATAATGAGCGGAAGAGGAAAAAGTAATCAGGAGGACAGTAGATAGTGACTGACATTGTATTTAAATTTTTGTAAATTAAAGTTGGCTGGAAAGCATGGAGCCAAAAGGGAGTTCCACAAGTGAGAAGTGTGAGAAAAGAAACTGTTAGCATAGAATTTACAGTTACATCTTATCCTTTGCATCACCCACACATCCAATCTTACAGCACCTGGTATTCCCAAGCAGTCACCCATCTAGGCACTGACCAGGCTTGTCATTGTTTAACTTCAGGGATCATATGAGAACCAGTGTTTTCAACATAATATGAGTGTAAGCCCTTTAATATTTCCTAAATGAGATTAGTGAATAAAAATTATGAACAAAGACATGCTTAAAATGATATTAATTTATTCTTTAGAACTTATAACAGGAAAAAAAAAAAAAAAAAAAAATGTTAAGTAACCATAACACTCTCTAAAAGTGTCCCAGTTGAATGCAACATCTTTATTATTTTTTCATAAGGTTATTATTATTGTTTTAACATTTATGTTAATAGCATGGTAGCAAGTATTCTTCCATTAAAAAAAACCCCAAAAACATGGATATGCAAGTATTGTAATGGATATCAGCATTGAAAATGAATTCAACAAGGCATGTTCAAATTCAAGCTTAGCTGCCTTCCTTCACTTTTTCCATATATATCAACTCATATGTACATCAGAATACTGAATCTATATTATAAACACACAGTCTGCATGCAACTAAGAATACACCTATATGTATACGCGTATGTCTGTGTTGTGCATGAGTGCCTTATATATGCTTGTGCTATTTACAGTATACTTAAGCACACACAAATACACAAGTTTGAATTAAGACATTGGAATTATATATTCCACTCCCAGTCAGTCTGGAAATCCCCTGCCTTGAGCTGAACAACAAAATCATTGTATGGAAGAAAATTATTTTTTAAAGATTTTTTCAAAATCTTTTAGAAATATTTTTAGGTTTTTCATTGAATTAAAATACACATGTACAGAATTATAAATAGATGTATACACTTGAAATGAACATCTGTGTCATGGGCATTAATTTCCCTTTTTATCTGGCAACAAACCCTGGTTAACAAGAAGTATAAGCTGAACTGTGCAGCATTTTGAAGTCATTTTTATGTTTCCTCTATTGAAACTGAACATATTTTCTAATAATTGTAGTGTTTTCAATAGACCAACAATTTCCATTTGAAATTTGATCATTTTTGCCATCAGAGAAGGCAACAGGTTTAAACTTGTAAATATAATATACACATAAAATATTTAAGTAATTAAAACAAATATGAAATATCTTAGAATATGGTTCTTTACATATGACAAAAGGTTTTGCAAACATTTATTCGTTGTTATATCTCCAAAGTAAGTATATAAATTCCCTTTGTTTGCAGAAAGAGGCACTGCCATCTTGCAAAAGAACAATGCACTATACAATAAGTAATCTGGTCTATGGTACTAAGTTGATGACTTTCTAAGAGGAATTATCTCACCCATGACATTAAACTAATGACTTCCTCATCAGCAATATCTTAAATTATGAAACTCCAAAATAGTATACAAGTTAAAAATAAAAGTGGTTAAAAAAAGACATGCATTCATTTCTTGACTATATAAACAAAAATACATTTTTAGTTAAAATTGGGAATTTATGAACCGTTAATTAAAATTGTTCTGCTCGATGTGATCTCAATCTATATTGTTATATCATTTTGTCTGTAAGCGCTCATTACCTGAAACAAATATCTGGTCTATTTTGTTACTTGTAGTATAACATTTAAATCAATGCCATTCCAATTGCTTTCCCAGACAGGATGGAATCATATTAACCAGGATGTTTGGATGAAACAGCAAAGATGAAAATTTTTATTCAGATGCATTATTGCGTTGGAGTGAGATATATTATCTCAAGAATGTTCAGGACATTCTTCAGTTACAAAAAGGGATATATTATAGTATCAATAATAAGAAGACAACAAAATAAGCAGATATACTGGCAGCACTGAAGTAATATTGAAATTTTAATTATAAGCAGGCATTTTGAATAAAATAAATTGAGATTCATTTCCTAAGTTGCCCAAAATACTGAATTTATTTTTTGTTATTTTGTTATTTACATTGTACACTCTGGCTTTTTTCAGGTGATATTAGTTGGAATTTTGAACCAAACCCTTTATTTAGTTTCAATTAATTCTGTTTAGTAACTCAACTCTCCAAAGTTTTTGGTATTGAACTCACAACTCTTTGGGTCAAGTCACTTTTGGATCACTCGACTAATGCTTTTATCCACTGGGCCTCATGTTCTTCAGGATAATCTACCCCATGGACAAAGTAAAGTGTTCAGTTCAAAATTACAATTAATATCACCTGAAGAAGGCCAGAGCATACAATGCATGAAACATTGTTAATATGGCAACAAAGATGAGGACAACAGTCCAAACAATGTAAATAGTGTAAATAATTACAAGACCTCATCTCAGAAATATAGGCAAATGTTGCTTTTGTTCTTTGCATATTTCATCTGATCCATTCTAAAATCTACTTCATAACTGGAAACAGCATGAGAATACTTTATATATCCAGGTAACAAGAGTCAAGTAAAAACAGTCTTACATCATATTAGTTGACAAAATCATCATACCAAGTATGGATTTCAGCATAGTTTTTTTAATCATTTTTACCCCAAGGAAATAATGTCACTAAGACATAAGGGGTTACTAAAAGTGAAAGAGAATGAGAAGACTTTAATGAGGAGAAAGTGCAATAAAGGGTCCATGAAGACAGAATATGTCAAGTGGTATTGCATTTAAATTTTTGAATTTAGGTGACAGAAAGCAAGAAATCATAGAGGATTTCCACAGGTGAGAAGTGCAAACAAAGAAACTATTAGAATAGAACATATGGTTGCATCTAGCTAGTTCAACAGTAAAATGGTGAGACCTAGTTGTCAATCTAGTAACGTGCTTAAATTAATGCAGTCAAGGCACCAAGGAGAAAAGCTCATGTCTCTCTTTGTTTAGCAGAGAGATAATCAGAGAGATCTCTGTGTATAAATATAATATTATCTATGCTATATGTATTGCTGAGAATGGTGGCATTTGTATAGTCTGCATGGCTGGAAATGAGCCAGCTGATTAGGATATCTTTTTTTGGTTCATCAACTCTTTCTGTAGAAAAGAAACTCTTTCTTTATGGATTGTACATAAAGGGGAAACTGGAAAATGGGTCAGCTCAAGCATGGTGCTAAAAAACAAAAGCAATATAAATAAGAACAACTTGTAAAATTGTAAAGATTTTTGTCTGAATTATGGTCAATTTATGTTTTAAGTCTGCTTATTATGAGAGATTTATTTAAATGAATCAGTTCTTTCATTATCATCAGATCCTATGCTGTTTGGTTGGGGAGACCTAAGACAGAAGAAACAGACAACCTCCTCCTGGCCAATCTGGCATGGTGTTGCTTTGCATACTCCTGCTCCTCCTCGTCCTCCTCATGATTCTTTCAGTGCTGAGTGTAAAGATCAAATATGAGGTCAAAAGCAGTAAAATGTCATAAGTATGTTATAAAAATGTCATATCAATAAGAATGTGAGAATAATTCTAATGTTCCTATGCTATTCTCATAACATTTTTATATCATTCTTATGACATTTTATTGCCTTTTATTACAGAAAGAAATCACGGTTTCTGATATGAAAAATGTTTCATAGTTTGTAAAATGTTCAGACAAATTCAATAATTAGAGATTAGATTGGAGCATGTCTATCACATTTTGTTCCTCAATGGGATCCACTTTTTTAAATATGCATACTAATGTTCACCCAATACAACGCCCAAGAGCCACTTAAGTTAGAGGGTGTCGTGTTAATATGAGTGTAAGAAAGGGCAAGAAGTGAAGTTCATGGAACTATGCAAGAAAGATAGTGATTAACCCTAAACATGAAGTCCAGATTGTATTGATTAGGAAAATGTCCTGTTGGTAGTTTGTTCTGCAAAGCAGCAGTTCTTGGAAGGAAGCTGCCCAAATAGAACTTACTTCTTACTATTGGAATACAAAGGGAATGGGGGTGATTCACCCTGTGAATGTGGCATCGTGGGTTCTAGTTGTACACGTTAGAAGTGGTAGAACTAAGTAATGTAGCTTGTCAGAATTCATGCCATGGAAGTAATGAGAGAGCAGTAAGAGACTTGTATTATTTCATCTGTGGGAAAGGGGTTGTAAGGTGGAAAATAATTCTTCACCCAGAAGGCTGTGTAGATACTTTTGAACTTAAGACAGGCAAGTGAGAACTGGGCAGCTCAAGCCTAGAAAGATATCAAGACCAGTTTATTTCCTATATCAAGATACTATTTCCTAACAGATTATTAATCTTCAAAAAATCTCCTTTCCAATTGATGTGATGTCTTCTGTAACATAGAAGTTCTCCCTCTGTGCCAAGTGATGCCAGACTTATTAGTAGTCACTCGACTCTATGCAAAATAAGGTCCATTTTGCCTATGACACTACACCTCCCAGAAATAAAGAGGTTTTATATCCTTCATTGATCTGTGATTTCACCATACTATAGTACGAGATTTTATCTTTCTTGAGGTGTGTACCTGGGTATTTTTATTGGGGATCTAGGTCTAGACTCATCTTCCTTCTGATCTTCCAACTCCATGTCAGATTCATGCAAACTATTCTCCATAGTTTCTTTACTACTATGTTTGTTTTCTTCATCAGAATGCTTTCCACCCTTTCAGGTTCCTCCTCCTCTTTCATCTTGACTTCTTCTTCAGCAATTCTAGGTCATTTGATCAGAATAAGACAATAAATTCCATTCACAAAATGGATGTATTACATCCATTTTGTTCAATAAAGTTAACTTTTACAGGACTTGATTCTCTGTCATTTTTGTACCAAATTTTTTTCATTTGTTGAATAGAATATTGTTATAGGAGATCTAATTTGCCTTCCTATAAATGCAGAGGGACTTTGCATTCTACCAGCATGTGAAATAGTTCTATAATTCAGTAATAGTCTCGATGGATAACTATCTATGGTGTCTCTGGATGGGGAAAATGCCTTCAACCCTATTTTCACTGTCTGTATCATTCTTTCTGCAATTGCATTCAATTGGCGGTGGTTTGGTGGTGTTTTATAAGGAAGGTGTCCAATTTGTTTTGACCATGAACACAAATTTTCATCACAAAATTCTGGTACATTATCAGAGACTAAAGTTTTTGGCATCCCAATTTTGGAAAATATTACTCATAATATTTGCTTTATTGAGGCTGCCTTCTTATCCTGATCTCTATTACTTCAGGCCATCTAGAAAATGAGTCAACCAAAATTAAAAATATGAACATGGGTCCATGGCTCTTTTTCTTAAGGCTATGAATGTATCTTGGTTTCACAAAAGTTTTTTATTTCTCTACATTTTGAGCATTTTTGTATGCATTTTTCTAGCTCACACAATACTCAGGCCATCACACTTCCAATTTTAATCATTTCTATGTTGCTGTTATTCCAATATCATTGGCTACACTTTTTATTAAGTCTTTTCTTAATCTCTCTGGGAGTATTAAAACATCTCCATTGTATATAAGACCCTTCTCTATAGTTAACTTGTGCCTTATCTCTTTATAGGGTCTCTCTCTGCTCTAGAGCAATCACTTCATTTGTTTCTTTTTATTCTACATTCAATCTTGCTTAATATCAGATTCTGTAAGGTTTCAAATGCAAGACGATCTAAGGGTAATGTATTTGTTCTAATCTAGTGCAATATTTTATCTTCTTAATTGTCCGATTTTTTTAATGGTTTACCACGTTGAACTTTAGTCTTGATAGAGCATCTACAAGTGAAATGTGAGGAGGCATGGTGGAGTAATGGATAGCAGTTCGGATTGAGAAATCGGACGGCCAAGTTTGAATTCCACTTAGATCCATTACATTCACTTACATGCTAATACCCTTGGGAAAGGTATGAATTCTCTTCTTCTACCCCCAACAATGGGTAAATAGCAGGACAGACCGGATTCTATAGCCTTGGATGGCAACTGGTCAACCACAGAAAAAATGGCAATCTACTGCGGGAAAATAATCAGCCTCATCAGTCAGGTATCGAAAGATACATGATCTCATAAGCATGTAACACACATGGTACATAACTGACTCACATGTGAAATAGTATTTCCATTCACATATTTGATGTCAAAGTCAAAGTCAATGAGTTTTATGGCTCATCTTAAAATTCTAGCAGTTGTAACTTTAGGTAACTCCTGCCTGAAGTTAAAAATAAACTCTATAGATGCATCAAAGGACACTTTAGTCAGTTGTAACCATTCTAAAATTTTGTGATTGTACAACGCATCACACATACATTCAATCTAAACTGTATCAACTCATCTTTGATGGTCATTCCTCCAGTGCCAAGTTTTTCAAACTCGTAAAATCTGGAAGCCTCTTGAAGCTTGTTTATGTATTGTATTATTGTTTTATTTGACTCTTGTTTGCTTGAGAGTAACCAACTTCTTTTTTGGCCATAAATTTCTCTTTATAATGTCTGAAATTTGTGAAAAAGTTACATCCTCCAATTCTCTGGGATATGTCATGACAGAGATCTTTCTGTTGGCTTCACATACTGCTGAAGCCAAAAAGAGATCTGTAATCTCATTCTCCACTCCTTCTAGTCTGTGACATAGAAGTTCTCCCTCTCTGCCAAGTGACTCTATATAAAATAGGGCAAGTCCTTATATCACTACACCAATTATTTTTAAATTTTGTAATCATGACCATATGTAGGGGGCTGATTTTGCTCTATTTTGAAAATTAGGATTTGCTTTGTAATTTGATGATTTGTTCTCATACAAATTTTTCTTGAAATCCTAGATTCATATTAGAACATAAAATCTTACTCCAGGCTATTATATTTTTATGGGACTTTATGCCAAGACCTGGACTATAAGATCAATAAAACTGAATGATATGAGTATTTAAATATTCAAAAGATTAAATGAAATTATGGATGGAAATAAAGAGACAAAACATCAGAAAGAAAATGGCTTTCATGATCCTTGCACTAGATTTAATAGTGTACAAACTTGAAATATATTTTGTCTCTATATTTTAACAATTATGGAATTGCTTTTTTTTTTAAAAAAATAACAAAGTAGATGCTTTAAACAAGCAAAAATAAAGGTCAGCAGGCCTCAGAAAATGCAACACCAAAATCCAAAGGCAAATTGAGACAGGAAAAAATGCCTTTGAAAAGCTAAACAAAGCATACTGAACAGTCATCTAATATCAATTTTCCTATATGGCAGTGAATGCTGGACAATATCCTCACAGATGAAGAGACTTGAAGCAACAGAAATATGGTTCTGCACAAGAATGCTGAGAATGGACTAAACATATGAGCAACAATGAAGTTTTAGAGAAAATGAAAACAAAAAGGTCACATTCTGAGAATTAGCAAAAGATAACTGGAATTTCTAGGGCCTATAATGAGGAAAGCAGGCATAGAAAAGGCATAGAAAATTTGATACTCACAGGACATAGTGAAGAACAGCAGTGCATAACCTACCTAATGGTCTTATAAAAAAATAGTTAGCAGAACAGAGATTAGGAGAGATAGCAAAAAGACAAAAGTTACTAAAAGCTACAAAATACAGAACATTGTAGAGAGACATGATTGCCCTTATCATGAAGTGACCTACCACATAAAAGAAGAAGGCTAAAATTAATCTAGAAAAATGATAGCATTAATATTGCAAATCTCAGTAAGGAAATAACATCTTACTAGTTATACATATACACAAATGAATGAGTTGAAATAGTTTTAAAAGTAGAAAAACAAAACAACTTATGGGAGAAAATCATGCATACACTCAAACATGTTCAACTCTAGGGTTAACTGTTAACTTCCATATATATCCACATAAACTGTGCCTCTTACTTTGTAATCCTCTACCCTGAGTGGCTCTTAGGCCTTGTACAAGGTGAACATTACTGTAAAAAAACATAAAAGGAATCATGAAAACACTCAATAACCTGACAATTTTTAAAGTGCTTCAGTACAGCAATTAAGAGGAAAAAAATGGTAGACTAAAATAATCTTTATGAAATCTATTTCTTTGAATTTATGCAAAGTGTAAACTTCTGTGAATCAATCTTGTACATGGTTCAAATAAATAAAAATATTTAATAAATGAATCTACTTAAGAGTTTTTTGTTTTATCAAGACCCTGATCTAAGCTAACAACAAAGGATTATTTTGTTATCTTTTAGAATACATCCATTCTTACATTGTCTGAACAAAAGTTCAAATATCTTTAAAATTTAAACTTCTGACTGGACAGATGATGGAAAATGTGATACAGAAATCTGAGGGCACATTGAAATAGCAAAAGATGCCTTCCAAAATTAAAAGAAAGTATTAAGAAAAATGAAAATTTTATTAGAAACAAAGAAAAGAATGTGAACTGCTATGTAATATCTATCCTCTCATAAGCAATGAATGCTGGACAATTTCCACACAGATGAAGAGGAGACTTCAAGTGACAGAAATGTGGTTCTATCGGAGCATGCTGAGAATATCATGAAGAGAACATGCAAATGAAAAGAAATGTTCAGGAACATGGGAACAGAATCAAAAAGAGATAATTGGAACTTCTAGGACACAAAATGAGGAAAAGGAGCTTGGATAATTTGATACTCAAAGGACATACTGAAACAAGAGGGGCATAAGAAAACAGTAAGTAACCTATATAACAAGCTAGTGTAAATGGATAGCAGGAGGGATAGAAAGTGGACATATATTGCTTAAATCAGGCATGGTTCATCAGTTTTTTAATAACTGGACTCTGTGAGATATGGCTCATCATAAAGTGGGCCACCCTCCTAAAACATTTCAAGATAATTTTTTATTGAAGCTACTCCAGACATTTTCCCTACAAGAGACCATACACATAAGCTTCTGCCTTAGAAATGAAGACAAGTTGTTTTTTAAGAAAAATTCTATCTATAATTAAAAAACTGAAGCCTTGGTATAATGTTATCTCTGGTAAAAGAGTGATTAGCATACACTGTTGTATTTTATTTGTTATTTCATTTGATTATCTATATCTATAATTCTCAAAATGTGTGTGTGTGTGTGTGTGTGTGTGTGTGTGTGTGTGTGTGTGTGTGTGTGTGTGTGTGTGTGTGTGTGTGTGTGTGTGTGATTGGATGTTGTTTATGTGTTTCCACAGTTTTCATCCGATTTGATAGATAATTCTTCAGTGTTAGTTTTGGGTCCAAACTGGCTGAAAAAAATTACAACCTTGAAGGTGAAAAATCGAAAAAACTGATTTTTTACACTTTGCACAAAAATCAAAGGCAAAGTTTAATGTCTGTAAAAAAACAGCATACAATCAATTTAGGGAGTTGAAATCTAATGCAAAAGATTATTAGAATAATAAAAAAAATATTATAAATAAAAATTATCATATATTATTATTATGATGGTCCATGGAAGAGGTTCCTTCCTTGCAAGATTGAGAATGCAAAAATGGCCCTTTTCACTGACCCCTCATTCAAATTGTTAACCCCCCCCCATACCTAATTGTTGTTACTAATACTGATTTTTGGGTGGGCTGACTTTAAACTTAAACTGCTCCAACTGAATGACAAAAATTCTCAATAATGAAACACCTGGTCAAAGAGAGGTTATACTGCTAGTATATATATATATATATATATATATATATATATATATATATATATATATATATATATATATGTATGTTTAAAAGCAAAAGTACATTTCTTCAGAGAACAAAAGAAAAAACAAACATTATGAATGTTTCCTGTTTCTAAAGCAAAAGATGCTGACATATATGATCTAACCTAACCTTCTACACTACTTCAAATAAAATATTAGGAAGGAAACCCCCATCAATAATAGAAAGAGTGATAACAGCTACTGGACTTGAGAAAACTGTTTTTCTGAAAAATTGTTTTAAAAGAAAGATTTTATAAAATTCAAATAAAGCTGTACTGGCTGCTCAGTCAATGAATGCCAAATGTTTCCTTATAGGGAAACAGTTGATATTACCATTACTATTATTGAAATCACCAATGATTAAAGTGTTGAAAACCTTCAATGAAAGGTTGAAAAGTTCAAGAGACATTGTATTTAATCATTGTTTAAGTACATGGTTGTGTATGAGAGTCTGACTGAACAAGTGAGAATGAAACAAAACAAACAAAATTTTAATAAATATCATTTTTTCTCATAAAATTAGACATGCCTTTTAGAAGGCTAAATGGGCTGCATGTACACTCTAGGCCACAGTTTGCCCATGACTGGCTTAGAACTACAACAGATAAGAAGTTGTGGCAAGTCATGAAGGGAAATGCTACATAAAAGAAGTTGCACAAATTAATAGTCCTGCAGTTATAATATATATATATATATATATATATATATAGCTGATATCCTCTGAAGAGTGGCCCAAGAGTAAGTGTTGCTGGTGGGGGGTCTGTCTACAAAACTATCAGAATCAAGATGCAGAAGATGACACCAATCAGCAAAGTGACATACTTTATATTTGTATTAATTATCTATCTATCTATCTATCTATCTATCTATCTATATATATATATATATATATATATATATATATATATATATATATATATATATATATTTAAGAGGACTGTCATTCACAGTTTCCATGGCAAGTCTTTTGCACCTTTAATTTTTATCAACAAATCCAAAAAGTGTGGATGGTCCAACACAAGCCATCATCACTTGAAACAAATCATCATGTTGGTTTTCTGACAACTACATCTAATTAGTTCCACACAAATCCAGCTACTGCAAAAAACTCTACGAAACAATATCAACTTCATCTTGGCATTTGGAATGTACAAACTCCCCAGGACTCAACACCAGAAAGAAAAACAGTTCTGGTCGCATTGGAGCTAAAGAAGTACAATATTGATATAGCTGAACTGAGAAGTGACCATCAGTTGACTACATCAAACAAGAAAGTAAAATAAGACATCTAACAGTGTTCCTGCTGCACTTGGATACAATACATTCTCCTTACTGTTTGTAGTCTTTTGTGCAATTCTCAAGACAGTCTCAAAAGTCATGCCCATCATAGGCATGCAGATAATTAGTTTGTAGTCATCGGAACCTCATACGTTGAACTCGATGGGAGAATCCACCATATGTATATATATATTTAAACAAACTTAGTAATGCATAAATTCAAGTAGTGCAGTACCTGCTGTAAGTTGTTAAGTTAGTATCAAAGATTTTGCTTGTATAGTGATTTTTTTTCTCACTATGTGCCCTACTCTTAAATATCTATATCATAAACTCTATAAATATCTACATGAGCTCAAGTGGTGTAAATATCTGTACTAAAATGTCTTTAGGAAATGAAGATCAATGAATAGAGCACTAAAGTTTTAGCAAAGGTTGTGATGTAAATAGTACCAGCTGTGAGGACTACATCTTTATTACAGAAAATAGACAATTTTCAAATTCAGAAGTTCTGTTGGTGTTATGGTCTTTTGTTTTGTAACTCCATCTTCATACTTTTAAAATCAACAGTACTTGTGATCTAAAAATAATTTCAGATTTCTATTAAGCTGATGATTAAAGTCATATATCCTAATTCACTGATTTCAAACCAAATTCTTTTTATCATAGAAATTATCCCAGGTTTAAGAAGTTTCTCTTATACTCTGTGAAACATGAAACCAGAGCTTTTCTTCAACTTTTTTAGTTACACTGCCAATAATGATCACTCATCTGGCCTCTGGCCACAGAGAATATTGCTTAATTCTGGTTATTAGGCAAGATCATTTTTAATGTCCACAAGTAGTAAGCCCTAATATAGAACAGATCATATATTCATCTTATCCATCACATTTCCATTCACTCTCTATTGTTATTCAATCTCTAAGATCTTTAAACCAAATTCAAACAAAAAAAAAAGACAAAAACATCATCCATCAGGGTAAGTTCTTCCTCAGATTATTTTTTTCAAAGAAACTGCCAATCTCTTGCAAGTTGAAGTACTCTACTTCTTCAGCACTTGTTTTTGAGAGGTTCAACTTAGGAAATGAAGAAAAAATACAGCTTCAATGGAAACCTGTCGCCAGATAACCTGGAACCTGAGCATAGCAAAAATGCCAGGGAAAGGAACCCATCAACTAGTGTATAATGCCAGACATTCAATTCAATAGTCATCTCCATCCATTATTCTTCATAACCAATCCATCTCAAAGACGATAGATTCTTGGATCTAACAAATGTTTGCTCTGTCAGAGTTCATTCACTAAGATTTCTGACTTTATAAACTGTTTTCCAAGGTTTAGTATTTTGAAAAGTTTTTTACACCAACAATTTGTTATTAAATTTGAATATATAAAAAGAAATGTCTAATATCACATTTCCCAGTATGAATATTTTGTAGTCATTTTAAGTAGTAAGCAGATTCAAAAACCAATCTAAATTTCCTACATGTTAGAAAATGAATAAACACTTAAAAAATTAAATAAATATATGAGTATAACTGACTTAATATGAAATTTATCATCATAGATTTGTAAAATGAGAATTTGATGCTATGACCAGTTTCTAATTACAGAGCATAATTATTTTTATTCAAATTTACATTATGTGTGTGTGTGTGTGTGTGTTACCATCCAAATGTATTCTCTTGGTAATAATCACTTCATTCTTTACTTCACAATTATTTTTGATATGGTGGCGACATCACTTGATGAGGTTTTATTTATTAACAGTGATCTCTATTTAAAACTGGAAATAGTTTCTGTATCTGAAACATATTGTATTGTATGAAAACAAGAGATTGAATAACAGTTTATTTGAATGACTTTTATTCCAATATTCATTTCTTTAAATTTTGAGAGAAAGTTTTATGGAAGTGATGCCCTAAAGAAAAGAAAATAGAATATAAAGTTTTTGCAAAAAATGATTTCTTATATTAAAATTTTTAGACAGTTCTTTATTGGAAACAATCTATTAAAAAAGTGATTACAGTAAGGCAATTCTGAGAGAATGAAAAGATGCCATAATGTTAATGACATAAGATATACAGATGACATAGTGTTGATAGTAGACATAGAAAGGAAACTACAAGAACTCCTACAGATAGTAGTAAAGGAAAAGAAGAAGAAAGGACTAAACCTATATTGTTTTCTCTGTTAAAACAATTGCCAGATATTTAAATTGTTGTCCATTCTCTGTTAATAGAAAGTATGACACTGAAACACAAAAGCACATTACAATAGTAAAAGAGGCCTTCCAAAAGCTAAACAAAGTATTAAGTAAAAGGAAAATTTCATTAGAAACAAAGAAAAGAGTACTGAAATGTCACATAATATCAGTCCTGTTATATAGCAGTGAATGCTGGACAATCGCCTCAAAGATGAAACAACAGAAATGTGCTTCTATAGAAGGATGCAGAAAATACCATAGACTGAACATGTGAGCAACAAAGTTTTAAGAAAAATGGAAACAAAAAAGACACTTATACTTAACATCAGAAAGTGGTAGTTGAAATTTTTAGGGCATATAATGAGGAAAGTGGGCTTAGACTATTTGACACTCACAGTCCATACTGAAGGCAAGAGGGTGAGAGGAAATCAGCATATACCCTACCTTACAAGCTTGTGTAAATGGTAAAAGATCAGGAAAATGTGGAGATGATCGCCAATATCCTGAAGGAACATGTTACATAGAAAAAGAAGAAGGTTGAAGAATGAATTAAAGAAATACAGTATCTCTTAGATTGTGTGTAAAGGCTAAAATGTTTGTGATGATAATCAGTCTAAGGTTTTGTGTGAATCGGAAAAGGAATAGAAATACTGAACATACGTATTTTTTTTCATTTTCTGTGAGCATACAAATGACAGAAAATGTAATTTTGCTTCATAATCCTCCTCATTAATGTAAGTTAGAGCACAGAGCATTTGCTTATATTTCTTGCTCATTAGCCCAGATGAAGGAATGATTTTTGGCAAACTCCTTATCTTTACAAGGGTTATATCAATCCTACATAAGCTGAGGATGATTGAAGGATATACCAATTGGGAAATCATGAACAAGTATGCATACTTCTTTAGAGTTCATATGAGATGATTATTTCTTACTTTTCATCTAAGACGTCTTCTAACATCCTCATATTTACAAATGACTGTGTGCCCTTTAAAGAGAGAACACACTGAGTTGTTTAAAACATGGATAATTCTCTGTTGAGCAAAATGAAACATTTTAATGATGTTCTTATGAAAGAAAGAGATAAATAGTAGGAATAAATTACTTTGTAAAATCTTTTTGAAAGCAGGCATTTTTACCAGAAGTAGAATATTATTTGGTATTCAAAATAGATAAATATTAACTTGAAATTGGATTTGAGCCACGACGAAAAACATTTGATGGAACATTAAATGAATGACTATATTTAAGCAAAATAATCTTCGAATATTTTAGTTGCTGCATTTGTTTATTTTTTTCATATAAAGTTTTAAGGAATTCATAGATGGTTATTACCAAAAGGAACAATCCAGCATGTAAATTACAAATTGGGGATACCAAAATCAAACAAGTATAACAATGTAAATATCTGGCAAGTGTTTTAACAGAGGACAGAAAGTGCAACACTGAAACCCAAAGGTGCATTTGGATAGCAAAAGATGCCTTCCAAAAGCTAAGCAAAGTATTAAAGAATAGAAAATTTTTATTAGAAACAAAGAAAAAGAACTGAACTGTTATGTAATATCAGTGAATGCTGAACAATCTTTTCATAGATGAAGAAAATACTTGAGGCAACAGAGAATACCATAGACCAAACCTGAGCAAAGCCAAAGTTTTAGAGAAAATGGAAATATAATATAATATAATATAATATAATTAATATCAGGAACAGGCAATTGAAATTTCTGGGGCACATAATGAGGAAAGAGGGCTTGGAAAATTTTATACTCATGGGACATATTAAAGGCAAGACGGACAGAGGAAAACAATTCATAATGTACCTAGTGAGCTTCAGTAATTGAATGGTAGAGCAAGGTTTAGAAGAGCTAATAAAAAGACAAATTTTATTAAGAGCTACAAAGGACAGAAAATTATGGAGAGACATGATCACCTACATCATGGAGGGACATGGCACATAAAAGAAGTTATTTTTTATTTTTTGAGACTATTTCTATTTATTATAAATGTTATATTTAGTGGCTATATATGATTGAGTAGGCATCACTGTTAATTCAAACAGTGAAATTAATATCAACCAGCCTAGAGAGTGAGAAGTCCCACAGAATAAAATATACTTCCTGACAGGAATTGAACCTGTATTCACTTTTTCAATCATGGATGTTGGTTAGTTTTGTTTAGCAGCATATCAACCTGTAATGCCAAAATGTAAGTTATTTGAACAGTTTTATGGCTGGAACTAAATATATTCTGAATGCAATTCATGTTGGTTTAAAAAGGTATTGTTGCCATTTTTTTTATTACATAAAAATGTATTAGTGGTGTTTTTAGTATAAAAATGTATTTTTAAACTTTCATAGTGTTTTGTTTGGGGGGGGGGGCTCAGTATTTACTCAAAGTTGGGAACCTAACAGAGGCTACCACCCTGGGTTAGGGCGAACCTGGGAACAACTGCAATTGAGAAATGGTTCCATATTTCACAAAACTTTCAATCTCTCGATCAATGGTCTTTCTGCCAGATGTAGTTTATTTCAGTCATGAAAACTACTTTTAAGCCAAATTAACCTTACTAATTAGGCCATGGAAAAATAACTTTTGCTGGGTCAAAATCTGTATCTGCTAACCTTCTGTAAACTAAGTAAATTTTAAGCAATTAATAATTTTTTTTAATTCAATTCCTGCTATTAGGCACATTTACTTTATTAAGTCTTCTTTATCTCTAGGCCAGTAGATGTTAATTTCACTATTTAACATAACAGAGATGTCTACTCAAACATATGTACCCAGGAAATATAACATTTATAGCACTAAGATAATATACACTAAAATCACTGAAGAATACAATTTACAGCAACATATGTCATAGGATAAGTAACAAGTAGGAAACATTTATAAATCTAACATGTTTCACTTTTATTAAAGCTTCATCAGAGAATGAGATATGGAGAAAAAGAAAAAAGAGAAAAACATTCTGGTATTTTTCAATTTTGTTCATTTTTCATTGATTAACCAGACTTCCTGAGCATTTGTTGTGTCAAGCAGTGCTCATGCATAAATTTTATATATCTAAGTGATGCTAGTTTGTCTATACTAGATTCAAATGATAAAGTATATTTATTTGTCTGTATGTCTTAGTAGGCATTTTTAATTGTGTTCAGTGGTTGTGGTTTAGTTAAGTGGTTGTCTGCAATGTTAATTTGGGGACATTTTGCAGTAAAGACCAACACGCAGTATATATATATTATATATATATATATATATATATATATATATATATATATATATATATATATGCTGCATGTTGGTCATTACTGCAAAATGTCCCCAAATTAACATTATATATATATATATATATATATATATATATATATATATATATGAAGAAATATAGTCTTAACATGTGCTATATTTATGGGATAGAGTACTTAATATCAGAGATAGAGCATGTGTAAATATAAAAGTGAACATTGAAGTCAACACTTAGAGGCGACAGTCTGTTTCATGCTGGATGCAATCGTGGCCTGACGATTGTGTCCAGCATGAAACAAACTGTCGCCTCTAAGTGTTGACCTAAATGTTCACTTTCATATATATATATATATATAATAATAATAATAATAATAAAAAATTAGTGGCCAGAGATGAATTAACCCAGGAAACTAGTGTTAAACAGTGTTCAATATACATATAAAAAGATAAAAAAATTAACATGTAGAATTTTAATTCTTACAAACATTAGTGAAATAATATCCACAAATTGTGTCTATCCAATTTTTTATTAACTTTCTCAAATTTCATAATTAGTTTTATAATCAGTTTACCAATGTTCATATTTACTTTTTTTCTGAGTACATTCAAAAGATGTGACATTCATTTTCACGATTACATTTTTTTAGTGTTTACATAGCTGTTTTTGGCTAATTCCAGTGTTCCATGTTTCAAATTTCAAATCACTCAAGGTGATGTCATATAAATGGTCAAAATGATTTTTTATTTTATACACACTTCAATATATGATCCTCTATGGGGCAATATATTGAAGTGTGTATAAAAAATAAATTAAAATACATATAAAAATTCAGTTTAACCATTTAAATGTGAGTAACTTGTTTCTAGAAAATGTGGGAACACCAGAATTAGTGAAAAAGGAGTTGCATAAACAAACAAAAAAAAATCCTAGAAAACAA
Organism: Acanthosepion esculentum; assembly: GCA_964036315.1. NCBI lineage: Eukaryota > Metazoa > Mollusca > Cephalopoda > Sepiida > Sepiidae > Acanthosepion > Acanthosepion esculentum. The sequence continues at coordinate 57,761,816 of OZ038489.1, read as the reverse complement.
ATGTAACAACATTCGAAAGTACTCCTAAAAAGAACCGGAACTTTGGGAAATTTAGCAATTATATAAAACAACTAATCTGGAAATTTGAAAAAGTTAATAAAAATTTGGATCAACAGAACTTTTTGGTATTATTCAACTAAACCTGTTTTATATATATATATATATATATATATATATATATATATATATATATATATATATATATTTATATAAAATGAAATGTCAGTGTTATTTTCATTTGTGCATAATGTAGATGATAATTTGTCTATTGCACCCTGTACTTAAGACTAATACAAGTAAAAGTTTTGTTAATTAGCTGATTGATGTTACCTTCAGCATCCTGACTCCAGAGTTTTGTAGATGGACCCATCCATCCACTCACCAGGGGTATCAGAAACTGACTGCTTCTACTTCTTGTTTTTTTATATGCACTTGAAACATGTTTTTTTATAGTGTGTGTGTGTGTGTTGTGTGTGTGTGTGTGTGTGTGTGTGTGTTGGCGTGCATGCACCTATCTGCATGGATGTGTGTATATGTAAGGTGTTGTGATTATTTGTCCTTTTCTTCATTCTTTCTCCACTTTACACTCATTCTTTAGCCTTTTTTCTCTTTTTTCACTTTTTCCTTTTTTCTTTCAATTGTTGCTATTTGATTTCCAGTTTTTTTCTAGGCATGTTGTCATTTCTAATTTTTGAGCTTTCTAGTCCTTTCTTGAGTTAGGAAAACTGTATTTCATTTACTACATGAATAATTGATTTTAATGCTTAAATAATAAAGTAAATATTTATATATGCTTTCACATGGTATATTATTTCATTTTCTTATTTGGTATGGTGGTATGTTAAGTGTTAATTGTAGGAAGTTAAGTTTATAATTAAATTTTTATTTATTATTGTTTATATTTACATGCATATGCCTGTATTTATACACTTGAACACATGCACACACACACAAACATACATATATTGATATACATATATAGATATATACACATCTGCAGATATACATATACAAACATGCATAAACAAGCACACGTATACTTGTCTGTGCTTTGTTATTAATAAACGTATGCTTAAATGGTAAAGTTATTTTTCAATTTTTAGGGCATTAATTATGGTTGGTTGGGTTTATAGAGTGTTTTCTTTGCTGTTTGAATATATCTATATAGAGTATACAATATATATTCCTACACACACACATATGCATTTTCTAATAGTGCTTATATCATATTTAGTTATATCATATGTTGGCACTTACCTAATGTTTCATTTTTATTTAATAGCTAGTAGTTTATTTGTTTTTGCCTGGTGTTATATATTGAGGTATTAATTATGGGGGGGGGTAAATTTGTTCATCTGTAGTTATTTGAGTGCGTGTATATATATTTACATGTGCATACATGCATGTATAGATGTGTATATTTAATATTCATTCATTTATTAATTTTTTAAAGTTTATATTATATTTATTTGTGTATTTTTAATTAATGTTTAGATAGAAAAGCAAGTTTTTATTTATATGCCTACATTTACTAATTATTACAGTTTTTTGTTTAAGAGTTTATTTTAATTTCTAAAACTAATTATTACTAATTTTTCCTCTCTCTCTCTCTCTCTCTCTCTCATATATTATATGCTACTATATATAAACACTGATTTGGAAATAAAAATAGCACTAAGTGCCAGTTAGTTTATAATGCAATCTAAGGAGTGATATTTTCACAGAGCCTTATATATATATATATATATATATATATATATATATATATGTTGACAACAGGCAATGTAAGTTTCATAAAGATGTATATGTACATCTACAGCAACAGAAATGGTAGGCACAAAATAGTGTTCTCAAACCCTTAAAGGAATGCTTTGTTATACATAATATTATTTTATTTTTTAAATAAAAGTTTATGCTTGACTAGGCATTGACTTTAAATGTACTTACTAAAGCAATTTATTTTATAATTTATATAACAGTATAGTAAAGCTTATTTAGATAAATCAGTTCATCGCTGATGGCTTTGTCTTGTCTGAACTATTTGATTGACCGTCCACTAGTAGAAATGCAGGTGAGTCTCATGTTACAAGAAAAATGAACAAAGGTGACAGGAAATAATGTGACACCTTTTGAACAGAGAAAACAAGTTTATTCACAGTGAATTGCATTGTTCACTGAATTGTCTCCTCAGCTTGATTATCAAATAATGGAATCCAGACAATACACCAAAGCATAATATTTGCATAATATCTAAGCAGATGGATTTGTTGTTCTATTTCCTGTTCATTTAGATTTTTTTTCAAAAACTTTCTCTAAATACGAAATTAGGTGAAATGCACCATTATTATTCAACTTGCAAAACTAATCAGAGAGTTTTCATCATTCCTCATATGTAAATTTCAACCTGACCTAGACATCTTAAAATTCATTGGGAATAATTTACCAATGTTTGAAAAGCAAAATAAATGGAAAAAGTGAAAAAAGACTTATATGTTTAAAACTTTACTAAATGTCCAAGTTAGATGATGTCTTAATAGCAAATTTCAAATAGTTCAGATATGATATATATGGCAATCAAATTTAGAACTATTTAGAGAAATAAATTATCAGGTGTTTATTGTTATTCTCTTTCTTATAGGTATGTGGAAGTAAAAACAGTTTTCTACTCCCACTTTTTAGACCTTTTCAGTAATATATATTAATAGCAGCCATTTCAAGTCAAATGCTGGACAAAACAAAGGCTTTTTCTAAATCTTTTCTTAACTGAGTGGTGTGATTTCAGTCATGCCAACTTTGAAGTTTCATGAGAGCATTGTTATAATACCTTTACTCTTCAGGGCTATTGGATTTCCACTAGTAAAATACAGTAAAAGAACCAGCAATTTTGGCTTACAATATTATATATATATATATATATATATATATATATATATATACACGTGTATTATGCAAGTCAATGTTTTTGTAATTGAATAATTATTAACCAATTGATGCTAGTAAAATAAATCACAAATCTACCATGTAAATTTCAGTTTGTCATAAATGTTCATATTTGAAATAACTACAATAACTTTAAATAATTTGGTTATGTGAGATTTTATTCTGTGATTATAATTGTATAGCTACTGATATTTTAATTTTTCAGATATATCAAGATTTCTTTAGATTGAAAGAAAGATATAACCTAGAAAATAAAACAAGACATTGTAAAGTTATTGATTACTGTAGCACAAATTTTTGGCATTTGTTTCAAATGTTTCTGAAAGTATAAGTTTGATAAGTGATTCCATTCTTTTTTCAACAAATCTAAGAGTTCTTTTTCATTTTTTTTTTCACTTTTCTGTCAAGTTCATCCCATGCTAATTGTGGGGGTGACTTCAAACATTTCAACTGTAATGTAGATGTGTGAATCTCTCTCTCGCTCTCCCTCCCCCTCTCTCTATCTCTGTATATATATATATATATATATATATATATATATATATATATATATATATATATATATATATATGGGTGCATGGGTAAGTAATTATAAGTTAGCATTCTAATTATGACCCCTGAGTTCAAATCTTACCCAACATTTGTAACCAATTGGAAGTGACAGAACTATACCATGAATACAAGTAAAATTGGATTGTTTGGAACCTGTTGAGATTTGTGTTAGTATAAATCACAAGTCAATGTGACCAAAATTTGGAGCATATTAATCTTGTTCAACTAGTAATCATGATAGTCTATGTGCTCTGTCCCAGAAACTGTAACTCCAGTTTACTCAATATAGTTACATCATAAACTTTGAATTTGATCTACTTGAGCAGGTTTCTGCAATAGGGATTTGCTCAACATCCTAGCAGACAGGCATACTAATCAACCAGCAGCTAGCCATTACCTTACATATAATGTATGAGGAACTTTTAATTCAGCATTGCTAAACTACTAATTTTTTATTAGAAAAAGTAAATTTCCTTATTTTTACACACAACAATAGAAAAAAAAACAAAATCCTACTTGGGTAAATATTATTAGACTCCCTTAAAAAATTCTATTCTTTTTTAGCCATCACACAAATTAGCTTAGTATTAATAAATTAAAAATTTATTAATACTAAGCTAATTTTATCTATGCTGATGACACTACTATTTAGTCCTGTCTTAATGGTAAGTTTGATTGGTTTGATGATGTCAAAATAACCTTCAATCTGTTGTTAACTGGGGCAAGAAATAGCTTGTTAATTCTAACACCTATAAAATGAAACCACAATGAATTTAACCTTCAGGAGAGTGACTCATTGCAGCTATCAATCTTTCATATTTATAAGTTGACCATTTATCCATGCATTGAATATTGGGAACATATCTGGCTTGATGGTATGTATTTAGAGATTATTCATGAAATCCAAAAAGGAATCTGCAGTGCAGTCTTGACATGGCATCAATCACTATTCCACTACTGTAAAGTAGCTTTTCTATAAATATTTTCATGGTAATTGTTCTCATCAGCTTTACTCTTTGGTACATTGACTTGAGGAATCTAAGTGCAGTACTAAATTAAATGCAAGGTTTCCTCATTTTATAGTTGAAATTGCTAGATGTAACTGTAAGTTCTATGCAAACAGTTTCTTCTCTCACTATTGCTGCTTATAGAACTCTCTTCCAGTTTCCTTCTTTCCAATCAACTTTGATCTTCAAAAAATTAAATGCAATGTCAATCATTATCATCTGTCATCTTAATTCTTGTTCTTTTCATTGTTCTCTCTCCTTAATAATGTATTTCTTATATTCTTTCACACTCAGTAACCTCTTATATCTTAATAGCTTTATTGTCTTGTTTGAAGTGAAAAAAATAAGCTTATGTATTGAAAGTAACAATGAGATTTATCCAATATATGCAGAATATAACAACTTGAGTCAGGTTTCATCTGTTTTTTTTTGTGAAAGCATCAAGAATGGAAATTAGTTTAGACTTGAGAAAAAGAATTGTTGCTACTCACAAAGCAGGAGACGGATATATAAAGGTTATCAAAAGATTTCCAAGTGTGAAGAACCAGAGTGAGAAGGATTATCAAGAAGTTCAAAGAAAAAGATTGACAGACACAGAAAGCAAAAGATTCCAAAGATTTGGAAAGAAAACTAGTGAGAGATGTGTCTAAAGACTCTAGACAAACTGACAAGGTACTAGTGACTGACTTAGTCTCAAAGAAGTCAGTCCCTAGAGCTCTGTACATAAATGGACTGTGGAGTCAATATAACAGTAAGTATCAGGAATTATGTCCTCTTCCAAAATTGACTGTTAAGAGAGGACATTCTACTGCTGACAAAATTTGGATATGAACTATACTGGATAGGTATTAGCCAATAGTCAGTGTGGCTCTGGGACTGAAACTGAGAGAGCTAAATAACACCAGCTTTTTCACAGTTGTGAGGAGTGCTCTCGATGTGCCAACAACCAGACTAGACAAACACAGTCAATGACCAAGGAAAACTCCACTTTTGCAGAAGAGACATCTCCAAGCCAGATTAAAGTATGCTAAGCATAACATGGAGGAAATTGGAAGTATGTCATTTGGTCAGTTGAAATGAAACTAGGTCTCTTTCATGTCATGTCTTTTTACAGACCTGGCAGAAAATTGGTACAACTTAGCTGAGATGTCCTACTACACCAACTGTACCTACCTGACCTTGCACCTTCAGATTACCACTTGTTTTGATCCCTACAAAACTGTCTTAATGAGAAGCATTTCAAATCTTTGAAAGCCTGCAAACACAAGTGGTTTCTTTCATGTATTTTTCTTTCAGTGAAATAAATATACAATGTATTTTATTGATAAATTATACAATATAGCTGTTTATAATTATAAAAAGCAGCTTTCAAAATGGCTATATTCCATCACAAATTTAGATAAAAGTTTGAGAAGTAGGTAACAGTAATTTTGAAATTGTGCTAGATTGAATATGTGCCTCTATAAGCTAAAATGAAAATGTTCTTCAGGCTTACACAAACAGCTTCTGATAAGTTTTAAATAGATGAAAACACACAAAACTAAAATGAAAACAATTTTATTTTTGGACAGTACTTTTGAGATTTGGTTATTTAAATTTTTTTTAATTTCCTTTGAATCCAAATCTACAAAAGATACTGCAGAATATGACAGAATCTTAGCAATATCAAAAGGCATCAAAACATGAAATTTCTATGCATCTAAGCCAGGAGTAAAGGGAACTGGACTCATAATAGACAAAATAACAATTTTATAATGCACTATTTTATACTGATGGGCATTGAGAGACTCTGTTAAAATTAACTTGCTTTGAAATCAATACAAAAATTGACTTTAATATCACAGTTAGAAAAATTCATTTTTATGCTTTTTACTGAAATGCTTTCAAAAACTGTTCTTGCTAAAGTAAGCATTTTGTGTTTCTGGTAACATATTTAAGACACCAAATACTTGTACTTCAATAGTGTTACTGATAATTATTTAATAATAAATACATTATAGTTAATACAAGCAAATTACACATTTTTTTTCCCACATTTCACCCCAAGCAGGGCAGAAATGCCCTGGGTATGCAGGAGATTACAGGAAGTGAAAGTGAAGGAAAAGACTGAGAATAGGAAGGATTGAGGAAAAAATGGAAATCAAGAAAGTAGAAAATGGCAATTGATGTTGCATTTAAATTTTTGAAGATTGTAGTTTTCAGAGATGCAAGTAAACGGAAAGGAGTTGCATAGATGGGAAATACAAGAAAAGAACGTGTTGGAGTAGAAGTGGTGGTTGCATTTATTCATTTTAACTATAAACAGATGGGACCTAGATGCCAATTTAGTAGCAAGCTTAAATTTAAGTATTCAGGGCACCAGGAAAAAAAGCTAGTCATAAGAGTTGCCATGAAAATACTTGTACAAAAGATAGAGGGAAGTTATGCCAGACAGTGACTGAAGTTGAGATGCCAGATCAGGATGGATTACAAAATAGATCCTTCTTTGGATTTTGTCAAGAACCACAAGATGAATAGGAAGAGCACCAGACTAGATATGGCAGCAGTTTTCAATGCATGGGCAAATTGTAGATTTGTAAATGGGCAAGATAGACTCACCATAGTCACATTGTGAAAAACTACTGTACTGATTAGTGTATGCTTTGTTATTCAGACCACCATACTCATCTTAGTTGTTATGCTCACAATGTTTCAACTGTTGTACTCTCTGGCCTTCTTCAAACGTCTATCTTCATATTCAGTAACCTTCTTAGAATTTGAATCTGAACACTTTATTCAATTCATGAGTGTAGATTTTTCTTCTCCCCTTTTCTATGCTTAGGCAATAATTTTTATTAGTTGGCACTCATTGGTTTTATTCCCTTTGTGTTACTTGCTTGTTTCATCTCCTGAACCAGAGTATATGACCTTTCAGCACTACCAGACCTAGGGACTGAACTCTCAACTGCCAGGAAGATTGATATGTTTTAACCAATGTCTTAATCCAAGACACATGTGGGCTAATGTATTAAAACTATTGGTTAAATTATATTGAGTCCCTTAGCATTTATGAATTCAATCCCTGGGTCTGGAAATGCTAAAAAGTTTTATATTCTGTTTTAGTGGAAAAACAACCAACCAACACAAAAGTGAATAAAATTGATAAGTACTAATACATGTGAAATATTCCCAAAGCATGGGAAGCAGAATGAGAAAAATTTACCCCCATAGTCTGAATAAAGGTTTCAATTTGAAATTCTAAGGAGTTTAACAAGTATGAAGACAGATACCTGAAGAAGCCAGATGGTAAAATGGCTGAAACATTGTGAGTATAATAATCAAGATGAACATGCTGGTCCAAATAGTAAAGGAATAATGATAATTAATCATCTCAAAAATTCCATACTGTAGAGATGAAGAATGCATTGATAGCAACTTCATTTAATTCTGCCAGACTTATTATCTATTACTTATTAGCTGTCCAGTGTGAAAGGACATTAATGTTTTCTTTGTATCACATGTTAAGCTATAAATGATGTTAATTACATAATGTTTTTATATGAGATATATAGATAGATTGTGTACCACAAATGCAATGATCAAGTGGCTTCTCAGTAGTATCTAAAAACATTACCTTTCTTTCATGATTAGAAGTGAAAATCAGTTTTTCCAACAAAAGGCAAACTTTTTATAGTGAACGCATTGATTTAGTAATAAGCAACTGGCTGGTATGACATTTTAACAGCAAGATACAAACATTTTGTGTCTATTTTCAAAGTTAAAATATATTGTGTAAATTAATTATACAAGTTGCATACTCAAAATTTGACAGGAATTTGTCTTGATGATAATTAATATTGAAGTGATAATTTGAAAATTTATAAAATTATTCACAAAATTGGACAGAATTATTTCTACATTAACTCAGAAATAAATATCAGTCAGTTTTTAAACAGTTGCCTTTCTATTTTTGCTTGACACAAAATATGCCATCTTTGTGCTCAAGACAGTAACTGAGGATGAAAACAGATTATTATGATTCAAAGTAAAGACAATCAGGACTTGATTCAGGGAAACCATGAATATTTTAACCTAAAAAGAATCTAAATGTTCTTTGCATTTAGCAAGATTCATGGAAGCTGCATAAACTGTTGATGTGCAATGCAACATTTAGCAATTGGTTTGTTTCAGCAAAACATTAGAATAAAATAGCTACATTTTGGAAAAAGTAGTCAAACATTGTCTTACACCTATCCTTATATTGCAAATACAATACAGTAATGGGGTTCAGATGGTAAGTTCTCCCATGTACTATGTATTTCTCCTGAACTGGAGATGAAAATTATAGATTCTCAAATAAAAGTTCACAAGTTAAAATTAAAAAAGAATAAAAATATGTGCAAGTTACCAGACTTATTCAACCTATACAGCAAGGTGATGCTGAAAGAATATAAGTTCTACTAGGATTCATTATTGACAGCTACAATCTTAATGACATAAGGTATGCAGATGACACAGTGTTGATAGCAGACACAGAAAGAAAGCTACAAAAACTCCTACAGAAGGTAGTGAAGATAAGCAAGGAGAAAGGATTAAACATTAACTGCAAGAAGACAGAAAGCATGTTTGTTAGCAAAAGGATGAGCTCAAAGTGTAAACTGCAAATTGGAGATAACAAAATCAAACAAGAGAAGAAATTTAAATATCTGGGAAGTGTTTTAACAAAGGATGGAAAGTGTGACACTGAAACCCGAAGGCGGATTGGGATAGCCAAGAAAGCATTCCAAAAGCTAAGCAGAGTACTCAGAAATAGAAAACTTTTGCTAGAAACAAGGAAAAGAGTGCTGAATTGCTACATGATATCTGCCCTCCTGTATGGCAGTGAGTGGTGGATGACTTTCTCAAAGATGAAGAGGAAACTTGAAGCAACAAAAATGTGGTTGGTTCTACAGAAGAATGCAGAGGATACCATGGACCAAACAATATCTTGGAGAAAATGGAGACAAAAAGGAAACTAATACTTAACATCAGGAAGAGACAGTTGAGGGTTCTGGGGTGCATAATGAGGAAGGAGGGCTTGGAAAATTTCATACTCATGGGACAGATAGAGGGCAAGAGGGACAGAGGAAAGCAACGCATAACATTTGGTGAGCTTAAGTAAATGGATGATGGATCAGGGCTTAAGAGAAATAGCAGAAAGAGAAAGCTTATTAGGAGTTACAAGGGACAGGAAGTTGTGCAGAGCCATGATCGCCTATGTTCCGAGAGGACACAACATATAGAGAAGAACTCAAGATTTGTTTAGGCCATCATAACTATTTAATTATCAGATACATGTTAACATTTTGTTATTGTCAACAATCTGATTGTAATTCTAATCAGTATATTGCACTACTGGAATCTAGACATGAATTTTTTTTTTCCTTAAGGGAGTATAATTAATATTTTATCTAAAAATTGTCAAATTATTAATTAAATGATTTTTTATTAATTTTACTATAAAACAATTCTATGAAATTATTTGATTTTATCGAATTGAGTGATTTGTTTTTACAGATTATCAACCCCTTGTACAATGGGGAAAATAAGTATTTCATCCCCTGCTGATTTTCTGAGTTTCCCACCTTGTAAAAATGAGAATGAACTATAATTTTCAGGGTAGGTCTGTCTTGAAAGTGAGAGATAGAATCTGAAAAAAATTCTAGAAAATCAGATTATATTAATTTTTGAACATTTCTTTCTTATTGAAAATGAGTATTTCACCCCCTACCAACCAGCAATGATTCAGGCCCCACAGACCAGTTATGTGACCAGGAGGCATATAGACTAGTCCTATTACTCAATTATTACTCCTAATCAAGTACGCATTTTCTATTTTTGCAAGGTGGCAAACTCAGAAAATCAGCAGGGGATGAAATACTTATTTTCCACATTGTAGATTATTTAAAGATGAAAATCATTTTGGCTTGTAAGACCAATTTCTTTTTTACAAGTGGATATTGCATTAACAGTTTTTTAAAAACAAAAATGTTTTTTCCAAATACAAGTTCTATTATTATTTTATAGAATATTCCATACCTATCCGGAATAATGCACTTTTCATGCATAATCACCTCTTAACCAATCAGCATCTTAGTTTCAGCAAATTAAGCTTTTCATTGGCTGAGACCTTAAAACTGTAGCAAGTTTGAGCAAAAATACCTTTTCCCGCATACCGATTTTGGAGCCGGTTCTGAGACCACAAACTCAATAAATAGAAGCATTTCGACTCAGTTCGGACAGTCAGAACTTCAACCCTGGAAAGATGCTAAACAAATCCACGCCAGTCATAACTTTGACCTAACTACACTTTTCGCGCGCTAATTCTTCTGACTCAACAAGCAGCACTTTGCTCTCTCAGGAACATTACTTACAACATACTAAAGAAAGTGAATTAACCCACTACTAAAACAGTATTTGTAAATCTCAATCCGACATCAAGACAACAGCTAAAGATACACAACTCTTACAAACTTTGAACAGTAACTTTAATAAACGCACACATACACACTAGTGACTGAACTCCCACAAAAGACATTTTGTAATACGATAAAACATCTTGTTTAATTTCATACACAATCTTAACCACAAACCTACACACATTGAAACTCAGCATAATCCTTCTACATATTTTATTACACCTGGTCGCACTTGATCAGCAATATCTGTCTTGATTGTGTATGTTCAATTGATATAAATGAATGTTATTTGTTAAACCTTTAATCATGTTGTCCTCATTTTTTGATTTCTCCTAAATGATTTTACTTTCAATGTTCTTATTTTTATATTTGTTGTGGGTGAATGTCTTATGAACACCTACATTTTTAAGCCTTCTGATAACCTAACCTTCTGATACGCAAAATACATTCCCCAATCTGCAACAGACCCATCTGGAATTTGAACACTGTACTGTGAATTCTTATTCCAAACCTCTATCCATATGCACATCCTCGATTTTAGTGAAAGAGTAAATCTTAACAGAAGAATCACTAACAAGAACAATAATGATGAAATTGATAAAAATAATAATGTGCTAAAATTGAATTATTTGATTTATAAGTAGTTAGCCATTTCTCACCAATTATTTTTTCTTTAAATAAAAGTAGAATCTCGACTAGTGGTTTATCAACTTGGAAGAATGGTACAAAACAGTCTTCTTCCTCCATTTCCCAACATTTGGTCTTCTGTCATACTAACTATGGGAGAAAGCCATTATATCAATAATGACATAAAATCAAACTTGTAGAATCATTTATGAAAACTAAAACTTATTTATGAATGAAACATTGTGATAAAACAAACCAAGAAAATGGTAAAAGTTTTACTAAGAAAGACAGCAAACTGTAAACCACATTTTCAGTGAATGTAGCATGGCAACTGAAAAGAAATATAAAAGAAACAGGAATGCTAGCATTGTGATCCTTTGCAGATTGTGCAAATGTCATTCAACCAGGCAAATAAATAGAACAAGCATACCTGAAGCTTTCTTGGAAAATCAAAAAGGTAAAATACAATTGGGATTTTCATATGCAAATCAAACCAGCAAGTAAATTGGATGCGATAGCTGTGAATAAGGAAAACAAAATCCACCAGATGATACATATGGTTGTATTTGCAGACCATAGGGTGAAAACTGAAGTAGAGAGCTGGTGAACATGAAAGTTGGGGATTTGTAATTGTTGCACTGAGAAAAAGTCATGAGGGGGTGAACTATGAGTGTTCAGACCATAGGAGTGCTGGGGTCTGCAAGAATACAAAAAAAGTGTTGGAGATTTTAAGAGACTTGCCATATTTTAGTCACTGGTGATAATCACACTGGTATGAATATGTAATATATGAAATAACAATAATAATGATGACAAAGATAATAATATTGAACAAAAGAACAAAAGCCATGAAATGATACAAGTAAAGAAAGAAACAATTCTGGTCCGTATAATTATTTTATAATGATTTATAGGAAAATGATGTATAATTATTTTTATATATCAAGACCAATTTTCGGAGGAAGAAGTATGACAAAGTGTAAAGTTTTTTTGTGTGACATGTTTCATCCTTCATCAGACTAAATTTATGTTTACATTGATGCAACTACACATAGATTTAGTATAGCTTACAGTTTGTTTCGAAGTATGCTCATCTGCTAGGATGGCAAGTTAATCCCAGGTGCAAACACCTGCACAGGCACATTTGTGTTTATTCAGAACCAACTTGTTGTTTATACTGTAACTATGCTGAGCTGGCCTTAATGACAATTTCTGAGAAGGGGCACATAACCTGCCAGTTTGAACAAGGCCAGTATGATCCAACCCTTAGTGATGATGACTTGTGACTTTGCGTTAACACAAATATCGACAGATTCTGAATAGTTTTATCTATCCTGTTTCACTCACAATGCTTAGCTCAATTGATGATATATACTGCATGTTGGGATCACCTCCCCTGGATGATATTATCATGGTCAACTCTTTGACAAATCAACTATGGTGAGATTTCAAACACATGGTCAGAATGTTAATATTCTAACCATTCAGACATGCATCTACTAAAACAGACATGTAATGTTTTATTAACCTGCATTTTATGTGTCACAGTATATAAGAGCTACTCTTACTTAAAATGGTTTCCAGGAAATTATTGTCTGATGTGTTCATATTTATATAGAAGATTTCAAATTTCTGAGCAGTAACCATTTTATGCAGAAAACAGAATGAAAAACCTTTTTTCTCCATTTCTCTCTTCATTGTCATCTTGATGTAGTTGTTATGGAAGCACTTAACAAAAGTGATACACCCATTCTACTATCCTGAAGGATATCTTACCAAATTATCTCAGTGGCATATTCACTTTAAATATCAAGTAGAGATAAAGGAAAGAGTGCTCTGCTTATGATTCAAATTTTAAATGTGACTCTTTTGCAAAGCAATTGTGTGAGTCTCACTGTGACAGCATTACAGAATCAATGAATTTCATTGGAAACCTTTGAACGATAATCTATTGTGTTCTACTCAGGCATGAGCAGATATCAGTTGATTCTGGGGAGGAGCATAGCTTAGTAAGCAGTTTAGATTCTATTAGTTTTTTTCAGTTTTTTTTTTGGTAAAAAAAAATTTTTTTTTTTTTTTCAAAGTTTTTTTTATTGAACACTTGATAATATATATTTAAAGCACCACAAGGTCACAGCAGAGTGTCATGCATGCAGGCTGAGGGCAAGAGGAGGTGCAGTCGATTTGTAATTATTTCCTACATATGATAAAGAATATCTTCACAATAAATCTGCACTTAATATTTTGGCATGTATATATTGAGAGTGAACACAAGATGCAAATAGAAAGTAGCAAAGAGAAAGGAACATTATTGCCAAAAAGAAGAGAAACATTATTTTTCTTAACTTGAATTCATTCAAATACTATTCAGTTGTCATAATGGAAGAAAAAACCCTGATCTCTCAAGAATTAAAACAAATCACTACAGATATTATTGTTTTTATTTTTAATCTATACTCCATGTCCCTTCATGACGTGGGCGATTATAGCTCTCCACAACCTCCTATCCTTTGTATCTCTCAGTAAAGTGTATATTTTTGCTATCTCCTCCAATCCCTGTTCTGTCAACCATTTATATACACTCAGTAGATAGGTTTTCCTCTTGTCTTCAATATGCCCTGTCAATGTCAAATTTTCGAAGCCCTCTTTCCTCATTATCTTCCCTAGAAACTTCAACTTCTTCTTTCTGATGCTAAGTACAGGTGTCTTTTTTGTTTCCATATTCTCTAAAACTTTGTTGTTGCTCTCATGTTCAGTCCAGCACCCTGTAAAACCACATTTCTGTTGCTTGAAGTCTTTCCTTCATCTTTAAGGAGACTGCCCAGCATTCACTGCTATACAGGAGGACTGATATTATGTAACACTTCAATACTCTTTTCTTTGTTTCTAATGAAATTTTAATGATTCACAAGACTAGCTTTGTAACGATTAGTGAAACAGCTCAAACATAAATATAATTAAAACTAAAAAGTAATATTAACTTATGCAATATTGTTTTAGTAATTTATAGGAGAAAAATAAAAGAAAGGTTGCTAAATTAAAAATAATATATTATCATGAAATGCATACTTCCAAAAATGCTATTCAAAAACAATTTAATATTGTTATGAAGTTTCTGATATAATGGCTTGCAAAAATAGCCTTATTTGCACTAAGACTATTATCCATAAAAATTATCTAAAATTAACTGATATCTTGAACAAGATAAAACCACATTCATTTTAGATTAAAAAAACTCAAGAGAGGAATCTTTTATCGGATTTTCAGATCATAGATACTTGCTGTACATGTTCCCCAAAAATTGCATGCTATTTCGTCCACAGATTAGTCTGTGATGCTCAAGTTAATTATGTTATGCTATAACGTTTACATCAAATAAGATGAAGAGTATGATGAACAACAATGAATTATAATTAGTTCTTTCACAGCTGAGTGAAATTTCAAATGATTATAAAGTGATATGGACAATGACAATGGGTTTGTTCACATGTCTATCCTAATGAACTTCAAACAATGAAAGTTTGTAAACTCACAACAGGTGAGCTGAAAATAATTTTGCAATAATCAAATAATAAAATAATTAAAATTTAAAACAAATAAATGAAAAAGATTAAATAGATAAATTTCAAATTCAAAAAATTATTTTCATGTAAATTGATTCACTTAACCTTTCAACAGTGGGGAAATATAGCACAAATGTAAATGTGAAACAGGTAAAAAACAAGAAAATTTATGGCAAACATGGACCTTCGTGCCTGCAAAAAATCATGGTGTCAAAGGATGATTTTTTCCTTATTATTTGAACTACCTTCAATCCTTCATCAATGTGTGCTCACATAATAGAGCCAAGTGGACATTAGAGGTTTTTCAACCACTCAATGGTTTTCAGCTCAATTATGGAACTGTATTAATGTTATTTGTACAGCCCAAAAAAGAAAAAATAAGTATGATCATGATTTTATGATAAATACATGAAAAGTTATGTTGAAAATGATATTTGGTGCAAAAAGTGGGATCAATTTAATGTATGAAAGGAACTGAGTATGTTTTAAATATCTTCCTGAGAACAGTTTTCTTATATTTTACAGATTTAAATAGTTTTAATGTTTTGGAACTTACACTAAAATGAGGGGAAAAATTATTTCCAGAATTTTCTTGTTATCATTATTCAAAGTCAGGTGTCAGAGACACAATGGCAACAAAAAAAGGGCAAAAATTGTATTAATTTGACTGAATTAAAGCAGGGATTCAAAATTGACTTCTCTATACTGATATAATTCACTTTTTTTAAAAAGAAATACAAGTTAAACCTATCTATCACTTATTACTTACAAAAAGAATTCAATGACTTTCCAAGCAAAAAGAGGCAAAAATAACACTTAATCACATAGGAAATGTTCCAAAAATACCAAATGTCTGCTTGCAAGACCAGTGTATCCTGAAGGTTTGTCAGGTTCAAGAAAGCAATAACTTTGTTAACTAAATATTGCATTAGCTTTTTCTAAATACCAGTGGGGTGGGGGAGTCATTCCTATTATTCTTTAAGCATTTTTTTCCTTCATTGGTTTTGAGAGCAACAACTTGTATAGCCCCACCTCCTCAAGCAGCTTTTGTTGTAATTGGCAGCTGATTTCAAAATGACCTTCATTATTTTGTTAACTGGGGCAAGAAATGGCTTGTTAGTAAAATTTAAAAAAAGACAGGGATAGCAACTGCAACATGTGTACCCACCAAAAATAACATTTATAGTAATAAGAAATAAAAGCCTTAATTTTCATTTGAACAGAAAAAATTCCTTTTGAAGAAGAAATCTGCAATTATCTTATTTCAGAAAGGTTTATTGAAAACTAAAGGATGATATTTTTAGGATAAGGTATTATAAATATAACTAACCTATGGAACTTTGAAAGCCAGTTAAGAATATGATGCATCTGTTATTGGCTGCAGTGTATTTATTGGAAAATATGTGTTGAGTTTCTCATTAACTATGAAAGATTACTTACCATTGCATCTTGAAGCTATTCCACACACACACACACACACACACACACACACACACACACACACACACAGACACAGACACACACACACACACACATTATGTATGTATATATATATATAATTTTGGTTAATCGTTTTCTCACATTCTCCTTGGGTAGCATGAGAATGTACATGTTCTATGTTTTGAACCTCATTCTCAGAAAAGGTAATTGAATGGTCCATGTATTAATGGGACATGGATAATTACGTGACCTCTCCTACTAACTTATTTTTTCCTATATACCTTCCTTTGTTAATAAGCAAAATAAAGAAGGTATGAAAATAAAAGTTCTGTGATTTCTAAAAGTAACGTGTCATTACCTTTTATTGTTTCATATATGAGTGCAGCTTTAACTTTCTTCTTTTATCAATCATCACATGATTGTTATTTTTTGTACAACTTTTATTCGCTCAATTCTAATGCTAAACACTAATGCCTTATGCCAAACAGCAATATTCTATTTGAGTTTGTATTAAATTTAAAGGATTTTCAATTTGAAGTTTGTTTTTTTTTCTTTTGCTGTCAGTATGATTTTTTAAAATGTCAACTCACCTCAGTAACCCGTTGCAGTAATGGTTCAATCCAGTTCGCATTGCATTCACAGTGGCTATCAAGAAACGTGAGAATCTTGCCAGTGGCTACATCAGCTCCACGAACTCGTGATCGCATTAATCCTAAAAAGAATGCAAAGAAGTAAAGACAATGAATGATATTTGTGCATGTCACTGCATACATAATTATGCATGTATTCAGCTCACTCTTCAGAAGACACTGGTGTATACATAAAACATATGTGCATATATATATATATGTGTGTGTGTGTGTGTGTGTGTGTATTTTAAAACAAGATAGATAAAACATTGCATGGTTAAAATCAACTAGAGAATTTAGGATGAAAAAAATCAGAAAACATACCAGATGATATTTTAAGATATTAATACCATTTTGTAAATCAATTTTTATAACTGGTTCTTCAGCTCCAAAGAAATTATGCCCATACTAGAAATCAAAATCTATCTCTCCATTTTGGAACTGATGGAATCTTTTATTATAGATAGTAAACTAAACAGACTAGTGAGGCAAATAGCAATAGGGAGGTTCAGATCCCAAAAATCACAACACCAAGGTCATAATTTCAAGAGTCAAAAATTAATTTTACAAGTCCAATGTCAGGAAATACTGGAAGTGTAAATCAAAACAGTAAAAGATTCATATCACAATTTGCAATGCACAACATCCTTCTTCAACCACAAAGAGCCAAGTCATCCTGCAATCTAAATTAGCCTTGTTTTATTAGAGCAAGAAAGGTTGTGATTAGTCAAGACTGGTAGGGAATCACAAACAATTACTATATTTTGAGGCCTACTAAAGTCATCCAAACTTGATTTTGATTTCTTTTCGATGGATAGCACAAAGAACTCAAATTCTTTTCTGAGGTAAGTTTTGATTTTCTTCTTTGTCACCACAACTAGTTACCATGCAAGAAACAACAAAGATTACAAAATAGGTTAATTAAAGTCTCAATAAAATTTTGATTTGTGAGTCCTGAAAAAAAACTGTAATAAAATATACAAACAAATATAAAAAGAATTAAAATTAAAATAAGGCATTTTCTTTTCTTTAAAACCCTTACACTTTCTCTCTCTCTCTCTCTCTCTCTCTCTCCCTACTTCTCTCTCAACTAAAGAGAAGGCAATTCTCAAGAAGAAGGAAAAATACTGACCACAGCCATAATATGATGGAAATTTTCTGGACCAGAGTCTAGACATTTGTGACTAAAACTACTAAAAATCAGAGAGACTCCATGCATAACTTCTGCTATATAAAAAAAAAAAATGAAAAAGAAAAGAACACTGGAAAATAAAATAATTTTGGCCAATCAGAAAATTAACACAAAGGGACTTTTATTGCTAGCCAAAACGATGGTTTGCACCAGTAGTCTGGGTCTCCTGTCAAAAGGATATAAACTGACAGTCCTGTAACAGAAGACAAGAGACAACCAGAGAAACTGGAATAAGAGAAAGAGCTGCCACAGAAACCAGACATGCATATCATGTGAAGAAGTAAACGGTCATCAACTTAAGACATTTCTCTGCTCTTCTTAGAGCCAAGAATGGACACTAGATTGTCTCCATATGTATTTCTAAGATGACAACTACTACTAAGTTCTGACTTCCAAACTACCAGCTACCAAGCCAAAACAGACTTTCTCCTGACTGCTACCAGGATCTGCCTTATAAATGAACTGTTGCTACACTGATTATCAGAGGACATATTCCAATTGAAATCAAATAAATAAATATGTATTATTCGTTTATACCTTTCACCACAGTTCATCTTATTTCTGAAGTTCTGATAAATAATACCAAGAATACCTGACACTTCTCCAAAGATTCATCTACGTGACGATACTTTCTCTAGGAATGGTTTAATCTAAAATCTATGAAGAAGGTGCAAAATATAGGTTTTCTAAGTAAATGAAATTCAATCTCTCTCTCTCTCTCTCTCTCTCTCTCTCTCTCTCTCTCTCTCTCAGTATATGTTTGAGACTTTTTCTTACAGTAAAAACAGGTTATTTTCTCAAAATTTATAAAGTATGACAAACATTCCATTTCTTTTTCTTTTATATGCCATGAGTGATCATAAATTCACAACTTCCTAAAGTCTGTAGTTCTAAGCAATGCTTGTCCCTTTACTATCCCACCCAGTCTCTGTTCTGCCATCTGTTCACACAAGCTTGTTAGGGTGGTTACACACTGTTTTCCTCTGCCCCTCTTGCCTTCAATATTTAGAAAATTAGAAATTTTAAAACTGAATCAGAAAATTACAATTTTCTAAATTGATATACAATGGTACTCCAAATTAAATAAGATTTAAGCTAATACAAAATCAATCTATTTTCATATAAAAAAAATCCTGTAAGCCATTAAGGTCACATGTACTGACTGCAGTAGTGGGAGTGTCAAGGGGAAGATGGTTTGATAAAGCCTATCACTTTTCAGATGTTTCAAATTCAGTGCTGTCCTTGCTTTTCTTAGACTGGTTGGCCTATCAAGGTTAAAAAGCCCAGTCTGTCCTGTTATTTAACCCATAGTTCAATGAAGATAGATTCATGCCTTAGTGCAAAATGAACAAAACATCCTTGGTCAGAACTGGAACTTGTCATACAAATTCTGTTTCCATACTGGTAATCGTTACACTACAAGAGGAAAAGCACAAATATGACCTTTTTAACAATTCTAAAAGACCTAGGAAATAAATATATTTTGTATAGCATTGTTGTGAAAGAGATCGTAATGAGAACTTGTTTTTCCTTTTCATCACTTGTGCTTTATTGGCTTGTGACCACATCACATTGAAACACCAGTTCCCCTATAATCACCAGAGTTATTGAATATCGAGCCTGGTCAGGACTTAGATGGATGAGTGCTTGGGAATACCAGGTTCTGTAAGCTTGGATATGTGGGTGGTGTAATGGATAATGGCTCAGAAGTTTTAATTGGAGAGCAGAGTTCCATTTACAGTTGGGTTTGTTATATTCACTTATGTGCAAATACCTTTGAGAAAGTTATGAATCTATCTCTTCTCCTCCTAGCTATGGGTTAATTAGTAAGGCTCACTAAATCATTATTATCTTCAAAAATAAAATAAAATTGCATACAAAATATTTAGATTTCAGTATTAAATAATCCATAAGTGTTGATATGCCACTAAACAGCAACAAAAAAAACAACAAAACATTTACTTTATCACTTTCAGTAATAATTGTCAGCAAAAATTAATGTTATTTTCACAAACAAAATTCAGACACTCTTTAGTAAGTTTCTATTTAACTTTAATATAAAAAGAACTCAGATGAACTGTCTGATCTTTCTATCAGCCTATTAGCCTTCTACATCTTTTTGCCAAAGTACAAGAGGCTCTAATCAACTCTGAATTGGTTAAGTATCTCACATCGCAGGGTCTTCTTTCAGATAAGCAATATAGCTTTCACTTTTCAAGGTCAACTGCTGATCTATTGAAAATTATTGCTGAAAAAGTCTATCAAGCATTAGATAGAAATGGTGAAGCTCAGGCTGTTGCTTTGGGCATCTCAAAACTATTTGACAGGATTTGGCATACCAGCCTTCTTCACAAGAAATTTAAATATGTTGGAAGTGTTTTATTAGGTTATTAATAAAATAATATCTGATTTTAGAATCAACATTTTTTCCTGAATTAATGTATTTAAACATCAATTAAATCAGTCAAAATAAGAACTTTGAACGTCTATTCATTTTTGCCATAAGTTACAAGGTTATTTATGTCTTTATAATAAAACTCTAAAGGTTTGGATATCAAGATACTTGAAAAAAAGTAGTAGTCAGTGAATGAGAAATGATGGATCAAGTCTGATATCTCAAGTTGTTGAGCTTCTGCAGTATCATCCTGACAACATGTGCCTAAGCAATGTTATGAAAGAGAATTGGTCACATTTTGATTAGCAAAATATGCAATTCATCCATTTGTTAGCAGTAAACTTCAGTACTGATGTTCTGGTTAGACAGTTATCATAATGAAGCCATTAAGCCAACTATTTATGATTGTCATAAAGGATCCATTTCTGATCACGAGTTGCTATTCGATCAAGAAATGGATCATTCAATTTTTGTAGCTGCAGCATCAGACAAACTTCAAAATGTTGACCTCTTTGACTTTCATTGAGTTCATGTGGACCCCATTTATTGAGTTTCTTCACCTTGCCAATTTTCTTCAGATTGTTTGATATTGTTTAAAATCTTGACACCAATTATGTGAAACATTTCCCTGACACTATGATATAGGTTTTGCTAAACTAGTGTTTTCAGATGTTAACAATTGCAGATGGACATCCTTTACCACCTTGATCTTGAAGGTCAATATGACAGAGGGCCTCCATCTTGTATT
Organism: Acanthosepion esculentum; assembly: GCA_964036315.1. Lineage (NCBI taxonomy): Eukaryota > Metazoa > Mollusca > Cephalopoda > Sepiida > Sepiidae > Acanthosepion > Acanthosepion esculentum. The sequence continues at coordinate 57,740,286 of OZ038489.1, read as the reverse complement.
CCCATGACGGAACTTCTGAAATACGCACCATACTTTCTGTTTACAAGTGGATCCATTATCCAATGCTCTGTTAATGTTGGCAACAGCTTGAGAAGCATTATAACCAAAGCTTTAACTCATGCAAAAAAATAAAAAATAAATGCATATCTTATTTTTTTTTTAATGTTCAAGAGGAGTAGATATATAATGTTTTAAGTTAAATTTTGAAAGGTTGCCATTTCGTTCTGCAGTAGTCTGGTTGCCAACCATGGCAATAGGACCAAGTCTGTCCTACTATTCAAGAGATTTAACAAAGAGGACCCTTTAATCATTAGGAAAGTGTAATATATTTTTGTGTAACTATGATAATAATATATTGGAACACAAAAAAGTTTATTGTAAAATTTGAAATTATTTTTCGAACAACCTTATAACAGACAATGGAAAATATGGATCTAACCAACGCCTTTAGATCCAGTGACAGACCCAAAGAGTGTGAGTTCAATACCCGGTTAAGGCAGTGGAGAACTTTCAGAGGGAAAATTAGCAGGAGATAACTGATGACTGACATCCATCAAACATGGCACGTGGAACTAGAACAGTCTACCGCAGTGATCGAAATAAAGGGTTCAGTTCGAAATTCCAACCACCTGAAGAAGGCTGGAGCATACAACGGCCGAAACGTGACAAATATGGCGACAATAGTCCAACTAATGTAAATAATGTAAATACTGAACAAAAATTTCTTTGAAACAAGAAAAGAGTGTTGCACTACTATGTAATATCAAACTTCCTATAAGGCAGTGAATGCTAGACAATTTCCTCAGAGATGAAAAGGACAAAAATGTGTTTCTACAGAATAATAGTGAGAATACCATGGTAGGAACACATGAGCAACAAGGAAGTTTTAAGGAACAAGGGAATGAAAAGGACACTTATAAAAACAGAAAAAGATAGTTGTGATTTTTGAGTCATGTAACAAAGAAAGAGGGCTTGGAAAATTTGATACAAACAGGACATACTGAAGGCAAGAGAGATAGGGGGGTAAACAGCAAGTATCCTATCTAACAAGTTTAGGTAAATGAATAGCATAACAGGGAGTGGGAAGGGTAGTAAGAAAACACACACAACAGCTACAAAGGATAGGGAGCTGTGGAGAGCCATAGTCATGAAGGGACATGATACACAAAAGAAAAAGAATCAGTTTCTTGTATGAATTTAACAGTTTTATTTTAAAGCAGGACAAAGATGATTATACCTGTATTATTTTCATTTTTAAGAAAGCAATTTAGATATGAAATATAAAAGAAATATCTATTAAAATGTTGGGAAAATGTCAGTGTTAATAATTCTAACATTAAATTAGATTCTGATTCTGTTTATTTTTCCTTCTTTTTTTTAAAATGATTACAATATTCGATTTCACAGGGAAGCCATCCACATTTGAAAGGTTTCACAATACTATTCATAAATTTACATTTCATCGACTGCATTTCTGAGTTTTGTCGATGTTGATTGGCTATGAATTTGCAGTGAAGCGGACATGGGTGCTGGACACAGAGGCAAGAATTCTGCAGGACTTTTCTGCTTTCTAGCATTAGTTACAAATCAATCACAAGTAGTTTCAATGGAGAGACTGAATGGTCAAAAATTCTGACTATTTGAAAATGTGAGAGATTAACACCTGCTGATAGGAACAAGAGCAGAAAATGGAAAGAGATTGTACAGGATTGAATAAGCTCACCGGTGGCTACGTCAGGTAGAAATCAATTCCCATTGTCCATATGTATTAGTTTTAAGCACTACTCATTTTCTTGAATATTTTCTCATAAAGAGAAGAGTAATAAGCAAAGAGAAGGAAAGAAACATTCAAAAATAAGGAAAGGTAGATGGACAAAAAGTCAGAGAAAAAGAGACAATGATACTGAAAGAAAAATTGAAAAAGGAGGCTGTTGAAGATAATATTGAAAGAGGAAAAATCATTTTAAAAAAAGTGTAGTTAAAAAACCAGGTACTATATATGGATGTTAGATTTTTGTTAGAAATAAGGAAAAGGGAAAATGTAATTGAAAGGTTGATATATACTGAAATATAGAACTGATGAGGAAGATAAAATAAAAAGTAAGAAAAGAAAGATAGAGACAAAACAGAGGACAATATATGAAAGTGAAAGAGAGAAGGTTTGTATTCAACTAAACTTCTTACACACAATCAACTGACCTTGCTAATGGAAATGTTTTATGCAAACAAGTGTATACAATCTAGCCATAATACTATTATACACAAAAGCATGTTAAAAAAATCCTTTCTTCTACCCATGCATTATCTCTGCCTTTTTCCCTGCCTTATCTCCCCCCTCAGCACAGTTTATCAGTGTGCATCTAAAAGCACATATGCAAATATTGCTTACCCATAGGCACAAATACACAAATCCATTCCCACAAAACAAAACAGTGTATTCAAAGCAATCATAAAAGATATGTTTGTGAAAAGGCTTTCAACTGGATTCATTCTGTTCAATCAAAAGCAATGTAAAAGGAATGAGATCAAAAATTATTGATAGAGTAACACTGTATGGCAGGTATTGATTCTGAAGCCATTCAGATGAATACCTATGGAAGTTGTTATTAAATATAATATCTATCAGAATATGCGTGCACACACACATGAGCTGAGAAGCAGCCATCATAAGCAATATCTAGTAAGAATAATGTAGAATTGCACATTAGAAGCATTTATTTGTGTTGCACAATGCTTCTAGAAGGGAACATGCCAATCATGAAACACACACACACACATAAAATCACTTGCACAGCTGACAGCATATGAAATGCAGGGCAAGAAGTAAGAGGACATAAAAACACTGCTGGCGGTGATGGCTTCAGTGACCTTTTCAAAAAATAACAGCAGTACATTTCCTCAAATCATATCTTTCTTTCCTGCAGAAGACAATTCTTTACTTGAATTTTAATAGCTACAACTTAGTATATATAGTAAAATAAGATAAATAATTTACATATTTATATCTTTGTAATTGTAAATACTGTATATAGGTATCTTCTTTTATTTGTCATGCACCTTCAAGACATGGGGGATTATGCTTTCCCTCCACAGATTCATACCACTTGTGGTCCTTAGCAGCATTTCTCCTTTTTCCAAGACTACTGGCCCCCATTCCACTATTCATTCATGCAAGCTCATCAGGTAGGTGGCCCACTATCTTCCCCTATCTCTCTTGCCCTTGATATACTCTGTGTTGGTCAATTTTACAAGCCCTCCTTCCTCATTATGTGTAAACAAAGATTTGCAAATGTGTAACACACAAACACATATATGCATGTGTGTAAACAGCACACATTTGTAAATCTTTGTTTACACATAATGAGGAAGGATGGTTCAGAGAAATTGACCACATAGGACATATTTAAGTGGACATTGAAGTCAACACTCAGAAGCAACAGTCTGTTTCATGGTAAATGCAGTCATCTGGCACATGGTTTAACAATTGCATTTAGCATGAAGCAGACTGTTGCCTCTAGGTGTTGCCTTCAATGTCCACTTTTATATTTACATATGCTCTATCCCTGATATTGAGCACTTTAACAAATAAATATAGCATAGTTTAAAACTATATTTTATCATATATATATATATATATATATATATATATATATATATATATATATCATAATTCATCAAGTATAGAGGATTTCTCAACAGAATGCAGAAAGCACCGGGTGGCCGTTTCGTCCTATTTTGGGGACTCATCAGCAGTGTGCATCCACTACCAAGAATCAAAGCTGAACCATTACAATATGACACAAGCATCATATCCACTGGACCAATGGGTCTCGGTGATGGAAATGTATTAAACAAGACTCGATATACCACCAGCACTTCACAAATTATGTTGTGTGACTCATCTGAATCTACTAATACCAATGAACAAGAACAATGAACTGTGTCCCCATGAGTCACAACTTCTACCCCCAAGCCTCTCCATCTAGAGCATTAGAAGCCAGTATATATATATATATATATATATATATATATATATATATATATATATATATATATATATATAAATATATATATATATATCTGGAAGTCTTGCATGGCTGAGCAGTCAAGCAATGATGGTTCCCCATAGGAGATGCAGGCTGAAATCCTGCCAGAGGACACATTTTTCTGACAAGATTTATTGAATATTCAGGCCGCTAGATGTATTTGGATAAAAAATACTGTTTAATTAAAAAAAATACAGAGCATCTACTCAAATATGAGTGTCCATCAAAAATAGTGTTTAAACAAAATAAATTAAAAATAACAATATGTTGGATTTAACCAATTTCCTAAAAATAAATTGTCTTTGTTTATGTTAGGATATGTTTAGATTGTCAACTAAATTACACAAAAATGAAAATAACACTAACATCTCATTTTAACAGATATATTTACCAAAATTACACAAAAATATCTTGAAATACTAAAGAGTAAATTTATTCAATGAAATTGCCATTGGCTTCAACCACGGCCTCCAGACAAACTCAGAATCTCCTGCAACTCTTCTGGATGGTGTCCTTGTTTAAGTTGGTGAATTCTGCCATAATCCTTGCCTCCAGTTCATCTTTGGTGTTATAAGGAGATTTGTTGGTCTCTCACTAAACTGCACCTCACACATAATAATAAAAGAGGTTGTAGTCTGGAGAGTTAGGTGGCCAGATGTAAGGGGTGATGTGGTTGTAGAAATTGTCTGACAGCCATGACTGGGTTCTCTTGCTTGTGTGGCATGGTGCAGAGTACTGTGGCCCAACATATGGTCTTCCAGTAGCCACCCTCTTGATCCAGAGCAGCACTACTACCTCAAGGTAATTGATGTAGACCTCCATGTTGAGTCTGAGGCCCTTACCAGCACATTTAGGAGTTCTTTTCTTATCAGAATGATCAGAGTGAGTTTTCTGAGCTGCCATACCTTCATTACCACCATTAAGCTATGAATGCTTGAGTACTGGGTCTGTAATGAGTTACAGCCTGCTTTCTTTTTGTCTGCCAACTAGATACTAGTTGGGAACTTCCTTGCAAGGGTGAGTATCATATTTTGATTCTACAGTAATCACCATTAGACTCATCCAACTCATTCTGAATCCTTTGCACTGTCCTCAGATTGACACCCAACCACTTTGAATTGTTTGTATTGGATCTTCCAGTGTAAATGCCAAGCAGCACAGAATGCCATTTCCAAATTTCTGGCAGAGTGAATTGCATCATGATCTTTTTCTCACAGGGGGTGCCCAAATGACCTTACTATATTGTGCAGTTGACAAAATCAAAAACAAACAATGCACATGTGTAAAATGAAAAATATAAAATGGCGACAATTTACCCATCGCACTCTGAATGTGGTTGTATGTCTAAGTGGTTAGAACGTTTGCTTTCCAACTATGAGACTCAACTTCTAATCTCATTGTTGAGGAAATTATATAATACTGATAACAGTTCTATCAAAGAATGTTTGACCGATTTGTCAGTGCATGTCTCTTTTGCAAGTATTAGTTGCAAGTGTTTAGAAATCATAATGTATTTTGAAGGGCTAATATCTTGCCAATTTTTTTAAAAAATATATTGTTCTGATTTCATAATTTGTAAAGGATAAATAGAATCATTGCAAGGTTATAAAAGATAAGGGTCCTAATTGCATTACATGAGATCTGACAATATGTTGTACAAAAATTTGAATTTTTATTTTTATTCTTTTGTACAAACTTTAAATGAGCCTGTTTTTATCTTGAATTCAGTAGCAGTTTACCAGGTAGTCCTTGATCATGTAAGATCATCTTGGTCATCGAATGTTTGATTACTGTAATTGAAACATTCATAATATAAACTTTTTCACTTCATTAGTAACATCTGCAGACAAATTCTCCTGTGTCTTCATCCATCACCTGCTATATTGAATAGACCTTGGGGTTAAGTTGTATGGTAAATCTTGTCACTTCTGTATATCTGACTTTTCCATTTTCTTACAATTTTGGCAACTGCATTTTTAATTAACATCAGTATAGTAACTATTTTTAGTAGCTGTTATTCTTTGTACTAATAAAAAATATGTTCTTTAAAATCATCAGAGATATTTTCCATGTGGAGTCATTGTTGAAATAACTATCTATACACTGAAAACTATGTCTATAAGACCTATTTTTTAAATAAAACATTATATTAAAATTTAAACTTACTTAAATTCTCTACAAGAAATAAAACTCAAGTTTTATTTGAAAATATTCTTAAGATATAGAATGGAATAAGCAGGGGTTTACTTATTTTTTAACTTTTGCATGTTCATATTTTTGGTTAAAGTCTCAATCCTGGACAGTTCAGTAATACATAATAACTAAATAAACTCTTTTTAATTGTATAATGTTCCAATAGAAATAATAAAACCCTGGCATGTTTGGCTCAGATGAAAGTGAGCTTTTTATAAAAGAAATTGGCAGGTTGAACTTATTTATGGGTGATATTACTGCAGTATACGATTCCTGCTGGGAAATACCAGAGGAGTGAAATGAATTTAATGTCAATCAGGAACGTTTGTTCTAAGAGGAGCTGATCTATGCTAACTCCCAATATATACTGGGATCACCTTAAAATATACCAAAATAAGCTTTGTACTTGGTGCCATACCAGAAAATAAAAGAGCTGAGGGCATCAGAGGATTTCTCTGGAAGGTATCTTCATAGTAACTAATTGCAAAATTGGGCTTCAAAAGATATCAGTGGCTGTTCTACAGGAAGTCAACCCAGCTGAATTTAGGATGTACACACACAAGAGAAAATGACAATCAGTTCAGTATTCTTATCAAATATTACTAATATGAAAGTTACAATAGGAAAATTAATGACAAAGTGTAAAAAAAAATTGTATGATGCATTTCATCCATTAGTACTTCATTAAGTAAAATGATCTTTACATCGATATAAGCACACATGTGCATGAAAGGGAGGTGACACTGAAATTTTAAACTTTTAAATTTTATTTTTATTTTTTAAATATGTGTTTGGGTTGAACCAATTTCATTTAGTTTCTGTTCCTTTTTGTTTATCTTTTTATCACCTTTGCTATTAAGATTCCAACATTATGATAAAAGAAGATCTGCAAAGGAAGGAGAAATGTTGTAAGAATCTGGATGGGTGATCTAATGATTAAAGCATTTTCTATACACCTTTGTCTTAGTAAATTGCTTTGTCTTTTAATTAAAGAAGCACTTCTTCAACTAAATAAAATTAGGTAGACTATTTATTAAAAATAAATGAAATTTAAAAGTTTAAAATTTCAGTGTCCTATCTACTTCATATGCATGTGTAGTTAAATCAACATAAATATCACTTTGGTTCAATGAAGCCCTGCATGACACAAACATTTTTCTTACACTTTGTCACTAATCTTCCTTACACACACATAGAGATATGCATACTGTCTTTCAATAATCAGTTATTAATTCTCTCATCAGATTTTCTTATTTTCTATATTAATAATAATCATAAGAACAGTGAGAAACTATTTGATAATTTCATACAAATTTCACTGTAACTATTGTCTGAATTCTGACAGATGTTTTAATCATTCTATATTGTTGGTTTGATAAAATTAATTTCAATCAACTGCATATAATGATTAATTCTCTGTACTTGTTGAACTTTTTTTATGAACTTATTTCATCATTTTTTTTTACATTTTCAAAGTCCATTATGATTAATATTCTTTCATTCAATAAAACAAAATAGCATTAAAAGGAAGAAGTTTCTTTTCAACCATGATGAATGACTGTAAGAGAAAATTTGCCCACAAAGAAACTTGTTTTTGTTCCAGTGATAAATATGAGTTGTAGGTGATAAAATATATTTGATCAGAAGTGTGCTTGTCTATGTAAAATGACTGTACTTCAAGTCTGAAAATTAATTCTTACTTTTAAATTCAAGAAATATATTTTCCCATAAATTTAACTCTTATACAAAATGGTAAAATGTCAATGAAAATTATACCCTCATTCCACTGGTTCTTTTATAAAAAATAATACAAACATTTCCACTTTATGCTTGTATGAGACAGATAATAAATGCTTAGTTACACAATATAATTATGTTAGTCTTTGAAGAGCAAAACTCAAATATTTAAATTGAATTGTCATTATAATGTTCCAAACAAAGGAAATAAAAAGAAAAACACAAGTACTGACTTGAAATTTGAATCTAATAAGCAAAGAAAAAGAAATGTTCACAATCTGAACTTATGCAAAAATGAATGCATTTGAAAAAGTGATTTTCTTTAGATATTTATTTACAGTAAAATAGAAATCAAAAGTTCACATTAGTTTGAAATGTTCATGTTTTGTGATTCATTTAGATTTCTCAAACAAATTTAAGTGATAAATATTCAAGTAGAGAAATTTCCTTCACAAATTGTAACAGTGGACATTAGAGAGTACAAGAGTGGCAAGAGAAACATGATAAAATATGAAAAGTTGCTTAGTTCAAATAAGGTTTCCCAACATGATTCTAACACTTGAAAATAAAAATATTTGTTAGAATTGATAGAGCAGCAAAGAGAACAATTGCTAAGTGATCAGATATTAAAAACATCTTAAAAAATGTCTTGGTTTTTAGTGATTCAGAGTAAAAAATAATTCCAAATGTGAACCAAATAAAATAGGTTGTAAATTCAAGAAACAATAAAATAAAGATAATTCATAAAAAATTTCTTACAAATGGTTGACTATGAGTATATCTGCTTCTAAATATTTTACATACAGCAACCTTGAATAACTTCTTCTATGAGCTGTGTCTCTTCAGGACATGGACAATCACGGCTCTCCACAACTTCCTTTGTCACTCTTAATAAGGTTTGTCTTTTTGCTATCTCATCTAATCATTGTTCTACTGAACATTTACACACTTATTAGTTAGGTTATTTGCTACATTCGTGTCTCATTTTCCTTCAGTATGTCCTGTGAGTGTCAAATTCTCCAAGCCATCTTCCCCATTGTCTGCCCTAGAAATTTCAAATGTCTCTTTCTGATTTACACATAGCAGTATTAATGCTATCTACTGAACAATAACATTTTGCAATTCATTAAAATATAAATATAAGATATTTACTTTAAAATGATATCTATTTCAAAGTAAATATCATATACCAATAAAATCTGTTGAACATTAATTTTTGTAGTTTTGTTGCTTTGTCTTATAAACAAATTTGTTACTTATAAACAGAAAAATAGTAACAAAAACCTGTGTGAATTCATAAACTCAATGTTTATTTATGGTTATAGGTGGGGCTTCTACAGTAGTGACTTAAAATCTCAGTTTGTTATTTGCTATTTTCTTCTCTCTTAAGAAAATTTGTTTGAATTATTGAATTCCAAACAGAAAAAACCTTACAATAACCATCTGAATCAATGAGCTTATTTCCAATAAAATATTTCCCCAAATCTACAATGTTATACTGAAAATTTATCAACTGAACAAACCCACTTCCTAAAAATCTGACCAAATGACTAAACATCAGAAAGTTTTGGAAAAGAGATTCTTGGTTAGAACTTTTTCATATATATATGAAATTTAAAAAAAAAAATATTTTAGTTATTTTCAGTTCATCAAGAAAAAATAAATGAAATAATGAAATTTTCAAAAAGTAAGTAAACATTGCAAAAACATTTTATTATATTTTCCATTTTATTACATTTTTTCTTACATTTTACTATATAGAAATGAAATATTAGTAATAAATACTGAATAGGAAGTATTAGTAGCAAATCCTTATTTCATAACTGCACATAGGTACATCAATAATTCTGCAGTCTAATGAGAAAAAAACATTTTACACAACAAATAATTTTCTGCATAATCTCCTTATTGGTCAAAGTACTTTAATATTATTATAGTCATGCATACAAATGCATACATGCATATATAACTGATATTCATCATACAGTGTTGATTCCTATGTTCACTTTTTCTATCTCTCTCAATACATATAAATATATACATATATAAAAGCGAACATTGAAGTCAACACTTAGAGGCGACCAGCTGTTTCATGCTAGACGCAATCATTAGGCCAGACGATTGTGTCTAACATGAAACAGCCTGTTGCCTCTAAGTGTTGACTTCAATGTTCACTTTTATATTTACATATGCTCTATCTCTGATACTGAGCTCTTTATCCCATAAATATAGCACACCTTCAGAGTATATTTCTTCATATATATATATATATATATATACATACATATATATATATATATATATATAGAGAGAGAGAGAGAGACTGACAGACAGACAGAGACAGAGAGTGAATAAAAATATTAATTAAAAATTAAGATATGTAAAATTAAGTGAACCCTTACATTTACACTCTATATTTTTGTTTTACATGGTTGCCAGTGAAAATAATTTTTTGTGCACATATAAAAATCAAAATGTAACATGTTCATTTTTTTTGGTAAGCTGTGTATACAGCAGTCAAACAATATAACTCATTGTGGATTCAAAAGTGTGCAGTTAGAGACTAAATTTAAAAAAGTATATATGCAAAGATCAAAATAACTTCTTGAAGCTTTAAAAAATCATATAGTTGAAACCTATAATAATGGAGAAAGCCACAAAAAGCTATCAAAACAATTTAGAGTGTACTTCTCCACCATGCAACAAATTATTTATTAATTGAATGCCTTTGGTATGACAGCATCAGAATCAAAAAGTGGCTGTCCATGAAAAATAACAGCAAAAGCAAGTAGACATCTAGTTTAGAAAGCCCAGATAAATCCTTCTCTGATCTCAATTCTACAATGCTCATTAGCCAATGTGCATACATTTACAGTGTGACAAAGTCTGAACAATGTCAATCTTCATTGCAGAATGCCAAAAACATCCACTGCTTATGAAATAGCACAAGCATGTTCATATTAATAAGCTAGAAACATTCTGGCAAATGGTTTTATGGTTGGATGAGACCAAACTAGAGTTTTGGGGAGGAACAATATGTGGTATATCTGGTGCACTCCTAATACATCTTTTGAAGAGAAGAATTTGTTACCAACCATTAAACATGGCGGTGACAGCATTATGATTTGGGGGTGCTTTGACACAGCTGGAACAGGTAAAATAGTACACATAGAACACTAGATTCTGCATGATACCACACAATTTGAATGAAAATGTCTTGTTCTCACTTCAAAAGTTAAGGTTTAGGTCAGGGCTGGCACATCCAACAGGACAATGATCTGAAGCATCAAAGCAAATCCACAAAAGAATGGTTCATAAAATGAAATTTCAAGTCTTGGAATGGCCTAATCAATGTCCTGATCTAAACCCAATTGAAAATCTATGATTGAAGTGAAAGAAGACAGGGCATGCAAAAAACCTAGGTAAAATCGAGCAATTGTGGGACTTTTGCCAAGAAGAATGGTTAAAAATTGGCACTCACTTCTGCCAAAAACTTCTTAAAAATTATAGAAAATGACTGGTTGACATTGTAACCACAAAAGGAGCAGTTACCAAATATTAAATGTAAGAGCTCACTTACTTTTGCACATCTTAATTTTGAATTTTTAACTAATATTTTTATTCCAGCTTGATAAAATTTTTTGAAAATGTTTGTAATTGATGTAATAAAGTTTTTTCTTAATGAATATATAGTTTAATTAAGATTTGTTGATTATCTGGAAAAAAAGAGAAAATTTTTAAAAATATTATCTTAAGGGTTCATTTACTTTTGCACAGCACTGTATATATATATATATATATATATATATATATATATATATGTATGAATAAAAAGTCAGGAGGAGAAACTGTTCTTAGCTGATGTGTTTAGTCCCCTGATGGACTTTATCAAGGCACCATTTGCCTTGATAAAGTTCCTTTTTCCTTTTGTCTTTTTATTTATTTTATTTTTTCACAGATATAATCTATCTGAAAATAATTTACTATTAATAATAATATTAATGATAACTATACATTTTCTTTCTTACTCTTCAGTACAACTCTCAAAGAGTGAGGACAAAATGCATATTTATTATTAATAGTATAAATTTTAGCTTTGTTATTTTACATTGAAGACTTTTATTACCACCAGCACTCATTGTGCAATATTTTATATTTATATCCATAAGTACATACATACATACATATATACATATATATATATATATATATATATATATATATATATATATATAAGCAGACATTGAAGTCAATACCAAGTGGCGACAGTCTGTTTCATGCTCAAATGCAATCTTCAGGCCATGTGCTGTGGTTTGGTTTGTCTATTTATATATACTGGTCAATGGTGCATTATGATTAGTAAAGTTTATTGTATAGTAATCCTTACTACACATAAAGCACCATTGACCGGCATATATTGTTGGATTGTTTAGTTTCTTCTATTCTAAAATAAAATGAATGGTTAATTCATTTAGTATTAGGTTCATGCATTTTTCATAGAACATAAAAAAATGATTGTTTACAAGCATAAAATGGGTATAGCAGAAAGTCTGTGTAAGCAGTTTTAATATTTTTGTATTTTTTACAATTTCTTTGTTATTAGTTGAAAGACATCAAAAAGGAAGGAGAACTTATTATTGTAAACCAATTATAGAAAGGACATCATAAAAATATTCAGCTTGATTGTATTTCAATAAAAGACATTAGTGATTTTTTACTCATTGGTGTCTTACACAAAAGACAAGAGAATAGAGAAAAATATTTTAAATCAATATATTTACTGGGTTTAACTGTCAAATATGGCCTCACAGATAACCTTCCCCTTTGAGGTAGGTTACAATGACTCATTTAGAAACAGAGTGGCTAAGATCAAATGTGAGCTTTTTGATACAGGCTAGTGGGTAACAGATGATCCAAAACTTTGTTTGCTTCATTCATATGGTTTTAAATCAATATGTTGACATGATATGCCTGATGAAACTGGCCACACAAATAAACCTATTTCATTCAAAGTAAATTGCTTTGACTAATCTAAAAAAAATCACATACATTATTTTTATATAAATCAATAAGTAAAAAGTCAAACAAAATATAAAAATGGTGAAGTTATTCTGCAAGTATAAAAACTAATTTGAATATGTCTCTATATAAGAATCTATTTAATAATAACAAAGATTGTGTTTTACCAAAAAGCAAAACAAAAAAATGGTCAACAAGTGTATTTCTGGATGATAACACTTTTAACACAAATAGTCATGAGAAAGGCATGAATCCACCTCCTCTCTCCCTAACTATAAGTGACTTTCATCACTAAAACATTATCTCAAAAAAAAAAAAATCTAAAACTATTTTCAGACTGTAGCCTGCAAAGGGTTGATAAGCCATAGAAAACAAATCCATCAATCAATCAACATTTAAAGAAATATATGATACCAGATGTCATATATTTTGTTAAATATATGATATTTTTTAATTATATGATATCTGTAAATAAACTCAATTTTACTATCTAAACTTCTGACAGGGGGATATCACTTGTGAAACTCTGAATCTGGAAGATAAGTTTAACATTTTTTTCCTTCTTAAACTCAACATATAATACACCAAGTGTATTTGTATATTATTATCTGTAATGTCTGTAAGAATTTGTGAAACTAATTATCTCCCTTGCACTACCGACATCGTGATGATGGGCCATTCAAAGATGTTTACAAACTCAGGAGGTGAACAAACCAACACTATGAAAGAGAGAGCAGAGTATATCAATAATAATTGGAAAAAAATGTTTTTAAAGACTCACATGTAAAAACCTAATAACAAAATATTAATCTCATATATGATTTTTGAGAGCATGAGTAAACAGGTTTGTCTAATTATATAGACACAAACATTAAATATAAAAAATTATTTCTAGTAATAAGTAGGAAAAAATATATATATATGCATAATTAAAATATGTAGAATTCTATTTACTCACTAAATTAAATAACTTGCAAGTCAATTTGCCGATTATATTGCCTGTTGGTTACATCCCCTGCTGGGACATTTTTCTCTTAGAATTTTTACACTTAGAAAATATTTTATTGTGATTAGAATTGACAGGATGTCTAGAGAACTTTTCAAACAAAAATTTTAGGCAAATATTTGTATACAGTTTAGGAATTTTCCAGAAATGGTATATTTGTTAAATCTTTTTAGTTTAATCATGGAAGATTTGTAAGATTTTATTCTAGAAAAAGTAAATAAATAGTGAAATAAACTAAAATACTTTTATACATAAATGCTAAATAAATTATCTGCTTAAACTTTAACAGACTGCATTATTCACAACTTTCCTTTCCACTGCATTGTTTTTGACACTCTTCTACTGCACTACTTAAGTTCAGTCATGGTCATTTTCTGTTGCCATAGCAAGATATGACAACACAACTGCAAAATTCAAACATACTATTATTCATTCATCTTGCAGTGGCAGGATAAAATGTTTGCTTTGCAAACAATGTCACCACCAGAATGTTATGGTTAAAAAAAAAATAATCCTAATTTTGTGTTTTATTTTCAACATAAATACTTTTATTAATTTTATTCATATTTTTAAAGTATTACTTATTTGGGGCTTCTTCACTTGATTGTCAACAAAAGGGATAATTCATTACTGAAATCTTGGTAGGATTTTTCTTCTTGTAAGGAATTTGTAAAAAGACAAAAATATTTTCCTTTGTAACTATAAAATGTTTTATTGTAATTTATTAAAATAAAAATATTTTAATAATATTTTGCTCTATGTTGCATTGAGTACTTTTTAAAAAAGTAAATGCTAAGAACTGTGGATTCTAACTTCATCTGTCCTTTCTCTTTCTTAATATATATATATATATATATATATATATATATATATATATATATGTGTGTGTGTGTGTAATTTGGCAGCAACTTTTCTTTTAAACATGTTGTGTTGAATGTTAAAGACAACATTGTCCTGCATATTTTCTTTTGAATTTTCTCATATTTTCTAATGAGATTTTTTATTTGAAAATGATATCAAAATAAAAATTGTCTGTACGATAACCTAGTACTTTCAAACATCATTGTTCATCTTCAGGGTCAAAATTTTTTTAGTCAATATTTTTTTAAAAACATTTGCCAATTGTCTTGTAGTATAATCATGTTGCTACAGTTTTTACAAACTAAATAAACGTTAAAATCCTTTTAATTTCAAAAGACGCGATGATGTTATCACGTGCATGGCGAAAATTTTTATCATGTGACAGCGTGAAAAAGATTTTTATTATACAAGCCAAAAGATAGAAGAATATATATATATATCAGGGGGAAAGAAATATTCGTACACCATGACTTTTTTTGTATATCATAGTTAAATTTTATAAAAGAATTTCATAATCTATACAATGGTATAAAATCTGTATACCATGGCATCATGCTGGAGTATGCAAAAAAAAAAAAAATCAGAAAAATTTGTTATATTAATGAAATTCAAAAATTTGGAGGTAGAAATAATATTTGTACAAAATTATAATACCTATTTAATACTTTGTAACAAATCTTTTACTCAATTCAACAGCAATCAGTCTCTTTCCATAGCTTTTAATCAATGATTTTCAAGTTTTCATTGGTATTTTA
This sequence comes from Acanthosepion esculentum, assembly GCA_964036315.1. Taxonomy (NCBI): domain Eukaryota; kingdom Metazoa; phylum Mollusca; class Cephalopoda; order Sepiida; family Sepiidae; genus Acanthosepion; species Acanthosepion esculentum. Next base: position 57,724,669 of record OZ038489.1, on the reverse strand, counting down.
TTCCATTCTTCTTTGCAATATGCAAAGAAGAATGGAAGATAGATTCAGGATGTTTTTCAGAGTTCTTTTCTTAACTTGAATTTTTAATAAACACCACAAATTCTCTATTGGTTTCAAGTCTGGAGACTGTGATGGCCATTCAAGTGTATTGACATTGTTTTTAATAAGCTATTTTTTCATAGATTTAGCCATACGTTTAGGGTCATTATATTGTTACAAAACCGATTCATTTGGGAATCCAAGATTTACCCAAACAAATTAGAATACAAAACATCTTGGTATATTTTTAAATTCATTCTACCATCTATTATCTCTAAATTACATGAACCATTAGCAGAAAAACATTTCCAAACCATGATATTGCCACCACCAAATTCCACCGTTGGGATTGCGTTCTTCAGTGCAAAGGCTGTGTCAGCTTTTCTCCAAATGTGAGTCCTTAAATTACACCCAACTAGTTCAATATTTGCTTCGTCCATCCATAAAACCCTTCTCCAAAATAATTTAGGTTTATTCTTATGCTCACAAATAAATTTTAACCGGCATCCCTATGTTTCTTCAATAATAGTGCAGTTGTTCTTGAAGAACGCAATCTTAGTTGACTTCTATGAAGTTCATTACTTATTGTTTGCTTCATAACAATGATACCTGAGGCTTTTAATTCTTCCTGTATTTCTCACTGAGTAGTCATTGGATTTTCTTGAATTTTGCACTTAATTCTTCTCATTAATCTGGGAGAAAATCTTGCATGGTGCCCCATATCTCGATTTGTTCTCGACAGTCTTCACCTTTTTATACTTAGCAATTACAGAACTAATAGTAGTAAATGTTATATTCACAATATCTGCTATTTTCCTATAGCTTTTGCCTTCCTTCCAATGTTTGATGATCAATTCTTTTTGTGAGTTGCCTTTCCCCATGATGATAATTATTGTGTATGATTTGTGTGCGAAGATAACCTTATATAAGAGAGGAGTTGCCGAATGTTCTAGATTGTTCTAGTAATAAGATAATTGGAAGAATCTAGCACAATCTTACAAAGAATTATGTAAATAAATGTAATTTAAGCTTTTTGATATTAAAGACATATTTTGTATGAATACTATTTTCGCCTTGAAATTTTATAAATAACACATTATTTCATTTATAACAAAGTTTTCTAATTGTTTTTGCATATTGCAGCATTATGCAATGGTGTAGAAATAATGTATGGATTTTAAGTTTTTTTCATAAGTTATAACTAAGTTAATTAAAAAATTTCATGGTGCACACATATTTATCCCCCTATTGTGTGTGTATATATATATATATATATATATATATATATATATATATATATAATTCAGAGCTTTGTTCCATTGTCAAGTGATGTTAGGAATAACCTTCTAAGAAATTTACTTATTGAATTTTCCTTAACATTAACAACTTAAAATATTAAGATTGTCTGCACTTATAAATTAGGTAAATTTCTTAGAAAGTTATTCCTAACATCATTTGACAATGGAATGAAACTCTGGATTTTAAGCTTCATTTATATAATTAAATTTGCAACTTTAGTTTCAGTTTTGAAACAAGAATTTTCTGTGTCACGATGAAATCATATTTTTAAAAAAGAAAATAGTTATAATATTTTGTTCTACTGTTTATATCAAGCACGTTTTTTTTAAAAATAAAAATAATTGCTAAGAACACTGTATTATAAATCTTACTGTTCTTTCTTATTATTTTAATATACATATATATATATATAAATATAGGTAACTATACTCATGTTGAAAAACCTTCGAATTCTTGATTTAACAATAGGCAAATCAATCACGAAGGAAAAAAAAGGTTTTAAAAAAGAAAGAGCCAGGAACATGAAAGTCTGTTGAAAATAATCGCACAGATACAGGTTCAAGGCCCAAAGAAAAAACCCCGATACGAGTAAATAACTAACTAAAGAGCTCGATACAAACGTAGAGCAAACCTAGTCAAACCTAATGAGCCAGACAAACCTACCAAGGTTTCACTTAGGCAGATCAACTATATATATATATATATTATTTTAATATATACATACATATATATATATATATATATATATATATATATATATATATATATGTGTGTGTGGCACCTTTGGAAAGTGTCTGAAAACTATGCCATGGGTTAACCCAAGCTTTGTGAGTGAAATTGAGTAGACAGAACACTTAAGGGCTGTCAATAGCTGTGCTAGCACAAAACTACAAGTCATGTTGGCCAAGAGCTTGAGCATGCTGGCCTTGTTCAAATTGTTGATCATGCTAGATAACACACTCTTTCCCAGAAACTGTAACTAAGGTCTGCTCAGCATATTTGCATTATAAACCACAGGTGGGGGTCTGTGGGTGTTGAACAAACACAAATGTGCCTGAGCAAGTGTCTGCAATATGGATTGGCTTGCTGCCCTAGTAGATGGGTATCCTTGCGAGTGGCCAGCTATTATTATTGTTTTATATGTGTGTGTGTGTGTGTGTGTGTGTGTGTGCGTGTGTCTGTGTGTCTGTGTGTCTGCATGTGTCTGTGTGAGGTGGGAGTTTACACCCACCGTTCTTGCTTGTATTCCAATGTGTTTGTTAACATAAGTATCTTTAAAACTTATTTAAGTCTTGTGGGGTTAAATCTTATATTCAACTTTGTCATCTCTTGCCCATGACTACTCTGTTGTTATCTCTTGCCTGTGACTACTCTGTTGTTATTTCCATGATAAATATTCAGATGACTTCCCTTCTTATAGTTTCTCCTGTTCACATTTAGACCATGCCATGTCATGCCATGCTATGCCAGTTCCACAGAGTCCATTTTTTTTAAGGCAATTCACCCCAAGCAAGGTGGGAGTACCACTAGTATACAAGGGGTTACAGAGGATTGAGAACATGAGTAAAGAGGTGTGTTTGAGGAAAGGATACAAAGAAGGACGGGGAACAAGCTTAGGGTGTCAGATGTCGATTGACATTACACTTGAATATTTGAAGATTATAGTCATCAGGGAAGCAAGTAAGGGGAAAGGAGTTCCACAGACAGAAAGTGTGGAAGAAGAAGCTGTTTGAGTAGAAGAAACAGTTGCATTTAACCATTTTTGACAGTGAAAGGGTGGGACCAAGATGCCAGCCTGGTAGCTCGTTTAAATTCATGTAGTCCAGGAACCATCAAAAGTAGCTTGTCAGAACAGTTGCCATGAAAATACTTGTAGAAGAGACAAAGGGAGGCCAAGGCATGTCTGTGGGATAGCAACTGTAGACTAGATGCCAGATCAAGACCTATCATCTTGCATATTTGTCTCTGGATTTTGTCGAGGACCTTGAGACGTACAGTGGGAGCACCAGACCATATATGACAGCAATTCATTTCCTAATTGTTCCAAATGTAAGAAGAAATATTTTTTCCCAAGAATAGTCATTTTGTGGAACAGACTCCTGTATAGGTGCCACACAGAACATTTCAACCTTGACTTCTTCAAGTCAAGTCTCATTCTTTATCTTTCCTCTTTATCACCAAGTTCTTCACTTTCTACTTCCTTCTCTTCCATTCATATGACACACCTCATTCATCATTATCATTTTGACTGTAACCTGTTACATTGAGTGGCTCTCATGTTTTGTAATAGGTGAAATTAAAGACCAAATGATATTGACCAACATGTTCGTTTAATACAGGTTTTATCATATACTTAAACATTTCTCTTTCAAATATCTATACTTCAAGTAAGAGATAATCTAAGTGTTTTAATAGTCTTGATGACAACAAATGAGCCTTTTGAGGAATAATTATATGAAATGAAAATCAGAAAGCAGATGCTTTCATTCAAAGTCCTAGGCAGCTATTAAATATGTTTAATTATACTGTTACAGAAATTTCATTTAACATGAAAAGTACAGAAAATATCATTTACTTTCAAGTAATAAATTTAAATTTAGTCATAGAAATATCTTGTCATTGCTAATCTCTTATCTCTTGATACAAAGTGATTCAAATTTCTTTTTAATTTCTTCCATTGTTATTTTTTTTGCTTGTTTAATCACTTCACCCAAAGCAAGGCAATAAAGCCACTAAGATGCAAGGGGTTACTGAGAGTGAAATAAACATTGAGATGACAACAAAGACCAAGATTCAAGGAGACAGCTGATGATGATTGGCATTTCATTTAAATTTTTGATTATTGTGGTTTGACAGTAAAGCAAGAACCGAGAAGAGAGTTCCACAAGTTAGAAGGGAAGAAACTATTAGCATAGAGCTTAAAGTTACTGCTAGTATTTTCAACAGTAAAATGATGAGATCTAGCTTCCATTTTAGTATTGCACTTAAATTTATGAAGTTAAGTTACCAAAGGCTAACTAGAACAATTACTATGAAAGTATTTATAGAAAAGACACAGGAAAGCTATGCTATAACAGTGGGAAAGCAACTGAAGCTGAGATAAAATGTAAGGACTGCAGATTCTTCTGTGGATTCTGTCAAGAATTTCTAGATACATAACAGAAGCACTAAACCAGATGTGGTAGTAATATTTGATGCACAGATGATTGGTAAACTTATAAAGGTGAGAGATAGATTCTAGCAAGATAATGTTCCTTGGAATAAGTTTCTCCTACAAGAATAAGGCATGAACCACTACTTTGTGGAACTGACTCCAAAGAGGATGCTTCCCCAATCACAACAGTTTTAACCTGTTCAAGTCTTGGGTTAACTATTATCTTCTCCCCATATCTGCATAAACTGTATGTCTTACCTTTTACTCTATAACCCTCTACCTCAAATGGCTCTTGAGCCTTGTACAAGGTGTACATTATTGTAAAATAAAAGAAGTCAGGTTCTTAGAAAAACAAGAATTCACAGATGAATTAATAGTCTATTGGAATCAACATTATTTCAATCGTCTTGAAAGAATCAAAGTATTAACAATGTTGCAAAGAGATGTTGCTGATTAGAAAACATGAAAGTTCATTAATTCACCAAAACTACATATTGTAGATGAAATACACTTTTATATTCTTTTACAGTTGTTCCCATGGATTTTGTGTGTTAATTAGTTCAGATCCTTGTAAACAATTAATGACTGTTAATAAGTGCAGTTTCCGTTCACATGTTACACATCCCCCAGAGAATATATTCCACTTGTACCAAAGAGAAACCTGCTCTTACTAATTTAACAGAATATCTTAATGGGTCTTTCTTAGGTTTTGAGGAAATGTAATTTGCTTGGGAAAAATTAAATTACAAAATACTTATGGAGACAGTACCCTTATTTTTGGCATAACTCCATTAGGGACATCATTTATTTTTGGAGAAAATTTGCCTGTTCTTTGTTAAATTTCAATTATAGTTTAAGTAAAAAAAAAAAGAAGGAAAAAGAACTAGATTTCATTATACATGATGATATTGCTACTATAATATCACTGACCTATGGTACCTTTGAATTTCAAATTTATGCAGACACTCAGTCACTAAATATTTTCTCTTCTGTCAGATAATGTTCAGAAATCTGCATTTTTTCAGTATTTGTGAAAACTGATATACTTTTTCTACATAAAGCATTCATTGCTCTCAAAATCAGTTTTTTTTTGTTTGTTTTTTTACAATGATGTTACTGAGTAAGAGACACAGTTTATGGGGATATGTGGGGAAGATAATGGTTAATCCTAACAGTTTTGTTTTGTTTCTATTGTAATACCATTACATTTGATGAATTCATACTTTACTCTTCCACAACACAACAACAGCAGAATTGAATAAAAAAGAGATAATCAATAAAATTTGTGCACAATTTATCTTCATTCACTGTGTAATTGAACAATATCACTTTTCACCCTTTTTAACATACAACAATGTAGATTTGTTTAATATATGAGGGGATGCTGAAAGGTTCTCTGCTTGCCCAAGTAGGTAAAAAAAAACAAATAACAAACAAACAAATTCTGATATTTGGTCCTTTCATGAAATTTTAGGAAATAGTTTTTTTTTAATCATTTCATCAAACAAGGCGATAATGTTTCTAAGATGCAAAACGTTACTGGGAATAAAAGTGAATAAGAAGACTTTAGTGAGGAGAAAGGACAATAAAAGAACAGGCTTTAGAAGGACAGAAGATGGCAATTGACATTGCATTTAAATCACTGAAGATTAAAAGTGGGATAAAAGGAAAGAATCAGAAGAGAATTCCAGGAGCAAGAAGTCTCGAGAAAAGAAACTATTATAATAGAACTTATGGTTATATCTAGTTAGTTCAACAGGAAAACAATGAGTCCTATTGACCAATCTAGTAGTTCACTTAAATTCATACAAAGTACCAAGGAAGAGAGCTTATCAGAACAATTGCTTTGAAAATATTTATAGAAAAATCATAGGTAAGCCACATCATGGTTGTGGGAAAGTGAATGAAGTTGAGATGTCAGGTCAGGACTGATAACATTGCAGATTGTTTGGATTTTTGCCAAGAATCTTGAGATATATAACAGGAGCACAAGACCTGGTATGGCAGAAATATTCAATGTGCAGACAAATGGTAGATTTATAAAATTTTATAAATGTGCAAGAAAAGAATTTCCTGGTACAACACTTTCCTAACAGCAGAGCTAGCACTTGATTCACTGTTAATCATTCTATTTCATGTCAGTGTGAGGCCCAAGAAGGTGAAAATGAGTTGCTCTACTGGGGGTTAGCATATAACTATTCAGCAACTGATTGTTGTTTTATTTTCTAGTATTTTTGTGTAGGGGCTTTAAAGCTCTTTAACCTAAAATATTATGGACATAAAATGTTGCTTATAAATGATAAAATACTGTACAAAATAGACATACTTTGACTTCAGGTGTAAAGTTTACTTATAATTTTATTCTACTTTTGTTTGTAAATTATTCTTGTGTATAGATGATAAATGTCTGATTCATCAACAAAATTAATTTGCAGAAATAATTAGATAAAGAAAAATTCATATTCATCAGGAATAACAGAATTGTAAACTTTTCAAATGAGTGACTTTTTGATTTTCTCAGACTTGCTTATTTTTGAAAGTTTCATATTTGTTTTTGTTTTGTTTTTTAACAAAATGGCAACAGGTAATAAGTTCCATATATCTGAGGTTTACACCAGTTTTTTGTGAATAAAATCAGATTTCCTATTGTTTGATCACAATCTGAGATAAAAAATTTAAAAAAACTTACACTTTTTCCAGGAATGTAACTGTCAAATAAATTGTATATTTTTCATATATCCAATAATTTCAGATAAGTTAAACTAATACATAAGTAACCCAAAACTGTAAATTAAATATAAGTTAAAAACTAATCCAAATACATGAATTAAACTGTTGTGTTATAAAATAAGTAATAATAATAATAAAAAACAGTTGAAATATATTTGTGAAAAAGTAAAAGATCAGACAATAAAAGAAGAAAACAACATTAAAACAAAATTGAGAGGAAAGGAAAAAGACATTAATGTCTATCATTTTTTCCCTTGCTTTTACTGATATTTATACACAGATATAAGAACAGTTAAATTACAAATATTTGTATGTACAAACACATATAGGCCTATGAATGAACACACAAAGACACATATATAGATACATCAACAAGTCTGCAATTGAATGAAGAAAAAAAAATTTATTAAGCCTAATAAATATCTTCTTTGTCAATGCACCTAATCCAGTTGTGAATATTAATTACCTAAATCAAACATTATAGAGTGAAAATTTCAGATTCATATTCAACAAATAATTGGTTTATCATAAATTTCACTTTTCCCAAGACTGTTCCAGTGAGCTAAGCAATCAGTATTCTTTTTTTGTGTCAGCCTTGAAGCTTAAAAGCTAATGAAAATTCTTTATTATACAGAAAAACGAAAGCTATAATAAAAAAAGAAAACTGTTCTAGCTCAAGGCTTCGAAAGCCTAAAAAATAACTATATGAAGGACTCTGGAATTATTGATTCCCCATCACTCTCTCTTTCGCTCTCTCTCTCTCTCTCTCGCTATATATATATATATATATATATATATATATATCAAATATGTGGTGCAAATCAATTTATATTACAATGAATCATTCATACAAAAAGTAAATTAGTAAAGTTAATGATATAAAATGGCGAAATCCCTTCACTAACAAAATTGTAAAGGTGCATTAACCTACTAATCACTCGATGAATGTTATGATCCTTGTTTTTTAAATTATAAGCTGTATACCAAAAAGAAAATAATTTTCATGCCTGAAGATGAGTAAATATACAGTTAATAAGTACTTGCGTATTAAAGAAAGACCTTATACAGCTTATAATTTTAAAAAACAAGGATCATAACATTCATCGAGTGATTAGTAGGTTATGCATCTCTAAATATTTTGTTAGCAAAGGGATTTCACCATTTTATATCATTTGTATTTACTTCATTGTAATATATATATATATATATATATATATGAAGAAATATAGTCTTAAAGTGTGCTATATTTATGGGATAAAGTGATTTATGGGATATCAGAGATAGAGCATGTGTAGATATAAAAGTGAAATTAGAAGTCAACACTTAGAGGCGACAGTCTGTTTCATGCTAGATGCAATCATCAGGCCACAATATTTATTACCGTGATATACAGTAAATACGGCACAAGGCCAAAAAGGGGGATTGGGGAAGAGGAAGGTCATCACTTGTCTTAATCTTAAACTTAGCTAGTCCCGAGCACTGACCCAAGCATACAAAACAATATTCCTTCCACCAAAACGCCACATTCATACTTACCTTTCATGCTACATCCACCAAAACACCTCATGGTCTCTATGAAAGCCCTAAATAACCCCATATGTACAATAAAGTCTGTGGGGGGCGGGAGTAAAAATTTTAAACAATAAATAATCCCCAATGAATATATACAATATGACTAAATATATGTACAAGAAACTAAACAAAATTATGTTAGTAATAAAAACCCACCACAAATCCTATATGTGACAGTAAAATCAATTAACTGGGCGAAATCGACACGGGACTTTGACAATATAAAATACACATTTATCCATCCCAACCACTCACACAAACACGCACTGATTCAGACTCAACCATACGAAAAAGCTCACACTCGAAACGAAAGGCGTCCCGTATCCTCCAGAGAACTGAAATCACTGAGCACCTAAAGAGGGAAGGGATGGGGAGTTAAACTAAAGGAAAAAGAAAAGAGGGGGCAGAAAAAAAGGGGGTCCAATGTGCAAACACACCCTAGCTAAGTTTTACAAAAAATGAAAAACTTAAATACAAAAAACCAAAAACCCTAAACTATCCTAAATCCAGGGATGGGTTGCCAAAGTTCAACCCAGGCAAACAATATCCTGATGCCTAACCAGCATCAAAATGCCACTCAAGGTCAGCCCCTTTCACACGGCACAAACGCGCAAGACTCACCCACCTTTCGCCAAATTCTGATGATGTGAGCCACCACCTTTCCATCCTAATCTTGACTTTAAGCTGATGCCTAAAGAACAAGATCAGTTCGGAAGAAGCAAACTTCTCGCCACCATAGAATTCCTTCTGACGCGTCGTCCAAATCACGACTCTCATAACGCCTAGTAAGCAACAGAACACATAATGTTCAGCCCTCGACATCTGAGGCACCACATTGCTACAAACAGAAACGGCATCCAGGACAAAGGACTTTCTCCGCAGTACGCGAACCATGAGGCCTTCAATGAACTTGCACAACGGCACTACCACCGTGCACTGAAAGAAGGCGTGACCAATGGTCTCGACTTCCCCAACACAGCGGCGGCAGTCTGGAGAATTCTCCAAGCCCGCTGAACAAAGTCTTTTGCCGACCCAGAGGGCTCTACGAATCACCCGCCAGGTGAGTGATGCCTCATCGTTAGTGAGGCATTTCAACCCCGGCGCCCAAGGCCATATTGAGTGAGCCTGCTGCTTCGTAAGACCGAGCTCACTAATCAAACCATCTTGAACCGACCCCCGAAATAGCACTTGATACAATGCCCTACGAGACAACGCCTGGACGTTGGAGAGGCCTTCTGACGTCCGTAAGAGGCATTTCAGAGCGCGACGACATTTGTGATAGAAGGAGCTTTCGGCTCGGGGTCTACGGCGGGCCTCCCCCTCGCACGAGTGCACACTTCTCAGGGACGGGAAATTTTTCCGGGCGTCTTCCTTCCAGAAGGTTCCCACCTCGTCCGGTTCGCGACACAATCGGTCTAGGAATGCAATGCGAAGCATATGTTGACGAATCTCAATGCTTGGCATACCCAGGCCGCCCTCAGCGGTATGAAGGCAACAGATCTCCCGAGATACCATAGCGGCCTTGCCTCTCCACAAGAAAGAGAACAAGAGCCTTACTAATAAAATTAGTGCGGTAAACGGAAATGGAAGTACAGAGAGTCGGTACACAAGGATTGGGTAGATACGTGAAACACATACTTCCGCCCTTCCCTTCAGGGAAAGCCTCCTCCGAGACCACAGATTAACCGCAATCTCGGGCAATCGTCAGGCCACGAGTGCTGTTATTTTTCTTGGCTATTTATATATACAGGTCAGTGGTGCATTGTGGGTAGTCTATTTTGGCAGATATTTTACCTGAAGTCATTTATTTGTTTATTTGTGTCAAATTATTTGTCTTGTTTTTATTTAATTTATTTTTGTTTTTTATCCCTTATATTTATTTTATTTTTATTTTTTATTTTGATCGGTGTTTTTATTAACATAGTAAAAATTTGTTTATATAGCTTATTGTGGGTAGTCTATTATGGCGGCTATTTTACCGGAAGTCGTTTATTTGTTTATTTATTTGGGTCAAATTATTTTGCTTGTTTTTACTTATTTTTATTTTATCTTATATATTTATTATTTTTATTTTGATCCGTGTTTTTATTAACGTAATAAAAATTTGTTTATATAGCTTATTTAATAATAATAAAGCTATTTGTTGAATTTTGGGGTTGATTGTTATGGTTTGTTCTGACTATTATTTTGGTGGGAACAGTTTTTAATTTATTTATTTGGATTGATTATCTTTATTTGTTTTTTCTAAACGGCTAGTTTATCGGTATCGGTTGTTAGTTTATTTATATATTTGGATGTATTTAGATCAATTTATTATACTTGTCGTTATTTATTTATTACACTGTATATTTTCTCTTTTTAGTTTTCGATTTTTAAGTAACGCAGTATATTATTTTTTATTCATTTTTTTTATCATTATATAACAGTTATAGCTATTTTTCGTCCGATTTTTTGTTTTGATTCTCTATAGTCTAATATTTTGGTCATAATAGTTTGCTAATTTGTTTATTATTTACTTTATTTATTGATTTTGTTCCTTATTTTTTATTCTATTTTGTCTATTCTAACAGGTGTGATTTAGTAATTTGTTGGGATTAATTTATTTTGCTTATTTTATTGTCATTTTGTTTGTTTATGTATTTATTTATTTTTTCCATTTTCGATTTTTAAGTTACGTAATAAAAATCTGTTTTCATGTCTGCATTTTGAGATTAGCTCGGATCTTTTATTTAATAATTTATTTTGGTCTGGGAAGGTAATAATAGCTATTTTTTCCTCCAAGCAAAGTTTGCAAGTTTTTGATAGGTTGTTGTAGGCTGGTTGATTTTTTCCCTTATTTTCCAAGATATTTTTGGTGTGGTGTGTGTTTTGTTTTTAATTTCCCAGATATACTTAGAAAGCATTGTGCTGTTCACATATTTACTATTTGTAAAAAATGTTTTGTGTACATAATTTCTTTGTTTCCAGGGTCCTTCAATTACTCCTATGTATACTTTTTCTTCATTATCTGGTGATTTTATCATGGCTTGGTAGATTACGTTGTTTTGTAAACAATTACCATTTAAGGGACATTCGTTTTTTTATTCTGCAGTTGCACGTGGGTTTAATTTAGTTCGTGTGGTTTGTTAATAATTTTCCTGTTGTGCTTTTTTATTATTTGTGCCATGTTCTCAGTGCAACTGTAGCTGATTTTTACTGTGTTTTTGTTGAATATTTTGTGTAGGGTGCTTGATCCCGGGAAGTGTTTGTGTAAAAGTTTGAAGAATATTTTTCATACGTTTGTTTTTACGTTTTTGCTGTACAGTGGGTTGAACCATATGACATTTCTTTTCCTGTTGGCCTTTTCTGTGTTCTGTTGTGAGTGTTGCTGGGAATCCGCTATCTTTTAGGGCTGTTTCGTAGTCTTTCTTAGCTTTGTTAAATATAGATTCATTGAAGGAATTGTCGGAAAGCCTGCGGTTAATCGATTTTGGTATCTGTTTGATTATAGAAGGCGGGTGGTTGGAAGATGTGTGTATATAGAGTGGTTTATCATTGGGTTTTCTGTATGGTTTGTATGTGCCTTTTCTTAGGTTGAAGGTAACATCTAGGAAATCTACTTCATTTAGGTTAGTTTTTATATCTATGTTGAATCCGTTATTTTTGAAAATTTTTATTATTGCTTTTCTAGTTTTGTCTGTGTTTTGTTTGTTGCAGTTTCTTAAGATTATGAGACCATCGTCCCTGTAGAGTCCTGTATCATTTCTATCTATTATTTTGCTTAGTTTGTGTAGTAAGTAAATACCTACAATTTTGCATGTCTCTGCACTGTCAAAGCTTCCCATTGTAGTGTCAAATATCCCATCTTTCTTTATCCATGCTTCTTCGTGGTGAAATAGTAATGATTATATATATATATATATATATATATATATATAGTTTTTCTGTATATTTAGGTAGCAAATGTTCTTTAGCCTAATATTATTAAAAACAACAGCATTTTGTGTCGATTAATTTTAGTGATCAACTTTTCTAAAATGCAAATAATCCTTCTCAAAGAAGGAGGAAATTCTGTCAGAAATTGTCTGCAGTTCATTTTGGAAGAAAAGTACAAGAAATATGGTGCAAGCTTTCAACTTTCTTAAGTCATCATCATTGAGACAATTGGTGAATTGCGTAGAACTGTTGAGTGTTGAGAGATATTTATATTTTGATAAAATTAAACAGATACATAATATCTTATCAAAATATAATCAGCATCCCAGAGTTTTTACCAATATTTCAATTCCTGAAAGAATTACTACTTTTCCAAGCCAGCATACATAACAACAAAAATGTTAAAAAATTAAAAGAAAATGGTTAAACTCACAGCCTCATGTTATTCAAAATAAATTAATCTCAAACTAAATTAATTTAAATACTAATTTACATAAAATATATATAAAAATTTTTTTTAAAAATCACTGACTGACTTTTGTTTATTAGACATTGAATTGCATCACTTCTTGTCTCTCATAGCTTGCCTGACATTTCAGCTAACTAGATGAATATTTATGAGTATTCCAAACACAAATGTTTTGTTAAACCAATAACATTTTTGCTCTTATATATAAATACTTGTTACAAAATAAAATCCTTGCTTTTGCCTTAATAAAGACCCACAGAGGATGAAATTCATCAGCTCAGATAACTTTTCCTTTTGTCTTTATTCATAAGGTAATATCAATCAGCAAAATGATAAACCTTTTACTCATATTAATTAATTATATATATATATATATATATATATATATATATATATATATATAAACTGTGCACAGATACTACATTCTGACTGTAAGAAGATGGACTGTCACTTTCATCTCATACAGAGGTGTTAATCCATACATAACTAACCATTTAGTCATTATTTTACAGGTACTTTACTAGTATTTATAATAATTTTATTTATTTATCCAAGTCACAATTGGCACAGTTGGAACAAAGTAACATGGTTGCTAACTCATTCATTGCTTTGTTAATATCAGTGAAGAAAGATCCATTATGAGCAGCACTTAGAGTATTGGTACAGTTATATGTGGAATTTAATGTATTCAGATTTTCAAACTACTAAAGTTACAATAAAGTGTAAAGATTTGATGTTTTCTGGGAAAACTGATATTCTGGAATAAATTACACTAACAAAAGTTCAACTGGTTGAAATAACTGCAGTGCAGGTACCTAGTGTAGCAGCAAATCAAGAAAAAGTAAGAAAATATACTCAAAAAAGCTAAATAAGGTGGCAAAAATCAAGACATTGGAGAATATGAGGAAGTAGTAGTAGTAGTAACAGTATTAGTAGTAGGAAGTAATGAAACGTGTAAATAGATTATATTCTTTGAGATCTTAACTGATTTTCTTGTAGTCTTAATGGAATATGGCACAGATCACTGCAGATTTTTTGTGTAAAATATAATCTTTCTTTCTTTTTGTGCCATGTCCTTTCAGGATGTAGGCGATCATGGCTCTCCACCTCCCTCTATCTCTTGCAGCTCTCAACAAGTTCCTTCCCTCTGCTTCCTCCCCCAGACCACATTCTGTCACCCACTTGCTTAAATCCACCAGGTATATCACACATTGTCTTCCCTTGTCTTTCTTTCCCTCTGTTTGACCCATGAGTATCAGATTCTCCAGGCCCTCCTTCCTCATTATGTGCCCCAGAAACTTCCTGCCTGCTTCCTTGTTTGCAACCTCTCTAACATCTCATCGTTTCTCACATACTCGGTCCATGATATCCTTAGCATCCTTCTGTAGAACCACATCTCTGTCACCTCAAGTCTCTTCTTCATCTTTGACGAAATTGTCCAACATTTGCTGCCATAAAAAAGGGCAGATGTCACATAACAGTTCAGTATTCTTTTCTTTGTAACCAAAGATATCTTCTTGTCTTGCAGCACTCTGTCCAGCTTTTGGAAAGTGTCCTTGGCCATCCCAATATGCCTACAGATCTCGGTGTTGCACTTACTGTCCTCTGTCAAGACGCTTCCTAGATATTAACACTTCTGCGTCTGCTTGATTCTAGTGTTCCCGACCTTCAAATCTCATTTTGGGTTCATCCTCTTATTTTGTTCTATGTTTGTCATTGAGCACTTGTTTAAAAAAAATGAATGCTAAGAACTGTATCTGTATGTTCTTTCTCTTTATTTGTATATATATATATATATATATATATATATATATATATATATATATATATATATATATATATATATATATATATTTAATGATAATTAAGGATTGCAGTAATTCAATATGTTAATAATTTTAATAATATGACAAAGTCAATATTTTAAAGATTTCATCCAAGAATTTACTGGATTTTTTTTTATTTTAATTTTTTTTAGCCAAATTTTGAAATAATAAAATAGGAAAATTATCTACAATCCATTGTCTACAGATTTTATATTAAACCTAAACTGGATATATTTCTTCAATGAAAATTAAGGATTGAAATATGTCATTGAATTTATAATATAAAACAAAAATATTTCAAAGATTTTGTTGAATAATTTACTGAATTTGATTTGGATTTTGTTTCATAGTAGAATTTTGAACTAACAAAATGAGAAAATTGTTTTCCTTCTCAATTTATTTTATATTGATCCCAGAAATGCATGTATTTAATTTGCTATTTTGATTAATTGGAGCAATCCACTAATACAGCAAAATTTCCCTTCTATTTTTGTCGCATCCCAATTAACCAGAACCCAGTTTAGCATTAACATTCCCATCAACTGATCAAGGTTGCACTCAGTTATCCAGACCATAATGCAGCCTTGGCCTAATTACAAGGTCTGTCCAGAAAATATCCAGCCATTATCTCAAGTACCATTTGTGTGATTTTGATATAACTTGGCAATCAATCAAAGAGAGCTTACTGCATTTATGTAAACAGCTGTGCTCTTATGGGGTTACTCAGTTGGCAATAAAACATCAGTGAGCATGTTTTGCACTGAGTGAACCGTCCCAATGACAACACATCAAGATTTGTAATTTAAACACCTTTCACGAATGATTCCAGGAATCTACTGAAAGCACTCAATGTTCTGGAAGATCTTCAACAAGCAGAACCCCTAAAAAAACTGAATGTGTGCAGGCTGCAATTAAAGGAAATTGTTGACTGACAATGTGAAAATTAGATCTGGAGATTTCATCTGAAATGTATCCAGTCATTATTTTTAATAGTTTGAAATACCCTTTCTTTCTGCATCATGCAGTCTTTTTTAGTTGTTTTTTTTTGGTAAGAAATCACATATCAACCAGAGATTCATCAGCATCTCCATCAACCCTTATTTGGGTCCCTAAAACTTCTAAATTATCTCAAAAATGTCAATGAAAAAGAAAAGATATCAGTTCATGGATAAGAAGACTATAACAAGACAGAAAAATGGTAATTCCAAAAAAGAATTTTGCAGAATGTTTTGAAAAGTGGAATAGATGTAGAGATATGTTCCAAGAGGAATATGTACAAGGAGACCAAAGCACCATTGCCCTAGGTAGGATACTTCTTTTGTTAATATTAAACAGCTAGACTGTTTATGGTTAGGCCTAATAAGTATCTATCTAGATATAGACAATGATACCTGCAGTTAAAGAATAATAATGATTCTTGGTATAATAATATAAATTAGAACAAAAGAAACAACTTATGATTCTTATGATACAAATGTGTTAATTTAAATGAAAATAACTCTAATACATACCTTCATGTTAACATTTGAATTATTAATTATTTTGGTTTGTACATTTTTATTTTATACTTTTCCTTATATCAGAGAAAGATATACTGAAAAGGTTTTGTTCAAATTAAAACTTATATTACATTCATTTTAAATCTAATTAATAAAATGGAATGTATTTCATGAAATATTGATTAAATCCGGCTTTCTTTTATGAAATGTCTTCAGCTAAAAAAATTGTATACATATTAAAACATTTTTAAGACATTCAATAATTTTTTTTTTATTAAAGAAAAAAATAGTTAAACTAAACTAAAGCAATAATGTAGTTTATTGTAATTGCACTAGGCATATAAGATTTTTTACACAATTTTATTAAAGAAATATGGTAACTTGGTATTGCCCATCTAAAAATGGGCAATACCAAGTCAGAAATTGGTAAGATTTACTTGGGCTTTAAAAGTCAGTGATGAAATAGGATTATAGGACTGGCATAAAAAAAGAACATTTTTAATCATTATTTCAATACATTATGAGGGTGGGCTGAAAAGTTCATAAGCTGACTAGGAAGGAGTTATGCTAGAGCTGTGAAATCTTGCATGCATTAATTTAAACTCTTCTTATTAATAACTGCATTCTTTCTTTCCAGGTAAACTGATATTTGACTGTTCAAAGAAGACTTCAAAAGTAACTAGTAGTGACTTCTCTTGAAAATGGACAAAATTTGAAATTGTGATATTATCAAGTACCTGCAGAAAAAGAGTTTAGACCCCAAGGACATTCATGCTGACATGGTTGCTACATTGGGGGATGACCTACAGTGCAAAAGTGGGCAGATGAATTTAGGAGGAGAAGGAAGAGTCTAGAAGATAACCTAAGGTTTGGACATTGTACAGCTGCCAGAATTGAGGAGAACATCTATCATTTTCACCACATGGTGGTGGATGATAGATGATTGACTATAAATCAAATATCCAATGCTATTAGCCTATCCTGTGAGAGAGTTTGGAATTTTCTGCACAATGAATGTGGCATGATGAAGGTTTCTGCTTGATGGGTGCCATGTCTTCTGATACCTGATCAGGAACACATCAGGCTGATCACATTACAGGAAAACCTGACATTGTTTAAGGCAGATCCAGCTGGTTTCCTTGAATGTTTCCTAACTCAATATAAATTTTGGATTCATCACTTTCAGGCAGAGACAAAGAGACAATCTCTACAATGGAAAAACCCCTCCTCAAATGCTCCAAAGAAGGTCAAGAATCAGAAGGGAAAAGTAATGACCTGTACATTGTGTTTATTGATTTTCTTCAAAAGGGCCACCCTCTCAATGGAAAGTACTTGCTGAGATATTTTCCAAATGACCAGGAAAACTGATAAAGGAAGTCTTGTTCCATCAGGACAATGCTCCAGAACACAAGTCCTTGGTTTTCAATGGCTGCCGTACTTGATTGAACTGGTTGATCACCTTCCCTATTCTCTTGATTTGACTATCATCTGTTCCCCAACATAAAAAAATGTGGCTGGGCTGGGAACCAGTATTACAGTGATGATGATGTCATATCTGATATTGTTGACTTTTTTGACAAACAGGATGAACTGTCTTCTTTGAACAGTCAGATGTCAGTTTACCTGGAAAGAAACAATGCAGTTATTAAGAATAAATGTTGAAATTAATGCAGGAAAAATTTCAGAGCTCTAGCATCATTCCTTCATATTCAGTCTATGCACTTTCCAGCCCTCACAGTGAGGCAGTTAAATTACAATTTGTTTCCATAAGGTTTACTAGTTTAAAGTCTGTTTCAGTCCAAAATAAAATTTTTATTTTTAATTTCTTTTTAAACATTCTTAATTTATTATACATTATTAATTTAATAATTATAATCAAAATTATGTAATATAAACACAAAATGAATACAAGTCGTTGTTCTATTTGGTTGTCTTTTAATATAATTTTTTTTTCATTTTTATATGAGAAAAAAATGATGTATGGAAATCCTGCCATTGTCATATTTGAATTCTTCACATAAAAAATTGACTTTGTGTCATAAATTGTAAGGCAGTTATATTACAACAATTTGTTTTATGATAGTTTTAATCCATAAAATCATTTCTTAGTCTCAGTTATTGAAAAGAAGATTTATTTTTGTTTACATTGCTTACAACATAAACAAAAAAATTTTCTTTTCAATAACTAAGGCTTAAAAAAGTAAACATACTTTTTAAGAAACTTAAATTTGTTTCTATGAAATTCATGTATTTCTTAATATTTTATAGCTTTCAAAATGGATTATCATCTTTATTTACTTAAAAAATAAACAAACTTTTATTTGAAGTTTCCTGAAAAAAACTTTTTCACACAAAAAGTTTGTATTAAAAATCCTAAAATTTAATTTCCATCAGAAATTGTATTTTTAATTTTATCTTACTAATATTTTTCCTTGGCATAACTGAACTTCCCTGGGTTAAATTATTATGACATTTAAAATATTTTTAACTTTTTTCTCATTTATTCCTCCTCGGAGCCAAACGAGATGCAAGTTTTATAAGTAGAAGCGTATAAAAAGTTAAAAACAAGTATTTATCCCATTTTTATCTAGTCTGATTAAGCTATAGTTTTATTCCATTTTTAACATTTTTTTAATATTTTTAAAATAAAAATAGTAAAATTTCTTCTAATAATCTAATAAATAACTGAAAAAAATCAATTCCATGTAAAAAATATACATTTACAGTTGTTCTCATCCTTATGAAGATTTTAATCATTTTTAATCTTATTTTTATTTTAATGCTTTGTAACAGTTGAATCTCATACCTTATAAAATGATAAAGTTGGATATCAATGTTATTTTGGTTTCAACTTCATAATATTTTAAAAGAATTATTGTAAAGCTTGCTAAAATTGCTTATATTTCTTTAAAAAAAGGGATATGTTTTTACTGTGTTGTTACACTTTTACTCTTTTTTTCTTTTAACAAAAATAAAATAATTTTTTATTCTTTTTAGAAATTATCAAATTTTTTAGCTGTGAGAAATTTATTTTAGACGTTAAAATTTAAATTTTTAAGATAAGATTGAAGACCCTTTATTATTTATTTATTAAGTTGCTGTGATAATTCCTATTTAATTCTATTTAAATGTCTATAAGAATTTATTTTTTATTCACAGTCCTGCAGGATTAGGTACTCCTTGTACTTTATTAAAATCTATGCATGAGTTAAATGACAATACATAGGATGATACATTTCTGCTTAGAGTTATAATGTTGCTATATATATATATGTATATTAGGGTATCTCTTATTTTTTAAGTGAATACTGAAATTGAATTGTCACCGATAAATCTGTTCCATTCATTAGAAAATGCTATATAATATTTTAAGGAAATTGTATAATATTTAGAGGGTGCCTTTGTTAAAACTTAAATACACACTTTTTTATTTTACAATTAATAGCAAACTGTTATTAGTTGAATCTTTACAAATTATACACATTAGAAAAATAGAAACATTTTCTATCTAACAGTGAAAAATTTAAATTTTAACCAATGTTTATCATTTTTAGACCCTAATTATGGCAAGTGTATTCAATGCCAAGCAGAAAAGTATAGTTTGGAAGTTTTTAAGATTTCTGATGACAGCCAAAGTAAAGCAATATGTCAACTGTAGCCAACTTGAGTGATTGCATAAAGAAATTGTTCTCTTTATTGTTTAAACTCTTACCCAATTTTTTAAATAATTTATTTCATAAGCTTTTTTTTATTCATTTTTCTACTAAATGTTTATTGATAAATATAATTTGTTCATTAAGTTTCCCAAATCAACTGTAAGGCCTGAAAATAATGAATTTTAATCATTGTAGGTATTGCAAATGGAATAAGGAATTGTATCAGAAATTTAGGACAGTATCAGGAATTGTATCTGAATTGGTAAAAATATTGGTATTTTCCCACTATTTACTTTTCTACAAGAATAAATATAACACAAAGCAGTTTCAATGTAAGACCCAGCATATATGTACTTGACATGTCAAAATGTGTACACTGACCCTGTCGTTTTTAGTACAATTCATAAAGGCTACAAGAAAGCTTCAGTTTACTTTTCCTTACGATAACACAAGGCCCAAATTGATCTTAACCAATGAACACATACTTTCCTAAATGGAAATGGTGCCTCGGTCCCCTCCAAAGTAGTCAATGAAACCTCAATTATCCCAACATCCTTTACACTTTTCAAAATAGTCAACAAATCCTACCAAAGTATTACCATTATCTGTTTTGTTGCAGTCCCCTTATCTGTGATCTGATATTTATTTTTCAGTGGAAATTTTAGATTTAAGAAAAAACTACAAGTTGCAGGAAGCCATATCTAGAAAATATATGGTGGCTGACATAGATGACATGATTTTTGCCAAAAAACCTCCTAAGGATACAAGTTTTCCCTTTGTTTAAACATATCCCATTTAATAATGGCAATGCTTGTACATTTCTATTTAATAAGGTAATAATGGTATTAGTGAAACACTTATGCAAGTTAAGCAAGTTTCTTTTGCCAGTGTGTTTATTTTTATGTCTGAAGAAAAAACTTTTGTTTAAAAATGCAAGACGATTGATAAATTTTGCATGATATAAAACATTATTGAAAACATTTCTTTTAAAAATTACTTGTTTTTGAAGCTTCTAAAACATGTAATGGATATATAAGATATTTATATACATACATATGTTCCAATGGTTGTCATAGCCAGGGGTTATAGTGAGAACAACCTTCCACTGTCTATAAAATACTTCCATGACATATGTCTCAAATAGCCTCTGACTACTAAGTCCAGCACCAAACCAGTGAATGGGCGAAGGTGGAAAACTGGTGCCTTATAACCAGCTGCTACAGGTAGATGGAACTCAACAGCCCAGGAAGTCAGTCCATCAAGGGGAAGGAAATCCCTGATTTTAAAACTCCACTGCCTTGTGGTCATGTCCAAACATGGAAAAGGCTATGGAAGAAAATCCAGACAGAAAACCTAGTGCTGCCCCAAAGGAGGTTAAATATCAACACTGAAAACTTTGCGGCAACTCCTGCAGTCAAGTCATCTCCAAATGTAATGCCCTGTATTCTTTTAGATCTTGTCAGCAATGTAGGCTGGGCAGCACATGACCTCTATATGCCATCACCCAGGGCTGCACCTTGGAGAGGTAACTGGTTTCACCACAAATGGACTAAGTTATGACCAAACAGAGTGCTACCTTTATCTCATGAAATAAACGGATGATAATTTATATAACTATTTTTACTCAGATTGTAGATTACAGAAAGAGTTTTGTGTCTCTATTATATAACTTAAGTGCACATGAGATATATGATTTCTTGACAGATAAAAAAAAAACTCAGATGACAATTACTACTTTTCAAAGCATCATTGTAGTTATCTTATGAGAGGGCCAAAACAGACGGTGGTTTTATTAAAGAGGTGTTTTAATGCTATAGATGATCAGTTGGGAGTATATTTTGGTAATAATTACAGTTTCATCAACATTGTCATCACCATTCATATGAAAAATAAAATGTAAGCAATGTTTCCATGACTGTACTGATGTCAATTTAGTTGTTCCCCTGGCATTTGATTACATCAATAATATTTGTTTAGGAAACCCATTAATGTTTGTTTTGTGATAGCAAGTTACAAGCATTTTGGAAAAGGATTTACAAAGTTTATTCAAGGTGTGCCAAAAAGAAAATGTAAAAAGCAAAAAAAGTTCCAACTGGGAGTCTATAGAAATAATGTTATACAGAATGTTAATTTTCCATCATACTTGCAACAAATAATGGGAGTGAAAATTCCTACAAAAAACTTTAAAATCTATGTACTTGTACCTATTAATACAAACATACATGAAAATATATATATATATATATATATATATATATATATATATATATATATATATATATATAATAAGTAGGTAAATTTATAATCTGGGATAATAAATGTGGGAATGATTCAAGAGAAAATATTTTCTCTTTTCCAGATTTAATTATAAATATACTTGCTTGATAATGCATACATAGTTAAGACATAATTTTAGAAAGGCAAAAGTCACAAAGAAATTCATTTTTAAATCCTGCTTTCAAAATCTACTTAAGACCAAAAAAATATTATCCTGTCCCCACTTTACTCTAAATGAAATTACAAATATTATATAGAAAATAATTTTAGAATATTAGAAGAAAAATGTAATGCTATTTTGTTCCTAAATCACTGGTGTTAAAGATTGCTTCTAGTGTCCTGGTATCCCTTCAGGATACGGACAATCATGTCTCTCCACAAATTCCTATCCTTTGTTGCTCCTAGCAAAAATTTGTTCTCTTACTATCCCTGTTCTGTCATCCATTTACACAAGCCTGTTGGGTAGGTTACTCATTGTTTCCTTCTCTCCATTTTACCATTAATATTTACTTTGAGTGTCAAATTCTCCAAGACTTCTTTCCTCCTTATGCACCCCATAATTTTCAACTTTCTATTTCAGATCATTTTTATTTCCATTTTCCTTAAAATTTCCTCATTACCCACATGTTCTCTCCATGATATTCTTAGCATCTTTCTATAGATCCACATCTTTGTTATTCAAGTCTCTTCATCTGTGAGGAAGTTGCACAGAATTCACTACTATATAGGAGGATAGCTACTGTATAGGTGTTCATCTTTTTTTTGTTTGTTCTTAATTCATTTTTTCTGTTTCGTAATACCTTGTTTAGGTTGTAGAAGGTATCTTTCACTATTCCAATGTGCCACCCAATTTCTGTGTCAAATTTTTCATCATCTATTAAAACAATTTTGAGATGTTTAAGTTCTGGACTTGCTTGATTCCGACATCTCCAAATTGTAGCTCATATCTTGGGCTGTCCCTCTTACTAATGACCATGTATTTTTTTCTTGATAATTAATCCTTCCTTCCCACTTTACTATATTTAAGCAACCCTGCTGTTTTCCTTCTGAGTCTGCCATCAAAACAGTCACATCTATGTAGCTTATGTTGCTAAGATTGTACTCAATAAGTTTTTTTTTTAATCCACCCCAAGCAAGATGTAAGTGGGGTACTGAATGTGAAAGAAGATGAGAAAAAGAAAAAAAATAATTAAAAAGTACAATAACAGAACAGGACTTAAGACAGAAAAAAATGATTGACATTTCATTTAAATTTATGAAGATCAAAGCTAACTGGAAAGCGAAAAGCCAGAAGAGAGTTCACCAAGCAGAAAGCTTGAGGGAAGAAACTGTTAGCATACATCTAGCAATTTCAACTATAAAATGATGAAACCTAGCTGCCAATCTAGTACTGCACTTAAATTCATAAAGTCAAGATACCAAAGACAAAAACTCATCAGAAGAATTATCATAAAAATATTTATAGAAAAGGAACTGGAAGCTATGTTATGGCAGTGGGAAAGGTAAGTAACTGAAGCTGAGGTTCCAGGCCAGGACCAGTAACATTGCTGATTCTTCTTTGGAGTTTATTAAGAATCTCTAAATACAGAGCAGAAGCACAAGGCCAGATCTGGCAGCAGAATTCAGTCCTTGGACAAATAGTAGACTTATAAATGTGTAAGATAGATGCTGTTGAGATAAAGTGCCCAGCATGACATCTTGAACCAATTTTCTCAGTAGCAGACTTAGCAATTGATTCAATATAATCTTTGCACTTCATTTTAGCAAAAAACATTATTCCCAGAAGGAACAATGAGTCACTCGCCCGGCAGTTAGCAGCAGCTATACTGATAGAAGGCATAAAGGTTCTCTAAGACAATTCAAAGAAAGCAGTTTTGTTTTGGAGGCATTAAAATTAACAAACCATTTATTGCCCTATTTAACAACAGATTGTAGGTCATTTTTGAGGTCAGTTGCCAATTTGACCATATCAAACAGATCAGATTTACCATTGAGACAAGAGTAAATAGTTGTATCATTAACATATATACCAAGTTGATAATATCAGGAAGGCTGGTAATGAAAATTAGGGACAACATAGGTCCAAGGATTAATGCAAAAAGATCTAGAAGAGTAGCCATTCAAGACAACTTTCATTTTGCGATTTGTTTAGAAAGATTGAATCATATCAAAAATTTGTACAGAAATATCATAACCTTTCAATTTGTGAAACATAATAAATAATATTTGTTTACACAAACTTCCTTTGTTATATTATTATGCTCCTAAATCACTGGTGAAAAAAAATACTTGAGTTGAAATACTTAAAATCTGGAGATTGTTTTATGGCTGAGATAATTGTAGTGTTTCTACTGATATTAGTGGTTCTTGCTTAAACTTAAGTAAAAAGCAGGATTTCAAAAATGGATATTTAAAATAGACAGACTCTCTCCACTCAGAAAAATCATGTGGCACAATATTACCTCCATTTCTTTATTTTTTTTAACCTGGTGCCAAAGCTATACTTAATAAATACCTAAAAGTCTTTTGCAAGTTTTATATAACAGTCCTGGTTTGAGGAATCTATCTCAGTGTACTACTGCAGATAAAAACTACCAGTATTTATTTACATTGAGACAAATATCCTTGTATTTGTTGCTTTATTACAATGTTTTGACCATTATGATATCCAGCCTTTTACAGGTGCTTGCTCATCCAAGTATCCTTCAGGGAATTTCAAATTTAACGTTTTATTTAATCTACAGAGCTAGACTGTTCTCATTCCCCTGCCAAGGAATATTGTTTAGTACTATTCAGTTTTTGCTAGTCCTCTTTCTGCTGTACTACTCAGCCCAGAGAATGAACTCACAATGACTATTCCACCAAATTCCCAAATCAGTGCTTTAGTTCTTTAGGCCAGTGTTTCTCAACTTTTTTTTTTTACATTAGAAAACAATAATAGAATAGCTAAAAATCTGGGATGCCCTTTAAATTTTAATAATGAAAAATTAGTCATGAAATTTTGGTTTAACATTCCCAAAGAAAATAAATGGAACATTTTTCATTTAAAGGGATTTATGAAGATTATTTTGTTTTAGAGAGGCCAATAATGACTGATTTAAATCCCATGAAGAAGGCAAAAGGGAAAGGATTATCCACTCCTTCTTAAAGATTAAGGAATTAAGCATCTAGTTTAAACTATTAAATGACAAAGACAACTTAGACATGGAAGTCATGTGCTTGATGTTTCTAGCTTTTTAAAAATCAAGATTTCTTAAATATAAAAATAATTCATAAATTATCCTTCTTTTAACTTGAGGCATACCTGCCTACCTTTCAGAGTACATTAGCATACCCAAGCACACCAGTTGAAAAACACTCCTCTAGGTTATTGTTCTGAAATTCAGATAGAAATTATCAGTATTCATTTTTTTATGAACATATGTGTCAGCTCTGAATCTTAAGTGGTGTTGGATCATGAAAACCCTTTATTATATAAGAAAACTAAACTTAAAACAATAGTTTATTGGGATTTTTGACATTTTAATTATTTTTAATGAAAATAATACATTCTTCAATCTTAAAATAATAATTAAAATTTAAAATTTCTGTAATAGAATTTGTCATTTCTAAAATTTTAATTCAGAGTCTCATTTCCAAAATAATTTGCACTGTTTTAATTATGATATTGGTAATTATGTTTCATTTGAATTAAACTTTTATCTTCATTTTCCATTAAAATTGAGTTCAGCACTGAATTTTCATATATTTGTTCAGTTCTTCACAAAAGCAAATAAAAATCAATAGAAATTTTCTAAAACAGAAAATAAAAATTATGTTTCTTTTAAGAGAAAAAGAAGTACTTAAGTCTAATCCAAACTAGAAGATATTTAAATCTCTTGATTTATGTATAAATACATGTCATTTAGATGCAAGATTTTAAAAAATTGACACAGCGTACTATTAGAATTTTATGTCAGTAAAAAAAAGGTAAAACTTCTAAATAAGGAAATATGAATAAAAATCTTGATATCAGAAGAGTGCTTTTAATATGAAAGAACTTTATTTAATCAAAACAAATGCAAAGCAGAATACATTTCTGCTTTAACTTGAAATGTTACAAATATGAAACTTTGAATGCTAATAAGAAAAAGTTGAAAACTACATATTCTGATATTGAATTCTCAAGCTACTCTGAATATTTCAAGTTATTGAACAGAATAAATGCTGTGCTTTGATTGCTAGTAAAGATGGGAGTTGAGAATTTTGTAGTATGCAATGAAGATTACTGATTCAGTAGCATCACTACTTTCCCTTTTTCCCTTTATTGATTAGTTTATTCTGATAATTATACTCTAATACCCAGACGTTTGTTCAGTTATTAATAAACTAAGCTCACCACTGGAATGAATTTGTGGAAGTGCCAATAAATAAGAACTGCAATTTCTATCAACAGAATAAAGTAGCTGAGAATTAACTGTGGACTTTTGGCTCAGCTGCTGTTGTTTTAAAGATGACTGCTGTTCAAGTGGATTAGTATTAATGCCTTTTCTAAATGTTCACTTCAAACCTGAGCCATGAAAATTCATTGCAAACTTGCTTTTAAAAAAAAATGACACAAATAAGGATTAATTTAGAAAATGAGTTTACTGAAACAGTGAATAAATTAGAAATAATTTTAGTTATCAGAAGGTTAGACTCTTTCAAGCTTTTCTCTAATCCGTTCATATCAGGCAAGGCAGTAAAGCCACTAAGACACAAGAGGTTACTGAATGTGAAAGAATAGAAAGAAACCATTAAAGAGTGAGAACAATAGAAGAGTAATCAAGAAGACAGGAGATAATGATTGACACTGCATTTAAATTTTTGAAGATCAAAGTTGGCTGGAAAACATGCAGGCAGAACAGCGTTCTACAAGTGAGAAGTGTGAGAAAAGAAACTGCTAGCATAGAACTTATGTTTG
This sequence comes from Acanthosepion esculentum, assembly GCA_964036315.1. NCBI lineage: Eukaryota > Metazoa > Mollusca > Cephalopoda > Sepiida > Sepiidae > Acanthosepion > Acanthosepion esculentum. Next base: position 57,697,291 of record OZ038489.1, on the reverse strand, counting down.
CATCTAGCCAATTCAACCACAAATCGATGAGACCTTGTTGATAATATTGTACTGTCCTTTAATTTATAAAATCTAGGTGTCATTGTGGAAAGTTCATCCAAACATGGAAGTATTTATGGAAAATGCACAGGGAAGCTACATTATGGCAGTGGAAAAGTGACTTAAGCTGAGACTCCAGATCAAGACTTTTAATAAAATATTGATAAATGCAAAAATGAAAACTATTTATAAGAAGAATATAACAGAGAGATAAAGAGAGAGAGAGAGTTATGATATCAACAGATATCATGAATATATAATGCATGATATCTGTTAATAGATTTATTTAATTCATCTCACTCAGAAGATAAGTTTGGGATTTTTAATTTTAATTTATTTACTATTACACACACACACACACACACACACACACACACACACACACACATATATATACAAAGAGAGAGAGATGGGTGAGTTAATTTCCATTAAAACGAACATTAGGTTGTCCTAGTTAAAAAAAAGACAGCCATTTTGCTTTTTAGATTTATAAATCTATTGCCTTTGTATATACAAAAAGTAGAAATCCTTAAAACATATTTTAATGCACATGAATAGAAACCTATTTCTGAACGGCTTCAGGAATATATGCTTTCTTGCATTTCTTTTTACCAAAAGCAAAATGAAACAAAACAAAATTATGTGAGGGAATTTGAGTGCTATCACAAAAAATATTTTTTTCCAGAGAGCATCATGAGTTCACATTTTGGTGTGGATTAAAACCTTTCCAAAGAAAATAAAGAAATTGGCATGATAGGTAATTTCTATTTTGTGTACACATTTTGCTTCTTGTAGAAGTTCAACTCTGTTAGATCTCTAAACTGTTAGAATTGAGCTTCTCGTCAAAGGGGAATTCAATGCAAACAGAAAAAAAGTTTTAAGATGTAATTTGTGGAAAAATAGTGACTTGTTAAAAATAGTCTTTTCATTATTACACACACACACATACATACATACATATAAATGCATATGTTTATATATGCATGATGACAGAAAAGTAAAATACAAACATTTACTAATCCAACTTGTTTATTACTGTGCAAATAAAATGCTTAATAAGCTGCCCAGTCCTCACATTCCAGTTCAAAAGTGTCTGTAAACCCTTTCCCCACAAATAAAATGTTGCTAGCCTCACTATCCCTATTTCAATGACAGACTTTTGGGCAAACTATATTCCTTAGTTCTACCAGTCCAGATCTTCACAGAGAAAACCCGGTAGGTCACATACACAGAGTCAACTCATTCTCATTTCCTTCATATTCCATTTGTAAGGAGGAAGTTCCCCAGAAGTGTTGCATTCTGATGATTCCCTAATCACTGCAATCTTAACCTCTTCAAGTCTCTCTACAGATATGCATGTAACAATAATATGCACCTCTTGCCCTCTACTTTTTCATAAAGTTGCCATCGAGATTGATGTACTTGTCCCAAAATTGCAGAATTATATAAAAACACTCCTGTAAGAATGCAGCATCAAGTGACTGAAGTCATTTTTGCACCTCATCTTAATTTTACAAGGCAAATTTTGTTTTGTTCAAACATGTCCCATTTGACATGTAACACTGCACCTTGGTGGATCAGCATTTGGTTGAGTTTCAGATGCTACTTCTTCAGTGATATTTGTGCAGGGACGCAGAAAATGTGGTGTGATTTAAAAGTGACTCCATTGTTGAAAAATCACAGATGATGAAAAATAGTTGTAGGAACCATTCTTGTTTATTCATGTACTTCAACACTGGGAAAGGCTGGCTTCTACTATACTTTGTAAATGAGTGTCAAATAAAGTTCTCTTGACATTGCACTTACACTCACCAATGTGGACTCCTAGCTGGAAAATTGGATCCTCTTTTATAGAACTTGAACTCCTTCCATCTGCCAGCTTAATTAGGAAAAGTCATAAATCAGTGTACACTCATCCCAGACCAAAATATTTTGGTCTAGACCGATCAAAGAGAGATAAGATGGTCAATCCCAAGTGTTTTGAGTCATTTTTTCCACACCTAGTTTATTCAATTAGCATCATCATATAACACTACTGATAATGACAATGCTTGCACATTTCTATTTAATAAGGTAATAATGGAATTGGTGAAGTATATCTCTTAGTTTTTGTAAACGTTAAGCAGGCTAACACCTCTGCATCTATAGTAATTTAGTCTATGTGCAATGTATCTTCAAGACATAGGCAATCATGGCTCACCATAACTTTCTATCTTAGTGATTCTTAGCAGGTTTTCTTCCTTTACTAAGGCCCCCACACTCTGTTCCACCATTCATTCATATAAACATTTCAGGTAAGTAGCTTGCTGTCTTCCCCTATCTTTCTTTCTCTCAATATACCCTGTGATCAGGGCCAGATTATGACCTTCTGGAGTCCCTAGGCTAATGGAATTATGGGGGCCCTCTTCAGACAGACCCATCTTGAATATTTTTTACTTGTGATATATTTTAGTTACATTTATATAGTTTGAAATAAACTTATTGCAAATTCTTTAAATAAATTAGAATAGTTATCTTTTGTTTGTCAATAAAAATCATCCTTAACATTTAGCACTCTGCATCATTTATAAATATTACTTCCCCTTTTACTGTATATGGAATCACCTGAAAATATAGTGTTTTACATATTAGTTCTCTATATCTGAAATTGCAGTTGCCTGGCTCTCAATTTTAGACAAGATTGTTTTAGGTGTTGCTACAGAAGGTTATGATTACACAACCAAGAAATTCAAATTCAACATGCATTGACAGGACTAACATTTTGCTTGGGAAAAATAGTCTTATACAGAGTGCTAAATACCACTATTTTACTATTAATTGCAAAACAAACTTGCAGATATTTCAACAAAACCAAAATAAAAAAAAAACAGATTTTTTTATAACAAGCATTATAACCTTGCTTGAGGGGCCCTCAACACTGCAAACTGAGAACCAGGACAACTCAGCACCAGAAGAACAACTTTTTTTATAAGTAAATAAAAGTAATTTATTAAGGATGAAAATATTAATTAGTGAATATTTTTTTCAAATAAGGCATTTGAAAAGGCATTATTTAAATTATAAAAATATTTTTGTTTTTAATTATTTTTAATAAAGTATATAATAAATTATTAAATTATTAAAAATATTTTTATAAAAAATAATTTAATAATTTATGATTTATTTTATTGAATTATTTATAGAGTTCTCAACTTGACAGGAAAAATATATTTGGTCAGATTTAGGGAAGTGTTTTGTGAGGATATCTTTTCAGCATTTCCTTGTAAAGACAGTCTTTAGTCTGTTATAGACTAAATAATATCACAGACAGTTATAAAATCTTAGCTACAGAGAATTCATAAATTTAGAATATGACAAATATGTTTTAAGAGAGAAAAATATTCCATTGCACCATCATAATATCAATCATCTTGTCTTTGACTTGTTCCAAGGGAACAATTAGATAAAAGAAATAGTAAGTTTGACTGAGCAATGTGTTTTCAGGATAATCACTGCCCTGAAAAAGACAGTAAATTTATTCTTTTATTAATTTTTGGTTATACCAATGTTTTCTATAAAGCTTATAGAAATTTTGGTTCATTGTATGATCATTATCTTTCTTTTTTATTATCCACCAATATCATTTCTGTTCCTTTTTTGATTTCCATAAATTCCAAATCCCATCAAAGCAGGTACAGGATATGATTTATAATTCAAGTTTGAAAAATTGCTGACATAAAACATTTAAAAAAAGCATTAGAAGAATTGTGTATACCAAAATGGTTTCAATGAGAAAAAAATAAAAGATTACCTTTTTATGTAACATGAATGGAACTTGGGTCTTTGCTGCCTTAAGTCAAATGCATAGCAACAAGTTTCAGGGATCATAACCGGTAGTTATTTATAATGTACAAGTGTTATTGATTTTAACAGAAAATGCTTGATTTCTTAAGAAAATTTTCAAAAGTTCTGTTGTGATGTGAGGTCTGGCAAGGTACAACTCTTAACTCAACAGTGTCAGCTATAATAGTAGTATTCAATATCTACCCAGGACTACTTATCATGAATGGATCAGGGTAACTGGCTCTTATCACAACAGAATCATTACAGAGTTCATTTTGAAAGTACTATCCCTTTAAATTATCAATGAAGTGAGATATCTCAGCAAAAATTTGGAATGATAGCCTTTTAATTACTAATCTGAGGCTTTAAGACTCCATTAGTACTGTGCGATGTTTGAACAATGTACAAAATGTTTTTCATTAACATTTAGCAAGTGCTAAGTCAAATAGCTTATCTTTTAGCAAGTAACTACAAGGAACTTCTGATTTTAGTCATACTATTTATGTGAATTGAAAAGTTTTATTTGTTGACTGAAAATAAAATGAAACATATTTTTATATTTACATTGTGCACCTTTGTTGCTATGCCAATGTTTCATCCATTGTGCTCTCTGGCCTACTTAACCTTCATGGAATTTTAAACTAAACACTTTATTTAAGTTACAAGGTTAGATTTTTCTCATTCTATCATCTATGTCTAGAGATATCCCATCTCATTAAATTTTTAAAAATGGAGGGTTAATCACTGAAACAAACATGCATTTGTCAGGTGTTGTTAGGTATAATCAAACCATTGTAGAGTAAATTGATACCTGAGATTTGTTCAGGTTTATTCAAGAATAACATGTGGTAACTTTTATACAGAAATAGGAAATAGATTGATGGAAATATTATGTATCCGAAACACAAGAAAGAAATGAAAAATCTGATTCAGCAAACTTTCAACAATTACCTTCAAGGAAAAACATTTTGGTATTGATTATAAATTAAGTGTAACAGAGTGACTGCCTGAAAATCATGACTGAAAATAATAAGTCTTTCCTATGAATGCACTCAATGTCAAGCCAGATGGGGCATTTGAATTTTATAATTATTAAGGATTATTTTAATTTTTGTTTATTTTTTTTACTTTTGAGTGAAACAACACCATAAAAGGTTAAATATTTTAGTGTGCTATAACAGGAAGTTCATTACTGAAATGACAGCATTCCATAAAACAAATGGCTTTGTCTGTTGAAAACTAGCATCTGATTAATTTCCTATTTCCCTCTTTCAAATATATTATAGATTGAAATCATTTCTAACCAATAGTCAACAATAATGCTCACCCAAAATAATTCTTCTATGTGCAGTGTCCCTTCAGGATGTGTGCAATCATGATTCTCCACAACTTCCTATCCCATTAGCTCCTTAGCAGTGTTTCCCCCTTTGCCTGGCCTCCTGACCACTCTTTTGCCATCCTCTCACACAAGATCATCAAGTAGATGGCCTGCTGCCTTCCCCTATACTCTTGCTTTAAACAAGCCTTGTGAGAACTAAGTTTTCCAAACCCTTCTTCCTCATAATGTACCCAAGAAATTCAGTTGCCTATTTCTGATTCTGAATATAATTTTTCTTTCTGTTACCATTTTCTTTAAAACTTCCTTGTTGCTTACTTGCTCTTCCCATGGAAGTCTCAGTATCTTTCTACAAAACTATATTCTTGTTGCCTTCAGTTTTCTCTTCATCTGTACCTACTCAATTCATTTACTATCCATATATAGACGGTTTACTATAAGTTCAAGATTATTTTAATATCCTTTCTGAATAGATCTAGTTTTTCCAACAGTTCAAATAGATCCTTGTGCCATACCTTTTCAAATGTTTTTGTGTAATCTACGAAAGTGTACATCCTTCTGCTTTTGTACTGTTCTCTCCAATATCATTCTAATTATAAATATCATTGTCAAGAATGAAGACTGAGACTTGGAAGATAAGTTAATCCAAGCTTTATTCGGCAAAATACAAGCAGGGTTCACATCACGTGCTCCTAGTATTCTCAAATATGGCTGATTGTCGTAATCCAGAGAAAGGGCTGTAAACGAATATGGTGTCATAAATGAGTCTCACAGTCAATCTCTTATTTACGACAATCATCATTGCTTCTTCCAGTGTCCTTGACAAAGCCACACTTTATTTCTCTGGTCTAATTCTGATTTGCACTCTGTTCATCAAGATTCAGAATCTTATTGACAATTAATTTTTTCATGGCAGCTGCTGTACATTGATTAACATTAGAAGAAATAATTTTTCTTATTGAAAAAGAACTACTTAGTAAACAAAAATTTTTAAATCCTTTCAAAAACATATTTCACCCAATCTTCATTTAGCCTAAATATATTCTTCCATATGCCAAGTACATTCAGAATGTGGGGATCATGGTTTTCCATACCTTTCTATCATTCATAGCTCTAAGCAACGTTTGTCTCCTTACTATTTGTCAAAATCCTTATTCTGCCATCCATTTACACAGGCTTATGAGGCACATTTCCCTCTGTTTCTCTTGCTTTAAATATGTCCTGTGAGTGTCAAGTTTTCAAAGCCCTCTTTCCTCATTATTTTTTTTTTAAATTTCTCCTGTCTTTCTCATTTGAAGTTTAAAGGTCCTTTTTGTTCCCATATTTCATGCATTATATCCTCATCATTCTTTTGTTTTAATAAAATAATATTGTAGTAAAGTAACTCCATTCTGTATGTGCAACCTCAGTAGATATTGCAAGTAGAAGAATGATTATCTTTAATTAAAATGTTATTTGATATTGAAACCTGTTTTTGCTCACCCTTTCAACTATTTGTCCATATTATAAAGGCAAATTAAAGTTTTTTTAGCTATACTTTTAAAAAGAATGTTGATTTTCTACACAACCTTAAACAAAAAATTTGGAAGGAAATTCCAATTATTACTAGAAAAAATCAATACCAGAGGACTTTAAAAAAAATTTCCTGAAAAAATTATTTTAAGAAAAATTTTTTTATAAATTTCAGCCAATATAATATTATAAAAGATATACTTTAAAAAGATAAAGCAAAAAGTATTCAATACTCAGTCATAAAATGAGGAAACTGATACCAATGAAGAATTTAATTTTTACTATCTCTCCCATCCCCTTCTCTGGCATCCATTTACACAAGCTTAAGTAGGTTACTCACGGCATCACTCTTCTCTTGCCTTCAATATGCTTTTTGAGTGTTTAATTCTCCAAACGCTCTTTCCTCATTATGATACTAGTGTCATTTTTATTTCCATTTACCTTAAAACTTTCTCATTGGTTACATGTTTCATCCATGGTATTCTCAGTATTCTTCTGTAGAACCATATCTCTGTTGTCTCAAGTCTCTTCTTGATCTGCCATAGAGGAGGATTGATTTCACATAGCAGTTCAGCACTCTTTTCTTTATTTCTAAGAAAATTTTCCTGTTTCTTTATGCTTTATTTAGCTTCTGGAAAGCATGTTTTGCTATTCCAAAGATTGATGTTTAAATCTAGAATTAATAAAATATCAAATATGATTTAAGCCAAATTAAGCAATTTTAAAATTGATTAATTTTTGCTGTTCTTAATCAGGTAAATATTATTAAAATGAAATGCTAATAGTTATTCCCAAATTCCAACTTACAGTTACTCTTAGAGATGATAACATTTAAAAAAAAAGAAAAATGTTATATCTGAGTATTCATTCTTTTTACTCCTGGTAATATTAAGCAAAACTATTGAGTAAATAAATATGAATCATACATTTTAATAGGTTTTATCAATAATTTAAGGGACACATCACTTATATTAGTTTCCAATAATACTTTTAAATTGAATAATATTGATAACTGATAAAAAGTGTTATAACCTTATGTATAGAAACAAAATCTTATTAACTTCATTTTTGCTGTTATTGATTTATTGAGAACAAGAGCTAATATTAAGGAATATATTTCATCATTAATGTGTTTATATATTAAGATGTTTAAAACTGGTATGATAGTAAAAGTTTTGAGATACTTAGTTGATGCAAAATAAAGCATAAATTATTAGTAACATTATTCATTTGATCAAAACTTTATATATATTTACTATGCGATTTTTTGTTTTATTTTATTCAAAGCACACATTTTATCTACTCTAAAATGTTTAAATCATTCTCTTCAACAAAATGGCTTCTCACTAATTAAATTGGCTGACTTTTTTAAGAAAAAAATAATTGATACTAAAATCAGTCTAAACATTGGTATTATTTATGTCATAAACATTTGACACAGACATGAAAACAATTGAAGTATTTTTTACTTTAATTGCAAAGTACTCCAGACAGACCAAAGAAAACTTGATTATTTAAGAACGAATGAGAAATGGCAATAAACTAATCTACCTTTTCACTGCTTCAATCTACTCTTTAATATTTTTGTTTTGTATGTATAGTCACAAAGCTCAGATTTACACCCAATATTCAAATTGATTATAAAGAAACTGAAACTAAATTACAAGAACTGAAAATAAAGAAAGTTATATCCATCACCCACAGAGAAAAGGTATTGCAACATTAAAAAGCCAAACTAGAAACCATAAAAATTAGTCATTGACAATTTGTTAGGGTATTTGTCAGCTTTTTTTCTGAAAGCAAAGTTGTGATTTCAAAATCTCTGCAATTTATGCTTTTAAATGTATACAATAAAAGGTTGCAATTATAAGATGGTCCATAATAAAAGCAGAAAAAAAAACTTTGTCATTGTAAATGTTTGACTATAATAATTGTTAAAGAAAATATGAGTCTAAGAAAAGAAGAATCTTTCTATCACTATAAACATTTTCACTTAGATAAAGATAAAGATTTAAAATCTTCCTAACAATATTTCCTCAGTAAAAATTCTCTATTTAGTGATAAACTGAATGTTGAAATCCTGTAATGAATAAAAGTTTTATCAGTGCAAAATCAGTGTTAAAAAATACTTCAGTGATCTCATTTTTAACAATTTATCAAATCATACCCATAAAATTAAGTCTGAAATTTAAATAAAATAAAATTTTAAATTAAAAAAAAATAAAATCAGTAAATAAACTCCTGAAAATTTTTTTGTTAACATAATGGTGAAATTTTAACCACTGCTTTAATTTAATGAAGATTGTTTTTTTTTTTTCAAAGCATGAGAAATTGATTTTTAATCAAAAATTGGAATTGACAATTTCACTATTTCTTAATGGTAATTACATAAATGTTTATATTCTATTTTGTTAGCTATCTCATTGCCAGAAATCCTGATGTCCAGAATACTGTCCTATTATGAAAATAAGTGTTACAGTAATTGCCTCAGAATATATCATATTTAATGCCATAAAAGACCACTGCTCCATTGTACCAGCAACTCTTATTAACTCATATACACTCACAATCTGATTTTTTCATCAGTGGGAATTAATGGGTTATAGGTAGAAACCTATAATTAATACCAGATTTTAATTTTAATTTTTATAATTAATATGAGATTAAGAAAAGATTTTACAGTATTTATGGTATTTACTGCTATTGAACTAAATAACTACAGCATACTAATACTTTATTTGTTTGTGTATAATACAAGAAATTTGAACTAAAAATTAAAGGCAGAATAGGTGAGGTTGTATACACAAGTACCTATTCTCAAAAATTTTTCCTCAGCATAAAAAATTTTTTTTTGAAACAGCAAGATTGCAAATACACTCAGTTAGAACAATAGATAATAAAATACAAAATAGGCAGGGGTTGATAAACAAGTGTTTTCAAAAGGCATTTGATGTGTCAGCAATATTTGGGAATCAGTGTAATTGAACATCATTTGTCTCAGTTTTGCTCATGAGATTATTTTTATTTTATTTTCTTAATTTATTGATATAAAAAATATAATAAAGTCATATCAAACAGAAAAATATGAAGATTAATTAATACCTTAAAATGTATTACCAGGTATGTCTAGTTAGCACCTTTTCCCAAATATTCAAAAATAAGTTTTGAAATGGAAATTAGAAGTGATGATTCTTTAATATCATGAAAATTTAAATATTTTAGTCAAATAACATTGAGATTTTAAAGTGTAATATGGTACAACTGTTCAAAAATAAAAAAACTACATAAGGATTGTTGTACTACAGGGGTTGTATTATATTCATGAAAATATGGTACTTGACAAGTATGACAACATAAAAAATCTTTTTGATAAGAATACTGCTGTAATTTAGAAGAGGAAATTTCTGCATAAACATTAGCCTACCAGATACCTCAACTTTTGATGTAACTCAGGGTTATTTTGAAGCCATTTTAGTGGGGAAACTGTGGGTCTTATATACTATTAAATGTTATAAACTTTTGTTTGTATTGTTTTTTATTAAGTCACTTTTTTGTTGGCTACTTTTATATAAGTTTTCATCCAGTTTTATCTACATAGAACAAAAACAAAAACTATTTCTTTATAAAAAGTCTTTTACAAAGACAAGGTTTCTTGTATACCACAGGTATAGCTTAACTGGATTTTTTCATTTTATCAGAATCAAAGCTCATGCAGATTACTGAAATGAAGACTTTCTACTTATGAATAAGATTTAACTAATTCTACCATTGCAGCTTGGGAATGTTTTGTTATCACTTTAGTGTTATCATGTCAAAACTTTACATAGGTATGTCGATAAGTTTTCAGCCTAATTCCAGAAAAATATTTCTTTTATACAACAAATATTTATTTTTCAGTGTAATTTCCTTCCTTGTCAATATACTTCAATGGTTCTTCACAGATCAAATATTATACAGTGAACATTTTAATAAAAAACAATCAGCTATTTATACTGTCAGACAACAGATTTCTGATCCAGACTTGGATAAATCATGGAATATTTTGCTTGACACATAGCCTAGTAGATTAAAGCATTGGTCAAAATATATGATCTTCCATGTCAGTGGAGTTCAATCCCAAGGTCTGGTAGTCAGATATTCTGATTCAGTGGAAGAAGCAGACAAGTGACACAATGGTGAATAAGTTCAGTGAGTATTAACTGATAAGAGTTATCTCTTCTAAGTACTGAAGGCAGAATAAGAATAATCTACCCTGTGAATTGAATAAAGGGCTCAGTCTGAACTTCCGTGGTTACTGAGTATGAAGACAAACATCTGAAGAAGACTGAAGGTTAAAATGACCAAAATTTTGTTAATATAACAACCAAGATAAACTTGCTCATCTGAATAGCAAAACATATTATAATCATGTGATGAACTAACCTGAAGATAAATGAGCATGATGCTTCATGTAGCCATTTGCCATTTGGAAAGTGTGCATGACTGAGTGCAAGCCTTATAATACCATTGGCAGATGAATGTTCAATGTGCACTTAAGGATTCGCTTGAAGAGACTGACAGTTTACTGCCAGTATTCATTGAGAGAATCTCAGAAGTTGATATGATCTGTGGTGGACTGTGCATTCTACAATTCACAGTGTTAGAGTGAGTTACTCTTCTTTCCTTGGCAGCAAACCTGTTTTGAAGTCTCTCTTTGTTTTTGTGTCGTGGATTCAACCTACTTGCAGGAACAATTCATAGAATTTGTTGTGTAGATGTTGCAGATTTTTGTCTTTTACATAAAATATATGCCATTTTATTTAGAAAACTTACATGATTTCGTTTACACTTTTCAAAATTACCTTATTTAGGGAACTTGACTGCTACATAAAGTTAGAATCAAATCAATTCTAGCATTAAAGAAATATAGAGAAATGTTTATTCATATGTATACATGCATAGTTTTCTCTCTTTGATACATATATATATATATATATATATATATATATATATATATATATATATATATATATATATATATATATATCAAATATGTGGTGCAGTTTAATTTATCTTACAATAAATCATTCATACAAAAAGTAAATTAGTAAAGTTAATTACATAAAACGGTGAAATCCCTTTGCTAACTAAATTTTAAAGATGCATTAACCCTATAACCATTCAATGAATGTTATGATCCTTGATTTTTAAAATTATAAACTGTATTAAGTCTTCCTTAAATATGCAAGTACTTTCAACAGGTCCTCTGGTCATCATCAGGCACCAATAACATATTTAAAAAAAACACACTTGGATTTGCATTATATTTTTTTGTCTCGGATGCTACCTGAATTTTACCAAAAAGAAAATAGTTTCCATGCTTGATGATGGCCAACATGCAGCTAAGAGATGAATAACTCTTATTAAAAAGAAAGCCTGCAACGGTAACAATGACTACATATTGTGTGTGTGTGTGTGTGTGTGTGTGTGCGTGCATGTAAGTAAAAATTCAGATATAAACAAGATATATCTGTAAAAGACAATATGAATAAAGACAAAAGGAAAACATTTTGTCCTCTGTGGAACTTTATCCCTCAGGGGATGAAACACATTGGTATAGAAAATTATCCTTTTGTAAATATATCTAAATATATATATATATATATATATATATATATATATATATATATATATATATATACATACACACAAAAGGAAAACGTTTATGTACAGTGGAATTGTGGAATTATACTCCATTTGTTCTCATTTTACTTGGATATATATATATATATATATATATATATATATATATATATATATATATATATATATATATATATATAATCAAGTGCACAATGATTTCTGATGCTAATAAAACAATACTCAATGTATAATGACAAAGCTAAAATTTATATTAATAATAAATATACATTTTTTTCCTCACCAGCAGCACAAATCTGAGTTTCATGTACAATGCAATCATGAGACGTGGATTGAAAACTCTACACCTGCTCTTTGCAGCTTGCATGAAACTCAAAGTTTTGCTACTGGTGAGGAACAATATATATATATCTATATATATATATATATATATATATATATATATATATATATATATATACATACACACACACACTCATACATACATGCACACTCAATAATGCATATTTGTTTTTGACATTATTTGAAATTGACTGAAGCATCAGGTGGCTTGAATCTAATCAAAACTGGAGGAAGAGGTTAGAATTTTAGTCAAAATAATTTACACGGTGAATGTGTATATTTTTTGCCTCATACTAGTTCGTGAACAGGGATGGCAAACAGTTTCAATTTTCATTCACCTTAAAAGATGGAGATCATTATTTTTTTAACAAAAATATATCTTCTGCAATGGCTAATTTTATATTTGTTTCCCCTGACTGTGGAATAAATTGACACCCCAATACTTCACTTTGGATTAAGTGCCTAAAATAATAAGCAGAAAAATCCAAAAATAATCTGCTTGGAGATAACTGAAAAATTTCCATTGAACTGACTTATTATCTGTTGATGCATTTGATAGGCTTTAAAAAGCAATGAAGCACAATAAGATCATTGAGTGCTTTTAAAAGCAGAGCCATAAGAAATGAAAAAGTATGAAAACATACACACACCAGCTTTTCACACAGTGTGCAAGCATAATTTGTCTATAGGCACAAATTCATATATTTGGCATATTACATTCAGTTTATCATGCAGCATAACCTGCTTTCTTTTTAGACACACATATATAAATTACGAGTTCTTCAAAATATATGTGCTTCTGTTGGCCAATTGTGACAAAGAAACATTCCAAGAAGATAAATTGTTTTTCAAAAAAGAAAGAAAATTTCTATATCACACACCTGACACTTCCTTTATCTTTAAATTTCAACTGTTTCCCTCCCTTTCTGCATGTCATATCCTTTCAGAATATGGGTGTTCATATTTTATAATTCTGTGCAGCTTTGTTGAAGTAATAAGCTCAAATAACTACTGCTTCCCAATTTCTACAGAATCGTTGATCATTTATTCTTGTTCAACATTTAAGTAGTATGTTATTGATGCAATTAAAATTTAATATAGGACTCTATCAAAAAGGGATCAGTTATTATCTAATAAAGTGTACTGATAATTTAAAACTTTTAGCTTTGATAGGTAAACATGTCACACTGATCAGTGAATGCATGGATGAATGACTTCATGTAATGAACTCATATATGCATTTTACCCTGTATATAAAACATTGGTAGAGAGAAAAATATGTAAAAGAAGTGGCAGCAAGAAAAAGAGAACTCATTATTGATATTCTCTTATTGCCAGTATTAATTCTCTAAAGTAATTTCAAACATATTCTTGCATTAATAAAGCTGATAAATCTCTTGAAAAAAATGACATTTGAGTCACTATCTAGAGAAGTAAGAAAATATAAAAATCTGATCATTAAAAAATACTATTAATGTCTCAGCCTAAATTCTATAATTTTATTTACTATTTATTTTTTTATTGCTTATTTTTGAATTTTGAAAAATAATTTTCCTCAATAGTAGATAAGTTCACCTATCATCTGGTTTACACTCCTCCCTAGTCTTTTGAATCAAAGCAGTGGTTTAACCTTTGATTCCTGTTTAGGATTGGGTTTCTGGCTTCTTCCAAAGTCTGTTCAAGTCTATACTCCTAACAATTGAAATTTTATTTACTATTTATTTATTTTCTTCAGTAGCAGTAGGTAGGTTCTTCTATCATCTGGTTCACACCCATCTCTGAACAGGAGTAATGGTTTATTCCTTCTTTTCTGTCTAGGATTGGGTTTCCAGTTCTTTCTTATGTTTTTTCCATTCTCTTTCAATTCCAGTAGCCCCTTGCATCTTAGTGGTATTATCCCCTTGATTGAGATGAATTAATTAAAGCAAAACATTCTGGTTTGGCTTTGAATTCGAGATTTTCTTTCAAAAACCATATGAGAGATTTTATATAAAAAGCAGAAATATAAATTTTTTAATACTAAATTTCACCTAATACAAAGCTTGTGAGCCACTTAGATAGTAGATAATTACTGTTAAAATGGTTATGATTAAGGAGTATGATATGAATGAAAGAGGAGGTTGTCAGAAGTGAACATTTTAGGGATAAGGAGGATAGATGACTCTTGATTTGAAGATGTTAAAATTGCAGTGTTCAGGGAAGCAACAAATTAGCAGTTCTTAGGAAAAAGCTATCTGAATGGAACTTCTTCCTTACATTTGGATTATGGAAGAAATTAGGGTGACTGGATTTATTCATTCTTCAGCCGCTTTCCTATTAACATAACATAACAAGCCTATCACTATCTCTGCTATTTCCGTAGCAAATATTTAGATGAGCTTCATTCTTTTGGCTCACCAGTTCAAACATTTAATTTTTGGAAATGCACGTATAAACTGTGTTATCCTCTGAATATACATTTTATACATCTCATCACATAACTATTAGCATTAAACATGGAGATGTACCTTCAAGATCAGCAACTCCATGTCATTTCTATAAAAGGTTTCAATTTGGTTTGATTTTGAAGTGTTGATTCTGTTTTATATGGGTACTAACATATATACATACATGTATTCACATTTTTGTATATGGTTATTTGTGCGATTGTCTTGCCTACATCATTTATAATTTTAAATTATTAATTAATTTATATTTTTATATTTTACTATTATTGATAGTATTATCTTTCTTATTTTTATCCATATTCAAAAATTTTTTTTAAAAATTTGTTCTTTATCTCTTGATATATTTATTTATTTTATTTAGTTTTTATATTATTTATTTTATTGATGTTAGATATTATTATTATTATAATTATTATTAATTTGAAATTGTGATGATTATTATGATGTGATAATAAGATCTGTTGCCTAAAATTACATGACTATTAGTGAGTCAATTGCTTCATCCACCACAAGGGAAGTTGGCTCCCTGTGCCAAGCCAGGAAATTTTTATCCCTGGAATCGATCCTCCAAATTTACAAATCAACCATCCACCCTTGCATGGAGTATTGCTGCCATATATGGTCTGGAGCCCCTTCTTTTTGCCTCGGGGTTCTTGATAAGATCCAGAGACAGGTATGCAATGTAATTGGCCCTGATCTGGCTTCTCGTCTGCAGTCTCTTTCTCACAAATGCGCCGTCGCCTCTCTCTGTCTCTTTTACAAATACTTCCATGGTAATTGCTCCAATGAGTTGCTATCGCTGGTTCCCAGGCTCCATGAATTCAAGCGTTGTACGAGGCTGGCATCCCATTCCCACCCTTCCACTGTTGAAACTGTTAAATGTAGACGTCTCTTCTACTCCAATAGCTTCATATCTCACACCTCACGCCTGTGGAACTCCCTTCCCTATTCCTGTTTCCCTGACAACTATAATCTCCAACTATTCAAATGTAACATCAATCAACATCTCCAGTTGCATTGATCTATCCACTATCCTTCTCCGCATCCTTTCCTCTATCACTCCTATCTGCTCTTGCTCCAAATCCTCTGTAACCCCTTGCATGCTAGTGGCTTCCAGCCTTGCCTGTGGTGAAAAGCTTAAAAAAAAACAACATATTACTGTAACTCTTCTAATTCTGATCACCCCTTCCCTTAACCAGTATATTAACTTGTTCAACTCTTTAAGGAAAAAAAAATTGTTTCTAGGTCAACCTATTGGCTCATCATTTATTTCTTCCTTCTTTCCTTTCTTTTTTTCCTCTATCTCTGCCCCTCACTTCCTCTTTCTTTCTTATTCAATATTTTTTTAATTTTATATTGAAATTTTTCTTTTTCTTTCTTCCTTTATTATTATAAAATATTTTCCTTTACCCTTTTCTTTCTTTTTTCTATCTGTCTGGATAGATTGATTCCATTTCTAAAATACCTTTGGTCTGTATGTTTTGATAAGATTCAATAGTGACACTTTCAATAATTTTCATTCTAAGTAAGTTACTTTCTTTTTTAATAAGTGTGACATTTGCTAGGTAATTATACCAATATCAACAGCCTGTAGAAGCCAATATTTAATTAATATTAAAAGAAAAACACTTAAAATAATAAGACTACACATACATATTTGCCTCATATAAGAACATTAGTTTTTAGATGTAAGACTATTGAAAGTCTTAATCTATTGTAATATATATTTATAGAAGTGCATCAATAAAGACTTCATTTTGAGAGTTAATACTTTTTGGTGATGTGATTTTGTTTATATTCAAATCACTTGGGTATCATACAGTTTATAAGTATTCATATGTACAAATATTGAAAGATAGAAAGAATTCAATGTATAAGCTAATCTTGAATCTTGGTTTGTCAGAGCACAAAACTTGGAAAAAATGAAAATGAGCAAGCCCCTACTTATTGTGACAATCAAGGTGCCATAGCTCTAGCTAAAATCCTAGTCTATCATCAATGTTCAAAACATGTCAATATTAAGTACCACTTCATAAGGAACGAAGTTCTAAGAGCACAATAAAGTTCCATCAGACCAAAATATCAGCGATTTATTTACAAAGCCTTTCAGCAGAGTAAAATTATATTCATTTTTAATACCCTAAATGGAGCAGAATCCTGAACATTTTACTTGTCATTTTTCCCTGTCATTTTCTTTTTACTCCATTTGTTTTCCTATTTTTTGTAAAAAACAAAAAAAACATTATAAAATTAATAAAACAAAAGAGCTCTGTAAAAAAATGTGATTTAAAACAAAAAGAAATAAAAAAAATTTGTGATATGAAAAATATAAAAAACAATAGAGATATAAAAAGATTTAAAAAATAAAAATAAAATTGAATTAAAAGGATGTAAAAAAATTGTAAATATTTAAATGTACGTTGTTTATATTTATTGACCCCATAAAGCAGGTGGGAAATGAATGCACTCATCCATTCAGTTTAGATGAGACGTGATTTAGTACCAGTCTCGTTGGAATGACTGCTAAAAACAATAGACAAATCCTATAGATGCATGATAGGATTTCTTTTTAATCAATAAAAATGGGTCAATTCTTGATCTCATCCCCTATATTTTTATTCTTTCTTGTCCTGAAGTCAGAACACTATAATCACTTTACTGTATCCCTTTTGCAATATAAACACAATTCTTTGTGAGCTTTTTGCCTTATTACTATTTCTTTGTGTGGTTTTGACTTGCGTTATATATTGTTTGCTTCATATTATTTTTCCTGTTCTTTTTCTTCCTTTTCTTATTGTTTATTGGAAAATTTGTCAATTCTGTTTGCTGAGCATTTTGCCAATTACACTGAATCCATGGCCACATAATCAATTGTTGATCATGTTTTAATAATTGCATTCATAAAATACAAATAGTGGCAAATGTTTATGCAAGTTAAGCTAGCTGATTCATAGTCCATGAATTCAACTGTTATGTCATCTGCAAGTCAATATGATAAATAATTATACAGATATACCATACAAAGCTGAAGTGAAATATTTTCCATATATAGGAGTTTACTATATTGCAGAGGCATCAACATGTCTAATTCTTTGTCTGCTAGTGTCATACTCACAAAATGCAAAGCTCCACATTTTCTAGTGCACAATCTCATTGCTAATCACCCAAATCCGTGTCTGTCACGCAACTGCAGTAAGAAATAGATTAATGAATGTACAGCACTGCATATTACTTTTTTAGGATGCAATGAATTTGCAGTCATCACTCCAATGGGAAAAGTAATAAATATATATATATATATATATATATACATATAACCAAAAGGTATGTCTGCCTATCATATGGCATAAGGAGTTATCATGTAAGCAATAATCTCTGATAAAATTTAATTTTAGCAATAACTGGAGCAGTGAACTGAAGTCTCTAAGTCAGTAGTTCATGCAGGCAGACAGTTTGGCAAGAAACCATAGTGTAAAGCAATCAATCTTGTCAAGTTTTACAAACTCAAGAAGAAGAAATAACAATTTGAATTATCAAATCATTCAAATATTGGATTTACCAGTGAGAATGAAGAAAGCAAATGTGTAATTTTCTCCTAGCTTTTGAGTCATGGAGGACATCTTCATGTCCATCCTCAGCTTGAGTTATTTACAGTGATGATCAAATTTAAATGATTCTATTAAAGCGCTTTTTGCACTTACCTCCTGCAACCCTATGACAATAACTGAAGTGTAAATGGATGAGTATATTGCATTGTAGCTATCTCCCAATAGATGAATATTGATCTTGACTGAATTCAAAAGTTCTCTGAGGATGCTACAATTTGTTATGCTGGGAACAAATCACAAAACAGACAGAAAATAAATTAAGTAAATGCACAAAAATAGAAAGGGGAATACGACAAAGATGCATCTTTTCATTGGATTTATTTAACTAGAAGAAAAACTAGAAGACCTACCAGGATTTATTATTGGTGAACACAGTTTTAACAATATAAGGTACTCATATAATATCACATTGATGATAGATACAGAAATAAAACTTCAGGAAAAGAAAGAAGAAAAGACAAACCATCAATAGTACAAAGATGGAATGTATGCTCATTAGCAAGAGAAACAAAATCCAAAATGTGTGATATGAACTGGAGATGCCAAGATTAAGCAAGTACAGAAATTTAACTATCTGGGAAGTATTTTAACAGACAATGGAAAATATGTTACAAAAATCTGAAGGTGCATTAGATTAACAAAAGATGCCTTCCAAAAGATAAGCAAAGTATTAAGAAACAGGAAAGTTTTTTAGAAACAAAGAAATGTGCTGAACTTCTATGTAATATCAGCCATTCAATGTAGCAGTGAATGCTGGACACCTGAGGAAACTTGTGGCAAAAGGGATATACTTCTACAGAAGCATGTTGATAATACCATAAGATTTGAAGAACAATCTACCTCATAGACTAAATAAAGGATTTGATTCAAAGGTCCAATGTATATCACCCGAAGAAGGCCAGAGCATACAATAGCCAAAACATTGTGAATATGACAATAAAGATGAGGACAACAATCCAAATAATGTAAATAGTGAAAATGGCTACAATCTTATTGAATAATTCTTGTACAAGGATTGGTGAAATGTTCTTGGATCAATCAACCCACTTCTCAAAATCTGACAAATAACCAGTCTGTTTTGAAGGGCTTCAAAGATCTGGTTGAAAACTTTTCCGCATCAGCTTGTAGATATTTCATATCTCATGCTCCATATTGACATTTGTATGGTCACATTTGCTCTAATCAGCACTATGAATGCTATCACTGGCTCAAACTCAAATGGTACGCTGGTATAAATATACGCTGTGCTTTTTTGAAGGGCTTTATGGTTTGGCTGAGAACTTTTCAACAATACCTTGTATGTTTTGCTTATCCTCACAAGATAAAACAGGAATAATTTTATGCAAGACTTGACAGAAAGTTATATTTATCAGTGTAAATATACATTGTTTTTACATAATATAAATATTTTAAATATATTTATATGTGTATATATAGATACTTATTTGATTTAGCTTACAGCTACTTCACTTGCATGAAAGGTTAGTACTTTAGGAAGAATATGTAGCTCTAATCTTTTTGATGGTAGTGGACACTAAATTTTCCCCTTATTTCACTAAAGTACATTAATGTTACATGTTTATAATATTCTAAACTTTGTCCTACTGGGGATGCCTGTACAATAATAGTAATTCTGAAATAGGCCCCCCCAAAAAATGCAATTTTCAACTGATGAGTGTGGACAATTAATAGTCATAATTTATTATGTATGGGCTGAGTGGTTAGAACGTTAACAAACTGACCCGAGTTCAAACCTCACCATGGTTGATTTGTCAAGGTGGTGATTTCTCATTAATACTGGTGTAGGGAAACAATTCTAGCATGTGGCACTATTAGAAAGTGCTTGAAAACTATGGTATGTGTTAACTGAAGCCTTATTAGTGAAATTGGTTAGATGAAACTATTCAGAAACTGCCAATAGTTGTGATAGCACAAAATTTCAAATCATTGTGACTGCAAGGACAAGTATACCAGTTTTGTTCAACAACTGGTCACACCAGATTTTTTTTTTTTTTTTTTTTTTTTTTTCTCTCTCTCTCTCTCTCTCTCTCTCTCTCTCTCTCTCTCTCTCTCTCTCTCTCTCTCTCTCTCTCTGAAAATGTAACTAAGGTCTGCTGAGCTTCCACTTGAGTAGATGAATATATATATATATATATATATATATATATATATATATATATATATATATATATATATATATATATATATATTCTGACCCATAATTGTGGTATTCAGTACATTAAAATAATGTACTCAATGCTACATTACATGTTGCTGCCATGTGCAGTTGTTATGAGATAGTAGCTGTCATTCTTGCCACATATTAATTGCCATAATATTTTGGATCATCACTACATATTTCAAAGAACAGCCTAAGGATTGAAGGTTATATTTTTTCAAAACTACTAGCTCAATTCAGGCTAGTGGGACTTTCTCTTCCTGAAGGGTTTTATCATATATTCAATAACAATAGTGAAATTAATCCAATATTATATGAATTGCCATTAAAATCTACCTTGCATGTGAGTGGTAATCTTAGGGGTGGTGGATTTTAAATTTTAGGTAACCTCCTCTCAAAATAACAACTAACGGTTTAAATAGTTTCAGCATCCTAGCTTGAGTCAGAGTTAATTAAATCAAAGAAGGTATGAAAATGAAACTTACTAATTATTAAATTCAGAGGATAGTTCTAAACGTTTGGCCTATAGTGTGTGTATATATATATATATAAAGAAATATAGTCTTAAAGTGTGCTATATTTATGGGATAAAGTGTTCAATATCAGAGATAGAGCATGTGTAAATAAAAAAGTGAACATAGAAGTCAACACTTAGAGGTGACAGTCTGTTTCATGCTAGATGTAATCATCAGTCCTGACAATTGCATCTAGCATGAAACAGACTGTCGCCTCTAAGTGTTGACTTCTATGTTCACTTTTATATATATATATATATATATATATATATTTATATATGGAGAGTGGGGACATGGTGAATGTTAGTCTTATAGCTCAATGCAATCTAATTAAAGACCATGGAAAGATTTCTTTCAAAAAGTTTTTAATTAATTTTTCTTCTTTTCTTAGAAATATTTTTATTGGTTATTTGAGATTATAAATATATTTCCTGACATGTCAAGAAAATGTATTTATAATCTCAAACCACCAATCAAAATACTTGAAGAAAACAAGAAAAATTAATTAAAAACTTATTAAAAGAAATTTTTTGTGGTTGTTAATGAAATATGCAAACCACAGAATTTACTTCCAAAATAGACATCACACACATACAGAGTTGAATGCATAGTGATGCTGAAAATAGGGCATACAAAAGTTATGAGTCACTAGAAATAAACTATCATTAAAGTTATATTTTTAGGGAAATTAAATGGCATAATCAGTACTGGACTCAATACAAGTTTGGATGGAGGGACACAAATTCAAAATTTTTTCATTAAGAATCTTTTACCATTCCTTTTGACATCCAAAGTCTCTTTAAGTTACATATTTTATTACTTTATAACTATTTTTTTATTTTATAATATATATATTATATTTTATTATTTTAAAAATATATAATTCTACAATTGGTCCTTGTTTTGAATATTGCTGCCACATCTTGTTTGGTGCACCTGCCATATATTTAGAGATTGTTGATAAAATCCAAAGAAGAATCAGCAATGCTATTGGTCCTGAACTGACATCTCAGCTTTAGTCACTTTCTCACTGCATAATGTAGCTTCCCTGTGCCTTTTCTATAAATATTTTCATGGTAATTGTTCTAATGAACTTTCCTTTATGGTAACCAGAATTCATGAATTTAAGCACAGTAGTAGATTGGCAGCAAGGTCTCATCATTTTATAGTGGAAACGACTCAATGCAACTATGCTAACAGTTTCTTCTCTCACACTTCTCACTTGTGTAACTCACTTCTAGTTCTTGCTTCCCAGTCAGCTTTGATCTACAAAATTTTAAATACATTGTCAATCGTTATCTTCTGTTTTCCTTTTATTGTTCTCACCCCTTAATAGTGTTTTTTTCTCATATCTCATCTGGTAGATTAAGTGATATTCTGTAGTGTTTAGTGATGAAAACAGGTTCTACCAAGATAATGATATTTTACTTGAGGTGGAAAGCCACATATTAGTCCTGACAGCATCATATGGAATGGTATAAATTACAATTCTTGCTAAATGCTGAACAGTTTCATGTACATCAAAAACATTGTTCTATCTGTTCTTCTGTTATTCATGGAACAGAAAGGTCTTGTACTGTTGCAGCAAGACAATGCCCACCTATATTATACCCATGCTATTCTGCCCACTCTGCAAAATGTACAACAATTTCTCTGACTGGCACAATCTCTAGACCTGTCCCCAATGGCACATTTCTGTTAGTCTACCTACAAATCTTGTATTATGTCAACTGGCATGGCATAACATATTACAGGATGGTATTTACCATCTATACAATTGCAAGCACACCGGTCAGTGTTAATAATACCCAACTAGGATGTACCGTGTATTAATATGGGGTCTGATTTAGTGCTGTGCAGAGGTTTGGTGATGTTTGGTGATGCCCAAGGCCAACTCCTTGATTGTATGCCCTAAGACTCAAGTAGTGGGGTACTATAGTACCTAGTACTGAGAAATCTGGGAAAAGATATTCTAAATATGTAAAAACAGATGAAATATGAAATAAACACTTTATTCAAATTAAATATAAGCTAAATTTTCATTTCACTCTTTGATTGGATGCCCTCCTGATATGGATGCCCCCGGGGGCCGTCACACCCTCTGTCCCCGGCACACTTCTACATGCTACTGATCTGAGTACTGATGATACTCCACTTATTTTGGAAAATGTATGCTTTGATCTGTACATATGATCATTTTATGTAATGCAGCTATATTCGTCTATGAGTTGTGTCATTTCAAAACATAGAAAGTTGTGGAGAGCCATGATCCCCTATTTTGTGTGATTCTAACAGTTTTTCTTCCTTTGCTAAGGCCCTCAACCCCCTCCCATTCAACTATCCATTTGTACAAGCTTGTCAGGTACCTTCCCCTATATCTCTTGCTTTCAATATGCCCTGTGAGGGTTAAGTTTTCCAAGTCATCCTTTCACATTATGTGTCCAAAGAATTTCAGCTGTCTTTTCCTAATTTTGAGTGTCAGTGTTATTTCTGCTGCCATTTTCTTTAAGACTTCCTCATTGTTTACTCCCTCCATCCATGGAATTCTCAGTATCCGTCTGTAGAAACAGCTATATTACCAGTTCCTAACTATTCCAAATTGAAACATATTTAGTGCATTGCAACTTTATTTCCATCAGTGCAAAGACAGTTTTGGTACATAATAAATATCTTTGTAAATAAAAAAAAATGTAAGTATCTAGTTTAGATATATATTAATATTTGTTTACCTGTGCAAGTCAAGTCTGGGTTATCCTCCTTAATAATAGCCTGTTTGGTATTTGTCTAGGTAGGTGGCACTGACAGTTAATTTACACAGTATTTATGGTGATGAATGTTTAGCAAATCAGGGCTGAACTCATTGCTGAATAAGTTGGCTACATTATGTGAAGAGGAAATTTTGTTGAATACATACAGTGTTCTATACTGAAATTTCATGCAGTATTTCCTCATATATTTTATGAACATATATGGGAAAATTATATATATATATATATATATATATATATATATATATATATATATATATATATCAAGAATATTTTTAAATTAAATTTAAAATTCTCAGCATTCTCTCTCCTTCATACACATGTGTAGTCTCATCAATATAAACATCACTTTAGTCCAATAAAGTCCTAAGATATGAAACAAGTCGCACAAAAACCTTCCCCCACTTTGTCGTAGATTTCCCATAAATATATATATATTTATCTGTGTGTAGATATAGTTAAGTCCAAATTTATTTATATCCTTACAAA
Organism: Acanthosepion esculentum; assembly: GCA_964036315.1. Lineage (NCBI taxonomy): Eukaryota > Metazoa > Mollusca > Cephalopoda > Sepiida > Sepiidae > Acanthosepion > Acanthosepion esculentum. The sequence goes on along the minus strand of OZ038489.1, from coordinate 57,672,594 downwards.
ATTTATGATAGTTAAAAATATTTTAATCAAAGAATACTTTTGGGACTAAAACAGACATATAAAGAAAGCAAAACAGTGAAAGAAACAATATGTCAGGTATATGGAGAAAAAATAATTTTCATTGAAGTATTATTTATGGGAGCTGCCCAGTCCTCACTTTCTAGCCTTGATAGAGTTCAAAAGAGTCTCTGAGTCCTTTTGGATGACAAATTATTTTCCACCCTCTAACCTCTCTCTCTCACTAATGTTTTCCACTGATGTTAAGTGAAAAAATTATACTGAAACAATTGCTAAGTCTGCAGTTACAAAAATTGGTTCACTGTGACAAGCTAAACAATTTTTCTCACCAGAATCTATCTTTCATATTTATATGTCTACCATTCATCCATGAATTGAAGATTGCTGCAGTATATGGTCTTGTGCTCCTGCTATATATTTAGAAATTCTTGATAAAATCCAAAGAAGAATCAGCAATGTTATTGGTTCTGACCTGGCATGTCAGCTTCAGTCACTTTCCCAACACAATAACTTAACTTCTCTATGCCTTTTCTATAAATGTTTTCATGGTAATTGTTTTGATGAAACTTCCTTGATGGTACCTAGTCTTTATGAATTTAACTGCAGTACAAGATTGGCAGTAAGATCTGATCATTTTATAGTTGAAATATCTAGATGTAACCATAAGATTTTATGCTAACACACTTCTCACATGTGAAACTGTCTTCCAGCTTGCTTCTCTGTCAACTTTGATCTTCAAAAATTTAAATGCCAAATTTAAATGTCAATCATTATTGTTTGTCTTCTTAATTCTTGTTCTTTTATTGTCTTCACTCCTTAATAGTATATTTTTCTCGTAATCTCTAACACTCAGTATGCTCATGCATCTTAGTTGCTTTATTGCCTTGCTTGGGGTGAGATGATAAAAAAAAGAAATGTAAATATACATACACACATATATATATATTTACATTTATAATATATATATATATATATATGTATATACACACACATGAAATTATAAAAAGGAAAAACTAAAAGAAAAATAAGCAGTAAATTGCTGAAGTGAACAGACCACCTATGAAACACTGGAGTTGGGATGCTGAAGGTAACACCAATCAGGTAAGTGACAAACTTTTACTCATATTAATCCTATATATATATATAGGATTAATGTGATATTAATGTAATATTTTATATATTTATAAATGAATAAATAAATAAATAAATAAATATATATGTACATATATATATATATATATATATATATATATATATATATATATACATATAAAAGTGGACATAGAAGTCAGCACTTAGAGGCGACAGTCTGTTTCATGCTAGTGCAATCGTCAGGCAAGAGTTGCCTGACAATTGCACTAGCATGAAACAGACTGTCGCCTCTAAGTGCTGACTTCTATGTCCACTTTTATATTTACACATGCTCTATCTCTGATATTGAGCACTTTATCCCATAAATATAGCACACTTTAAGACTATATTTTTTCATATATATATATATATATATATATATGTATATAAGATTATATAAGATCAGGTTTTATGCAATCAATACTTTTAACCATAAAAATTGGTATTAATCAAGAAATGTTGGCAAAATTTTCAGGTTATAACTTAGATTTATATGATAAACACTTTTTTATTATAAATATTTATAATAACATATTTGGTTGTGTGAGGTTTTACTATGCACAAAAACATTGTTCATGATATTATAAATAAATATAAAAAACAGTATAGTTACTTTTACTTTTACTTTTTCATTTTGAATTGCCATTAGAAAGATACAACCTCAAAGGATAAAGAAGATATTGTAATGAGTGATAGGAACCCAAATTTGAAAATTGTTATCATGTTGAACAGAGATCACAGAACAATCAAAATAAGAAACTGAAAATATCAGCAAAATCAAAAACATAAAACAAACTTAAAGAAAATCAAGAAAAATTTCAAGAATGATAAGCCAGAAAAGTGGACTGACCAGCAAAAGTATTTAAGATATAAGATAGAAAAAAAAATGCAGGATATTTAGAACATTAGCTAAAGTTATGAAAGAAAGCAAGTTACTAACTTTAAGTAAACATCACAAAGAGAAATATATAAGTTTGGTAAAGAAGTCCATGAAAACTGGTTTCTCAACAGTAATTTTTAGTGATGAAGGCAGAGCTACATTGGATGGACCTGATAGATGGGCTAGAGATTGGGCCCTTTGTGCAAATAGTCAGGTCAGTATGACATAAAATAAAACATGGGTGGAAGAAAGTAATTTTTAGGGTTAGTATTCTAATCAGGCATGGTGGAGTAATGGATAGTGGCTCAAATTGAGGAACGGAGAGCCAAGTTCGAATTCCAGTCAAATCCATTACATTCACTTACATGCTAATACCCTTGGGAAAGGTATGAATCCTCTTCTTCTCCTCCCCAACTATGAGTAAATAGTAGGACAGACCTGGTTCTATAGCATTGGATAGCAACTGGTCTACCGCAGAAAGAAATGGTAACCTACTGTGGGAAAAAATCTGCCTCGTCAGTCATGTATCAAAAGATACATGATTGCCTAAATATGTATCACACATGGCACATGACTGATTCTAATCAGTAAAATTATAGGTCTTTTCTAAGCTGATCATGGTGGCTAGATAAATGCAAAGAATTATTTTAAGTTCTGGGACAGTAACATTTTTGAATGGCACAAACTGGAAGCAAGAAGCTTTAAACTAAGCAGTATATTCATGCAAGTCAAAGTCTCTTGACCTTCTGCAAAACTGTTGCCCACCTTGAACCCCAAAATTCAAAAACCAAATTAATTTAATGGCCTCAGGTTTTCCAGATATTAGATCAGTGAGAAACAATAAAAACTGCTGCAAATAATGTTAAATTTGAAAAAAGTAGAAAAAGAAAATCAATAGGGTAAAGACGGGTAAACATTGTGAGAAGATGAAGGGAGGCATAATGTCACTATCACTAGTGATCATTCCAAACACCATCAGAATCACCATTAGACCCATCCATCTCTTTCCAAATCCTCTGAACTGTGACAAATTGACACCCAAACACTGAAATGTTCATATTGGTGCTACTAGTACAAATGCCATGCAGTACAGCATGTCATTTCCAAATTTCTGGTAGAGTCAATTGTATCATGGTGCTCTTTTTCTCACAGATGATGCCCAACTGACTCTACGATACTGTGCAGTTGACAAAATAAAAAAAACAATGTGCATGCACAAAATTAAAAATATTTATGACAAAAATTTACCTTTCACACATTGTGTGCATGTATGTATATATATATATATATATATATATATATATATATAGTGTTCTTTGGTTTGCAAGCCTCCCGACTTTTCCTCCAAATTATGGCTAATGTTTGTTTCATTTGGATAAGCAGCCTTTCAAGTTATGTAGATGTAGTAGAAGTAATGTTGGCATAGATACTGTTTTCTCGAGCGCTTTCACAAGGTCTTTTGCTGTGGTTCTGAGATGGATTTGCACTTTTTGCACTGAAGTACAATCCACTCTCAGAAACAAAATGTGTCTCCCTTAGTGGCACCATGATATTCATACTTGCACACTATTGTTTGTTCAGAAGAACGATATATCTTCAGGTATTTAGAAATCCCTCCAAGGATGAAATGGATTTGTGGAGGTTCACAATTCTTTTCACATCTTTTTTTTATATATTTTTCATGATATCATACAAAGAGACACAGTATTAAAGGGTTGGCTTTACTATACAACTACAAATACAGTACCAGTTGACTTATATGCGGTCAGTCTATCAGAAACCTTTACAGCAATCTTCTGGAATATTCAGTTCAATTTAAAGAGACAGTCACCTTATGTATATGAACTTCTAACCCACTTGGAATGTGATAAAAAAAATAAAAATTGAAATAAATCATTATCTATAACCAATTTTTGACATTTCATATTCTTAAAATAAATTAGTATCCTTAACTGATCTAAGACAAGGAATCTTTACTCAGATTAAATATTGGGAATTTAAAAAAAGGAGTTTATATGCATTTGGTTAACAAGTATATGAACATCTAACTTCAACTAATACGTATATGAGAAATTGTCAGATGCTGAAAAACCAAACAGCAAAGAAAATAGAAAAGAAAGCCAGTGTTGTTGAACCAAGAGAGTAGTTTGTGTGCACTCAATGATACAGATTGTATCAAATGCTATCCATCATTGACAAATGTCTATTCAGTAGAACTTCTAGGATGTCAGTTGGTATTGTATGCATGCAGCTAGGATACTGTCTGTCTTCACATACGTGTTTATTTTATAATATTGTTGTTGGCTGCTGTGTCACACTGAGAAATAGCATGTAGATATAAAATGAGGGGAGATGCCTAAGGGAATGAATGCATGTGCCAGGGATATACACAGGTCAGTGCATATAAGTTCCTTACAAGAGCACACAAAGTTCTTATTTCTTTTCAGCTTCTGGGAACGATCATATTGGTTCATGTTCACACCTCTCAATCATTGCCTGTGTTTGTGTCTGCTTTCAGAAAATTGTAAGAGATGTATAGATTGTGATGCACTAGTACATGTCTCAAATTGCTGATCTGACAAATGTTGTGTGTGTACAATAAAACGGTATAAAAAAGAAAAGAAAATTATCTCACTTTATCGCAACACATAGATATCAATTATAAACACAATACACAAATATTATATTGCATTAGATAATTTTTATTCTTTCAAATAGAGAGAAGATGTATAATTCATGTGGGGTTTGATGAGAAAAATCTATGATTAATACAATTTTGTTGTATTCCAAAATAAAAAAATATTGTTTTTGTTATAATTTTATACAAAAGAAACAAAATAACACCTTGTCATTATTTCTTAAAACAGGATTTTTTTTAATGTTATGGCAAACATATTCTTTACTGAAAATGTGTGTTAAAGAATTCATTTTTAAGCTTTGTAATTATCTTCTTGCATGAAATAATGAGGGTATGTTTCTTTTAAGTGTCACTGGTTATCAGGACTTATTATTCAGGACATGAACAATATTGGCTCTAACACTTGTAACTTCTGAATTCTTTCTTACTTTGAAATAGTTTTTAATATATTTCAACAATATTGTTATCTAGTTTTGTTGAGTCACAATTTCTGGGACATAAAAAAAATTAAGTAAAGATGCCTAAATATTAAGATTTTAATGGCCTAAATTACTTTTCCAAAATGTTTTTTTCAATGTTCACCCTTTACAAAGCCCAAGAGCCACACAAGGTAGTGGAATACATAGTAAGAGGCACAATTTATGGGGATATGTTGGGAAGATAATGGTTAATCCTAGATTTGACCAGGTTAAGATTGTAGTTAATGAGGGAGCATCCTCATGGGAGTCAGTTCCACAAAGCAGCACTTTGTGGGAAGAAACTGCTTGAGTGGAACTTACGACTCACCAATGGAATACAAAGAGAATGAAAGTAGTTCACTACAATGTGCATGGCACGCCATGTCTTAGTCATGAAGGCTAAAACTGGTGGAACTTAGGAATATAGTTTGTCTGAACACTTTACATGAAAATAATGATAGAACACTGAGAGGCTTGTGATATTTCATCTGTGGGAAAGTTGTAGGGGGGGGAATAATTCATCACTCACAAGGACGCAGAGATGCTATAATCTGCACTTCCAAACCACCTTTTCTTCCACTCATATCTCATACCATTCATCAGTACCATTTCAACTATAACCCTCTACCATGAGTGGCCCCTGAGATTTATCTTGTGTGTAATTTAGCAAAAATATATAAATAAATGAAAGGCTGATATATTTGAACAGTGAAAATGTGTATATATTGATGCTTCAATGAAGAGAGACTTCTGAGTTTTCTTCTAACAATTTCACACTTTAGTTGGTTGACTGATTTTTTTTATGGATTATCAACCCTTTATGGGTTATTTAATTTTTTGAGAATAACAACGATTTCTCCTGATACAAGCTGGGGGAATTCACACTTCAAAAAGGACATATTTTGACATATTCAATCATTCTGCCCATTTTTCAAATAAAGTATACTAAAATTAGTGTTTATTTTGCTACAATGTTAGATTCATAAACAAAAATATCAGAATTTTGACAAATTAAAAGAATGCATCCTGATATGACACCAAACACCATACAATCAACAGTTATGTTTTTGACTGAAGTTTAAACTACAAGGGTAAAACTTCCAAAATAATGTCTCATTTACTTTATTGGCCTGCAACATCATTGATAGATGTTTCCACTATGATAGTAGAGGTTGAACCTTTATACTAATAATCCATAATTTTTGCTTTGTTAGAGACAACATTTGGATGGCAATCTGATAAAATGTCTTCTGACATGAAAGTGTATTACTAATGAAAATATGAAATTTAATCTCTCATATATAGCATTACATTTTATTAAACTTTTGATTTTGTCAATTACTGTCAGCTAGTGAGTGTGTAGCTTTAAGTTCTTCTCTAAATGTGGCCTCTATATTCTTGTGTGGATGCATCAGAGGCTGTCCTTCCTGCATAGATTTTTATATATTCACCTTTCAGTATTTTTTACATCCATGTGTGCACATCATAGGTGCACCTGGGTTCATCCTGTGAGATGCAGATCTACACTTGGTGGTTAGGAGGTAATTTCAACCAGTCAATGCTGCTAGCTTCTCTAATGTCATATTCGGTCATTATATAGAATGAAATACATACTACACAAAGCTGAGATGTGTAAATTGAATTCTTCCCTATAGACAAACTGTACCAATTAACATTCATCAATACTTGCTGAATGTTTACAAAACCCAAACAGAAGATGTGAGTCACAGTTAGGTGACAGCAATGGGTGTGAGCAACAATGTCCTGAGTGTGGTATACATGTTCTTGTTCATCATTGGCAAAAAACATATAGACAATTGTGGCAATGATAAGACAAAAATAGTGTTTTGTTGCTGAAAATTTGCTCTATTCAAAGGTGTTATTATGCTCTGTCTGTAGTAAACAACCTTTTTTACCTTTTCCAGTATTTTTAATATGAAAAAATTCGTCATTCAATGTCGGTTGGAAATTTTCTCTGTGATGGCATAAGGTTAAAAATTTTAAGTATATATTTCAGGTCTACTTTTAAAGATTAAATGAACATTAAGAAACAGATCATTTTGTAGAAAGAATGTGCAGTGTTTACAAAAATATTGTTATCAACAAGTATCTGTGAAATTTAACCGTGTAAATCAGTGGTTCTCAACCTGGGTCATGCAACATTACTGGGGATCCACACACAAAAAAAATACCAAATTGGTGCTCCATGGTAATATTTTAATAGTCTATACAGTAATTACAATTTAGAATGGTTATTAAAAATGAGAACTGGAATTTCTACAGTAATCTATGTCATATTAAAATGCTAGAAATAAAAAAACAACTACAAAAATAGCAAAAAACAAGATCAAACGATCTAAGTTAGCCACCCTTTTACTCTACCTGATGTTTTGGCTGTAAAAATTGAATAAAAACTGAGAAGGATATATAAAGGAAGGATTATGTATATAAAGGAAAATTATATAAAGATTATAATTTATTATATAAATTAATTTAATATATAAATTATATAAGGATTATATACAGAGGAAGGATTAACAGTATTAACCTCTTCAGCAGCATCAGCCACAGGGATTTATTGAATAAATCTGGACTTTATTTATATGTATTAATTACTAACATATTTTAAAATGGTTTATTATGAGTCATGTTCCATAGAATCTAGTTGTTAAATACAACTTTATTTTCATTAAATTAGTTTTACTTCAAAATAAAGCATATACAATTACTATTTCTATAATACAATTTCTAATCTTATCTATTAGTATAAAATAAAATTAACTTTTTTTTTATCAAAAAAAATTAAGAGTAAAAATTGTCCAAGGTTAAAAAAAGGCTGAGAACCACTGATGTAAATCATTATAAACTACTTGCACATAAGATAAATAAATGTATCTATATTAAAACTAAGTTCTACTTCATATAAAACAAGGCCTCTGGAGTACACAATGAAGAGCTTAGTGGTCTGCAATAATAGCTTGCTATTGTTTCATAGTTCTTCTTCTGGATGTAAGCAGTCACGGGTCTCCACAATTTCCTGTCTTTTGTAGCTGTTAATAAATTTTGTCATTTTGCTATCTCTCCTAATCCCTGGTTCTGATAATCATTTACACAAGCTCATTAGGCAGGTTATGCATTTTCTTTTCCTCGGCCCTTCTTGCCTTCACTATGTCCTGTCAATGTCAAATTTTATAAGCCAGCTTTCCTCATTATCTGCCCTGGACACTTCAATTATCTCTTTCTTATTCTAAGTATAAGTGAATTTTTGTTTTAGTTTGTCCTAAAACTTTGTCGTTGTTCACATGTTCAGTCCATGGTATTCTCAGCATCCTTCTGAAGAACAACATTTCTGTTGCTTCAAATCTCTTCTTCATCTTTGAGGAAATTGTCCAGCATTCACTGCCATATAGGAGGATTGATGATACATAACAGTTCAGTAATCTTTATTTTTTTCTAATGAAATTTTCCTGTTTCTTAATACACGTCTTAGGCAAAGAGAGAGAACTGAGTACATGAGACTAACAATGGTCAAATGAGAATAAATTGCTAAACCTTACTTCACAGTTGTATTCTTCTTCTACATGCTGTGTCACTTCAGGACATTGGAAATCATGGCTCTTCACAACTTCCTATTCTTTGTAACTACTGATAACTTTTGTTTTTTTTGCCATCTCTCCCAAATCCTTCTCTGCCATCTATTCACTGAAGATTGCCAGGTAAGTTGTGCATTGTTTTCCTCTGTCTCTTATACCTTCAATCTGTACCCCAGAAATTTTAACTGTCTCTTCCTGGTGATAAGTATAAGTGTTCTTCTTTTAATAATCAAATCATTCCACAATAGGCACACATATATAAATTATTAAGCTTCAGGCTAAAACTGAACTTTAAAACTAACAAATTGCTCTGCTAAATGAAAATGCTAACCATCAATGCTTTAGTATGTATTGAATATATTTTAATTTAAATATACTGTTGAAAAGAACAATGTTGAAATGTCTAAAAGTTTCTTGAAAATCATTGTTTCATATTGCTTTTAATAATTTTACTGTTTGTATTGATTGTTTTTCATTTTATTGCAAAATATTCACAAAGTTAAAATATACAACATTTATTTATATATTATGCTTCTTGAGGCCAAATAAAGCAAAAAATTGAAATAAGTTAAGAGTTATACAGAAACAAATTTTTATCCAATTTCAGGATCTCAGAGGTGATTTGAAAATTAGAATCTCATATTCCTTGAGATCTGATTGAAAGAATACCAATTTTATCTTCTTTGCATGGCAAATTTAACTTTGCTAAATCTTGTGTATGATTTACGAATAAGAATTTAAAACAGTGGATTATTCAATATTTCAAACTGGATATGATGAAATTATAATTAATAATGATTATTTTAACCAGAGAATGAAATTTTTAAATATAAAAGATTAATATCTCATTGACATTATCTGATCCTAGGAAAAATTAATAATTTTAAAATGATTCCAGGGGAATTCAATGAGGGAAATCCATTCAGACATCACTATTTCATTTCATAACCTGAAAATTAACAGATTATCTTGTTAATTTCACCTTCTGAAGTTTCCCATTACTGTTAGTGTCATTGATATTTATATCCCAAAATAATGAAATTTCTTACAAATAGCTCCAGAAGAATAGAAATTTGCTAGGCTTGCCATCTAAAAATTAGATTAATGCTTTAACTCTAAAACATGTGTCATGAGACTTATGCCCCCTTTAAGGGCTCACTTTGAGAAAGATGAACAGAACCTGATAGCATATTTGTAAAATCCTATTAATATGAAATACAGCATAAAAATGAAAAGCTCCTGATATCACATCTTGTGAAAGCCAGTCAAGATATGGTATAAAAATGAAAAGCATCTGATATCATATCTTGCAAAAGTCTGTCAACATCAAATATGGCATAAAGATTAAAAGTACTTGATATCACATCTTGCAAAGCCCTGTTAAGATATGAAATAAAGATGAAAAGCATCTGTTATCACATCTTGCAAAATCCTATCAACATGAGATATGGTATAAAGATGAAAACCACCTATCACATCTTATGATGACCTGTCAAAATGAGATATGATATAAAGATGAAAAGCACTTGATATCACATCTTGTCAAAGCCTGTCAAGGTATGGAACAAATAAGAAAAGCATCTGATATCAGATCTTGTGAAAGTCTGTCAACATGAGATATGATATAAAAATGAAAAACACCTATCATATCTTGTGGTGACCTGTCAAAATGAGATATGGCATAAATTTGAAAAGCACTTGATATCACATTTTGTGAAAGCCAGTCAAGATATGGTATAAAAATGAAAAGCATCTTGACATGAGATATGGCATAAAGACAAAAAGCACCTGATACCACACCTTGTGAAGGCCTATCAACATGAAATATGGCATAAAAATAAGACAGTATGTTTTTGATTTGACTCTTCTGTTAAGGAAAGTACAGGAATAATATTACATAATGCAAAATTAATTTTATTTTAAATAAAATCTCCTGGTGCATAATCAGATGCAAAAAAAAAATTCAATTCAAAATATTTATTATACATGCCTAATGGTTAAATGTGGCCATCTCTTCTACTCCAATAGCTTCATGTCTCACACCTCCCACCTGTGGAATTCCCTTCCTATTACTTGTTTCCCTGATAGCTATAATCTCCAACTATTCAAATGTAATGTCAATCAACATCTCCAGATGCCTTGACCTATTCCCTGTCCTTTTCTTCATCCTTTCCTCCATCACAGCTCTTTAATCTCGCTCCTACTCTGTAACCCCTTGCATGCTAGTGGCATCCCGCCTTGCTTGGGGTAAAATGCTTAAAGAAAACCTATTAAGCTTAATGAAATCTCGGATTTGAATACAGTTCCATGAATGATGATAGCAGGTTGAAATTTATTCAACAAATATACAGATTATATTTGACAATCATTTTTCTTTATTGTCTTTTACAAGTGAAATGGCTTTTATTCATTTGGCTAATCTCTCTCTCTCTCTCTCTCTCTCTCTCTCTCTCTCTCTCTCTTTCAGTCAACCAGAAATACACACAATGCTTCACAGTATGGTCCCTGGAGCATAAAAACTACCCCTTTTCACCTAAATCATTACATCTTCTCATTCCATTTGCTGTTCACTCAGTGGTAGCTTTCTTTTACTTCATTAAATAGACAGAAATTCAATATTCAACCACTGTTGTATCATTTATTTCCCCTATATTTGAAGGCTTTCCATTGGCATACTATACTTGAAAGAAAATATTCAATCTTAACAATTTTTTATAGCTTTATTCTTGCAGGTTACTGGTATACCTGTATATTTTCAGTTGAAATATTACCAAATAAATAATTTTTTTTTTCCTTAGAAAATAATCTGAACTGAAATTCAATGAGTTTGTCTTCATTTTAACACAATGCACTGATAAGAAAACTTTAGAGAACATGATTGAGAATTGCATATATTTTTTATCCTTGCTTCAAGCTTTTCTAAGTATGGAGTAATACAAATATTATTTATAACAGGATATCTGCTAGTTTCTCTGCTCGTCAATGTTTCTAAGAAAACATACAAATAATAAAAGGTGAAAGATTTTCTAAAACCTTGAATTAGATGACTTGCTTAAAAGTATTTTCTTACAAACTTACAAGAAAAAAATAACTTATCCAAGAGTACCATATTTCAATAAGAATATTGGCAAAACTGAATTAAACTCAGCAGACATTTTTTTCCGAAATTGTCATCTCTTCCAGTTCCGCATACAGATGCATTTTGAAAAACATCAGTTTCTGCAGTGATACTGTTAAACAGTCCTGCTTCTACAGTCTTATTTTACATTGTTTTATACCTTTCACTTACTAATATATATATATATATATATATATATATATATATATATATATATATATATATATATATATATATAATATTGGGTAGACATATATGTCATTCCATACAATAACCCTGCCTGTGAGTGTGGGGAGGTAAGTAAGTTGTGACAAAAGACAGACTAGAAAGCAGAAAGAGAAGAGCTGAATGCAAAAAGAAAAAGTTAAACTGGGGGGCGGGGGGAAGAGGAAAGATTCCTTGATAATAATAACTTAGTTTGCTTACACATTTTAATGTTTAGGTAGATGGGGAAAATTAGAAAAAGATTTTTGTCTCTTATCAACAAGAATATAGAAAACTCATAACACTGGGAAGTTGAAAGATTATTATCATTTCTGATGGCATTATTATGCTTTTTAAAATAAACATAACTCTAGTACATCAACTTCTATATGGGTCATATATCAAGGATATTTTTGCTTGCAGTTAGAAACTTGAACAAATTTCGTCTTTCTTCTTTTGTTACTTTTAATATATTTTTGCCTACATTATACACCTGAGAATTACAAATATAAACAGCAAAGAAGTTAAGAAAGCTATATAAAAAAAACTATAGAATAATAAAGCATCATTTGACATAGAGGATATGATGTAATTTTGAAAATAGCTTACCTCCTCCATGAGTTCCCCAACAAGCATCATGAAGTCCAGAATCAGAAGCACATCCCAAAGCAGAGAGGTTTATCATGTATTAATGCATTATGGGAAATAAAGGTAGTTTTCACAGTTTTCAAAGACTCTCACACATATAAAAGTAACTCAATTGGATGCATTATGCTGAAAGTATTAATAACTCATTTTGGCAAGGGATGTAATGATGGTTTATATATCATCAAACCATTCCAGAAAATGGAATACCTCTATTATTGGAAATTATATATCTGCTTTGTTGAGCTCACAACAGCATATGACCATATCAATAGAGACTTTGTCTTTTCACTCCTCAGAAACCATGTACCAATTTTTGACTCCACTGGATCTGATAGAGGAAATATATCATTCCATAAGGTTGTACATGTCTGGTGAGGACAGAAATACCTAAACATTTCAAAACTCAGCAGGAGTACAACAAAGAGGAAATGAGAACACCAATCTATTTAATCTTTTCCTAGACTCTGCCTAGCACATATTTTTTTTTTTTTTTTTTTTTTAAGCGTATCACCCCGAGCAAGGCCGGTGGCCACTATCACGCAAGGGGTTACAGAAGGGTTGGAGGAAGAGCAGATAGGAGTGGTAAAGGAAGGGTTGTGGAGAAAGAGAAGGACGGAGGGCCGATCGAGGCAGGGGGGTTACGGGAGATATAGAGCGAGAGCAGATAGGAATGGAAGATGTCAGGAAGTGGATAGATCAAGGCAACTGGAGATGACGATTGACGCTACACTTAAACCGTTGGAGATTGTATTTGTCAGGGAAACAGTAACAGGGAAGGGAGTTCCATAGGCGAGATGTGCGAGACATGAAGCTATTGGAGTAGAAAAGACGTCTACACCTAACAGTTTCTACGGTGAAGGGGTGGGAACGGGATGCCAGCCTCGTAGGACGCTTGAATTCACGAGGCTTAGGGACAAGTGAGAGCAACTCCTCAGAGCAATTACCATGGAAGTACTTGTAGAAAAGGCAGAGTGATGCAACATTCCGTCTGTGAGAGAGCGACTGCAGACGAGATGACAGATCAGGGCCAATCACATTGCATATCCGTCTCTGGATCTTATCAAGAACCCCGAGGCAACACGTAGGGGCCCCAGACCATAAATGGCAGCAATACTCCATGCAAGGTCGAATGGTAGACTTATAGACCTGGAGGATACAAGGACAGATGTGAAGAGATGAACACTGATCATTTAAGCATTCAATACCACATCCCAAATGAATTGTACAAATAGGAAATAAAGTTCCTGCTTTCTCTCCCATACTGATGGTGAGGGGGAGGGGCTATAGCAATGGCATAGGCATTCATAGTCAGGATAAGAAGGATCTGGAAAAAAAATCAACATCCCCTACCAAGTGTTCAAAAAATAGTGCTCAAAATAAAGAAACTATGATCTGGATTTGAATGAAAGCTGTGATGGTATATACTTTGAATCCACAATAAAAATTCAGCATATAGTTAAAAAAATACTAAGCCCTTTAAATAACTAAGTTTATTGATCATTTATGACAAATTTAGTACAGGAGATAAAGTAATTGAATATAAAATAGACTGTGCTAGGAATAGTCCAACACCAGAAATTGCTACAAAACCAAAACACTAATGTAAAACCTTAAACTATGTTCTTAAATAGCTTTATAGGATCAAGATGTTCATCTGGATGAAGAACACAACAAAGCCAGTGAGAAATATACAAACGGTCAGTTGTATGATAACCACTTTCTCAGATTAATAGTTAAAAGTGGATTTTGAGTAAATAAAGTATCTAGGTAGAAAAGGCTGCTCTTCTTCAAACCTTATTGACTGGTACTATAGAAAATCATAAAGAACTGTACCAAATAATGCAAACCACATCACTTGAGGGCTTTCATCAACAGCTAAAATTGATATCACATGTAACTTGAAAAACATAATGACATAATCAAAATGTTAAAATTCTACATTATTTCAAACAAAAGTTTAGAAAAGAAACCCTCATCAATAGTGGAATGATAACAGCTAGTAGACCTGAGAAATCTATTTTCCGAAAAAACTGTTCCAATGATGCTAACACTGACTGCTTGGTCAGTAAATGCTAAATGTTTCCTTATAAGGAAGCAGCTAATATTAGATTACCATTAGTATCTTAAAAAATAAAAGCAAGGAATTTTTTATCAAAGACAAGTTGCCTTGACTAAAGAATGTGTTCTTCTATATGGTGATATTCTATGCATAGCTTAAATGTGGCACAAGGCCAAAAGTATGGGTCACCCAACAGGGATTGAACTCACTACTTAACCATAATTGTTTAAGCAAGACAAGCTTGCTAACCATTACACCATGATGAGGTGCCCACATGCTTTTTGGTATGGATTGAACAGAAAAACAACTAAGTAACAAGTGAATAAAATGCTAAAGAACGTCTAATTGGTTAAATACTAATCTGAGTCAAAATTATCTTAACTATCTGAGTTCATGTCCCAAAGGGCGAATAGCTCATAAATTCCCTTTATTAGAAAAAAAAAATGCTAACTATTGTTTCTTGTTGGAAATTAAGATTAAAATTTTATGGAAACTGTTACATTTTGGAAATTTCAGGAAAAACCAGTAATCACACAAAAAAACCCCACTTAAGACAAAATTAAGATTAAAACATCAAGAATATTTCATTTTTTGTTTCAATCTAACTGATATCTTTTTATCTAATATTAAAACTCTAATCTTGTATGTATGTATGTGTTTGTTTTCCCAAGATACAGTTTAAACAGTACATAATACTCCAGCCAATTTAGAAGAATATTATACCTTGAATCCCTGCAGAGTGCAGTGCCAAATTTCATTAAAATTGCACAAGGGATTCTTGAGCTAGGGCCGTTTTTCTGTTTTTACAGTGTTTTAATAAGAAATACAGTATTTGTTTTTGATACACATTCTTATATTCCAACTATTATTTGTGTGAAAAATAATAAACCTTCACAATGCATTATAACATTATTAAATAAATTTAAATTATGAGTAACGCAACATATATTTATACAATTCACTACAATATATTAGACATCTACTTGAAAGGTGAAGAGGCTATGCGTGTCCTGATGGCAAATAAATAAATAGATGCATGTTGGTTTGCTACCATTACATATTTTGAAATAAATGCAAGGAAGAAACAAGTATATATAGTAAAATATATACTCCTTATTCTGAAAAGGACTACACCTGTTTTAAGCAATTACTCCAAATTTTCATGCAATGTGTTAACTATGAAGCCCAGTGGAAAAAATACCTTCTTTTACCATCTTTAAATACAAATTAAAATGTATAATTAATAATAAAATTGATAATATTGTTACCTCATCATTTTGTATCATGAATTACTTTTAAAGAAACCTAACATGTTTATGGGAGGCCTAGTATATTTTAAAAATTAATTCTATTTTAATGATGTCTGATGACAGTATATCATGGAGTTTAATTGAAAGCAGGTCAGGCATCTAAGAAAAATGTGTATTCTTAAATAATATATACTGCATTCCATGCATTATTATTAACCAAATAAAACACTTGGTAATTTCTTTCCTTTGAACATAACTTCTGTGCAAAAAGGGGGTTGCAGCACAAAAATTCTTCTTTTATATGCCATATCCCTTCAGGATGTAGGAAATCATGGATCTCCACAACTTCCTATCCTTTGTATTGATTGATTTTTTATGGCTTATCAATCTTTTTTAGGTTATTTAAAGCCCCAAAATAATATTAGATTGCCAAAATATTTTGGAGATAAAAATGATTTAATAATACAATTCCTACTAATTAACCCATAGCTGTGAGAAGAGGTTGATCATACCTTTTCCAAGAGCATTTGTGTTAAGTGAATATAACGAATCCAACTTAAATTGGAAATTGGCCCTCCAATTTCCAATTCCGAGCTGTTATCCATTACCCCACCTGCACATCCAAGCTTACAGCACCTGGTATTCACAAGAAGTCACCCATCTAGGACTGACCAAACTCAACATTGCTTAACTTCAGTAACTGTATGAGAACCCGTGTTTCAATGTGATATGGCCATAAGCCTATCCTATGTAGGTGTTAACAATGTTTGTGTTTTCACTATCCTTCCCACTCCCTGTTTTGCTACCCATTTACACAAGCTCATTAGATAGATTACTCACTATTTCCCTCTGCCTTTAGTGCCTTCAATATGTCCAGTGAGTATTAAATTCTCCAAACCCTCTTTCTTTATTATGTGCTGTAGAAATTTCAACTTTATCTTTCTTATTTTATGTATAATTGTCTTTATGTTTCCATTTACCTTCAAACTTTGCCATTATTCACATGTTCAGTCCATGGTATTCTCAACAACTACATCTCTGTTGCCTCATCACTTCATTTCAGAGGATATTGTCCAGCTTTCACTGTCATATAGGAGGATCAATATTACATAGCAGTTCAGCACTCTTTTCTTTGTTTGTAATGAACTTTTTGTCTCTTAATACTTTGTTTAGCTTTTGGAAAATATATTTTGTTATTCCAATACACCTTCAGATTTCTTTGTCACATTTTCTGTCATTTGTTAAAACACTGCCCAGATATTTAAATTTCTGTGCTTGCTTGATTTCGATCACTTCTATTTGTAGCTCATATCATCGGCTCTCCCTCTTGCTAATGAACAAACATTCTGTCTTACAATTTATGGTCTTTCTTCATGCTTTCTTTTATTCAAATATTTGAATTTTGACATTAATTTCTTCTAGCCAATCAAAAAGAAATGTGACTATCCAATCAAACGTTATAGTAAGATTCCTACCTCAGCACTCATTGGTTGGGTTGTTTAATATATGCAATGGCATGTTATGTATTTTAACCAATTTACTCATGTTGCAGCATACCTATGGATGATAATGGGTATGTCCCCATTCACATAAACACAGTAGTAAATACTGTTTGTTGGTCTGCAATTGGAGATTCGTCTCCAGCTGTGCTGGCCAAACTCTCTGCCTCTGAGCAGAGAGGATCCCCAGATGAGGCTATATCAAAGGGCAGAGTCTGGGTCCCATTTTATACAGGGTCTACAGGGAATTTTTGGCCAAGCCTACAGGCACAGATACCCCACATTAAATTCGGCCTTGTGCTTCATCTGACCATATGAGGTGGTTGTTAGATATCCTGCAGTTGGAGATTCATTGTGGAATTCACTTGACTCACTTCTAGCAATTGACAACTTCTATGCACTGCTGGCGAATCTTATATGTATTGTTCTTGTTCTAAGTATTATCATTCATTACCAACCTTTGTTTGATTATTCTATTCAGTAACCTTCCCTAGGTTACAACAACTCACAAATTTCAGTTGGTTGATTTAAATTCATGTGGGAAAATAGTGTATGTACTAAACTTTGCAATTTTCAGGGCTTCTAAATTTCTAATGAGATAATTCTCCAACCTGTAGCAACAGTTAGTTTCTTTGATGGGATATATTTAACTAATGCAAACATGGAAGTGTGGATGTTTTCCCATGCTCAAACGGATATTTATTACAGCTTTTTCATTTTTAAAAAACTTTTATGCAGAAAATAAGCAAGATACTTCATCTATGTACACTGCTAGCAATTTATGCTACTTATTAAATAAAATCCATTGTTACTGTTTTATCTTTTGTAGTTATCTTTGAAATTTCTAAGTTTGTTTATCAAACAGTTATCTTTAACTCTGATGCAACTATTTCCTATGGCACAGAATAGTGAAAACAGAGTCTTGTACTTGATCCTGCCTCTTTGTGTCTTCATAATAAATTAATAATAGCTTGAAAGATATAATGAAATTTCAGCAGTAAATTCATTTAGTAAATTTTTAGTATTTTTTCATTCTTTCATTGTCTGCAGTCAAAGATGAAATTCAGAATAATAAATTTTCAAAGATCATTAGTATAATAATTTTATTTTCCTGTTTTTAACAGCTATGCTCAAACAAACTACAAACTGAAATTAATTTGGTATACATATAAATTCTGTCATTTATTTAACTCAGTTTCACTTAATTCTAATTTACTACAGCTGTAATGTTTATTTTCAAAATAATTCAGCAAAACATTTTTAAAAGTTAGTAAAAATTTATAAATTAAAAATTTATAAATGATAAACCTTGATAAATTTTCAAATAATAAATCCTTAATAACTCACAGGAACAGGAAAGAAAGAAAAAATGAAACCAAAATGCAGCTAAATAATAACCATGCAATTGAAAATAGGTGTTACATGTGATTATTATACATTGGGTTGCGGAAAAGTTATTTTGACTTGATAAAATATGAGTGAATGACCAAATATCAGAATTTTTTTTCCTATTCCTTCTTGATGAGGCTGAGAACTTATCAACAGTCCCACATAGCTGATGAAACAAATTAATGGGAATATTATAGGATGGTAATTGAACATGGTATCCTGTAAGAAAATTGAAGAGAAGTCATGCTTGGCAACATATGAGGGCATACAACATTTTTAAATATCATAAGCATAAAATGACTTTATTAATATTAATAAAGATATTTAGCATAAAAATGGATATTTTTCTTTCCTTATTTGAACTAAAACTTAATCTTAAGTATTAAATTAAAAGTTATAAAATGATTTAACAAGTTATAACACTTCATTTTTTAACTGCTAAATATATATTTAACAATCAAAAGATATAAATATATACTTCTCTTTATTTATTTATTTATTTTTAATCATTTCATCCCAAGCAAAGCAATAAAGCCACTAAGACACAAGGGATACATTATCAAGGAGTAAGAACAATAAAAGAAGAGGAATCAGGAAGAGGGTAGATAATGATTGTCAATGCATTTAAATTTTTGAAAATGAAAGTTGGCTGGAAAGCAAGAAGCCAGAAGAGAGTTTCACTGGCAAGGACTGTGAAGAAAAGAAACTGTTAACAAGGAACTTGCAGTTACATCTAGCCAATTCAAGCACAAAATGATCAGACCTTGTTGCCAATCTAGTACTGTGCTTAAATTCATAAAGTCTAGGTACTATAGAGCAATGTTCATCAGAACAATTACCATAACAGTATTTATAGAAAAGGCAGAGAGAAGCTACATTATGCCAATGGGAAAGTGACTGAAGCTATGATGCCAGGTCAGAACCAGTAACATTGCAGATTCTTCTTTGGATTTTATTAAGAATCTCTAAATATGTAGCAAGAGTGCCAGACTGTATGTGGCAGCAATGTTCAAAGCATGGACGAATCCTATACTTATAAATATGGAAAGAGATAAGAAATTTCAACAACAGCATCAAGTATACAGAATTAATAGAATAAAAGAGAATACATCTGAGACAATAAGACTTTATTAATATTAATAGAAACATTGAACATAAAAATGGATATTTTTCTTAGCTTTTCATGGGGTTAATTAAAAATCAATCTTAAATATATATTTAACAGTCAAAAAACTTAAAATACATGTTTCTCTTTATATATTTAAGGGACTTTTTTTTAGAAGGAAGTGATAAATTTTAGTTATCAGCCAAAAGGTTCAATATTAATTTCTACTAATAATAATACTTATTATTATAATAATCATCATCTGTTTTGCATTTATTAGAAACTAAATACTAAAACAACTACAAATAGCAATTTGTTAAGGTACAAGTCCTTTATTCAGTTTGACTGTCTTCATTTACTCTTAAACTTCATGAGAAAAGCTGCTTAAAAAAACTCATTAAGTTGTTAATTAAATTCAGAAATTACAAAAAACTGCAAAAGTGCATTGTACTTTCATTTTCTTCACATGGACATTAGCAGAATTTTATATAAAGAAACTTTTATAGATTAAGAATTGAAAGAAATGCCAGCTACAACCTTAAATGGACAATGTTATATAAATGCAATGGAAAAATTTGTCTCTTTTTTTTCAGTAATTGAAACTTTAGGTTGTAGATTACATTACTGATATGTGTTCTGTATAAAAAATACAAAAGGAAATGATTTATCTCTATATTTAAAAATAAAACTAAAACATCATAAAATAAATACATGATTATTTTAAAAGTTTTCATGGTGATATCTTGCTTGCTGCCTCCAAAGTAAATAAAAAAATGTCTTTAGTGATTAAAGTCAAAAGACAGACCTAAGAAGAATTAACATTTTTAACACATTTATAAGATTGCTAAAAAAATTATACATTCCTTAGAATCATTTTCTTATAATTTTTCTTTTGTCATTTCCATTCTTTGACAATAGGAAGAAAATTAAATGAAAAACTAAAATGGTGACAATAACTTCTTTGATTAAACTACATTTTAATGTCACCAGAAGGGGGGCAAAAAGCAAAAATAAAAACCAATAAATGAATTTGAAAAGATGTTCAGTTCAGAAAAAAACAAACATTAAAAACAGTTAAAGAATCAAAATGAAGGAATGAATTAATCAAATCAATGTGGACATTCACAGTGTTTGTTGTAGAATATATAATACAGATAAATGCAGAGCATCAAATTTATCAATTTATGTTTTGTTTAATTTTTAGTTGAACTATATTGAATCATTATAAAAGAAAACTTGGGAAATTCTGACACTACAACTTTCTAGAAATTTTATTCATCAAACTGATTGAAACATTTTGTTCTGTTTGAAGAGCATTTTTCTTGAATCAAACAAAATCTGTTTAGGAGATTGTTTTATGCAATATGCAGATTGAAATAATTTCCACATTTTATTCATGAAAATAAATTAAATATTTTATCTGACTAATGAATGAGGAAACTCTCTTCAAACTTCTTATTTATTAAGTCAAATAGTAAGGTTATTTTATGTTAGTACCAAATCAGGTAATGTTAAAAGTGAAATTGACTATTAACGGAAATACTAGATGAAGAAGTGCAATAGTTGCACAAGATGAAGAAGTGTGGAAATTGCATGCCATGAAGAAGTGTAGTAATTGCTCAATATAAGAGAAGTGCAGTAATTGCAATAGATGAAAACAATAATTGCACAGGATGCACTATAGTAATTTCACTAGATAAGAAGTGCAGTAATTGCACTTCTTAAAGAAGTAATTGCACAAGATTAAGAAGTGCAGTAATTGCACTATATGAAGAAATATAGTAATTTTCAAGATCACAAATAAAAATATTTAAAACTACTCATTGAATATCAGTATTTATAAATTTATCTTTTAGTTCTAAATTCTCTTAAGAAATAGGTTAAACTTTTGTTACTAAGTATAGTTGTACCTATAATATTTGATAACACAAACAGTTTGTTCAGTTTATTATGTAATAATCAAAAGAAATCATTTTTATTTCCAGCATTAATTTAAATTTTTACCATTTTGTTTCATTATCTTTTACGATCATTCAGGGAACTTACTTTGTTTTCCAAAAACTTTTATCATTATCAGCAAAGAACTGTGCTAGATAACTCTTGCAGTCTTCTTGAGGAATGAATCTTTATTAAGAGAATTCTGGAAAGACTAAAATAAATGGTAATCTCATGGGGCAATATCTAGTGAATATAGCAGATCTGTGAAAGCATCCAGGCCAAACCAAAACAATTTTTGATTGGGTCACCAAATAAATCTAGCCTGATGGAATATTATACCTTTTCTCTTAATTAATTCCAGATGCTTTTCATTGGTTATAGCCTTCAGTTGGTCGAATTTAATTGATTCTGTCTCCAGAAAGAACTAATAGTAGAGAATTTCCTTCCATCCCCTCCATAAATATATAGCATCACATTCTTTGGTTGAAGCCCAGATTTTGGTATGGATTGTGGTAATGTATTCCACTTGTATCAGCATCTCTTGTGTTCCACATTGTTGTAAATTATCCACTTTCCATCATCTAATGCAATTTTCAAAGCATTCATTATATTAACAAATCACTCAGTAAACCACACATTAAAGTGAATAATATTTTTAATACTAGATTTTCATCCAATAAACAATGTCTAAACTTATAATCAAAGCTCATTCATTGATGTTTATTTCTTTTCTTAGTCAAGTGAAGATCTTGTTAAATTTTCCTAAAATATTAAATTTTATCATTTAATCAATCTTACCAAATATGAAAATAATGACTTTATTAAATTAATTTTGAAGAAAATATTCAGAGAAATATTCATCTTCAGAAGTTATCATGGCCTTATAATACATTAGCCTGTTGCCGGATGGGATGAATAATCCTTTTTATAATCCCTAGTATTATGTGTTTCACAAAACATATTTTACAGACTGATGTCTGGGTAAATAATGAAACAAGTTGTAATGAAATGGACAACATTGACAGCAGTTTGATAGAACAATTCAATTTTATATTTAACAAGGAAAAGAAAAAACATGTCATGGTTTTTAAACAAATAATCAAAAAATATTTTGATAAAACATGTTTAGAGGAAAGAAAGGAACTGAGCCGCCTTATGGATGTAATCTGGAAATCTGATCTACCAGACAACCTCAAGCAGAGAGTCCTTGAGCTACTGTAGAGGCGGTGTTATTATATGGTGCCACTGCCTGGACATCAATTAAAATCTAGAGTACAAGCTAATGGAACTTACACTTAGATACTGAGAGCTATACTTAACATCTCCTGGAGACAACATCCAACTAAATCACAGCTCTAATATTTCTACAATCTTATGTGAATGCTAAAAGCACTTTCACTGGCGAGCAAGACAAGAACTCACAAGTGATCTACTGTTCTGGACATCTAACCATGGAGCAAGATGAGTTTGTCATCCAGCAACCACCTACATTAACCAGCTATATTATGACACAGAATGACCTTCCAACCTTGATACAGAAGTGTGATTATTGGCGTGATATGAATGTCCAAGCTAACTCGACCAAATAAAAAATCTTCAGACACAATTTTCTGTTGATGTTTCTGAAAGGATAAATTTCTTACAAGCCACATGTCTTGCTAGAGATGGGAAAGAACATTTTTGCTCATATGGTCAATGTGAAAGAGTGTGAGACTGATAAATCACGTTGCTTGTAATTCTAAACAAGAGACAGTAATTCTAAAAACCTAAGAAATAAAGATTTAAAGAAATTTTTTTACGCAATCTATGAAATTTTGAACTTATTCTCGAGCAAGTTCAAGTTTAATTTTTTCATCATCATTGCAGGCTTTGTGCCTGTAGTAAATTTGAGATGTTTTTTGTTTCCTTTGTTTACTTAAAGTATAATTTATTAGTTGATAAAAAGTAAAAATAATTTGAAATTCAGAAAATGGTGAATCAGAAATAAAAAATAGAAAAGGAAATTTACATGTAACATTTTTTATATGCAACCAGACATTTAAAAAAGAAATATTTTTAAGAAAAAGATTATCACTTTAACAATTAGTATTTTCTAATTTTCTTTTGTTGCTGAAGGATAATTCTTAGTAAGTAAGTCAATGTGAGTAAAATGATAGCAAAGTTTAGTAAATGCCATTTATAGAAGCATCTTTTTCTCTGCAATAACAAGTAGCAATTCATTACTGATTTTGCTAGAACTCTATCTTCATAAAATACTCTTCAATAGTGAATTAAACCCAAAATGCAAAATCTGACAATATTTTCACAGTAAAACGTTACACATAATATTAACAACTTGAAAGCAATTTAATATTTCTGGTTACATCCTTCTCTT
The DNA here is from genome assembly GCA_964036315.1 of Acanthosepion esculentum. Classification (NCBI taxonomy): domain Eukaryota; kingdom Metazoa; phylum Mollusca; class Cephalopoda; order Sepiida; family Sepiidae; genus Acanthosepion; species Acanthosepion esculentum. The sequence goes on along the minus strand of OZ038489.1, from coordinate 57,648,292 downwards.
TAATGCCATTAAACTTCCCTCAGAAGAATAGGGCCACGGACTCACCACACTAGGTGTTGCTGCTGTGGTTTCTGTAGTAAATTTTTACAGGTTGTAGTTGTCAGCCCCTTGTCTAAACAGTTTTTAATTTTTTGTTTTTCATCAATTTACTCCAAGCAAGGTGATAAAGCCACTAAGATGCAAGGGGCTACTAGGAATGAAGAGAATGATATGTTTTTAGAAGGAACCAGAAACCTAATCCTAAAGAGGAAAAAATAGATAAACCTGTACTCCTGTTCAAAAGACCAGGGAGCAGTGTTCAGAGTTGTCAACCAAGGCTAGAGAGCTTAGTCTACACTTACTATTGAACTCTTCTGAGGTGAGAAAAGATGAATTTATATTTTTGTTGAAAGAATTCATGATTAAGAATTGAAGCATCTTTTATTTTTTGGCAACAAAAATGCATGTATAAACATGAGTCCTATGAACATTTTAAAATTTCTTAAAAATCTGAACTCATGTTTGTTGAAATGATACAAAAATTTGGTGACAATAATTGTGAGTTCAATCCTTGGGCTGAGCACTATGTGCTTGAATTCAGTAGAAAGAGGGTGAGCAATAATTGAAGAGTACTAAAAATGAAATGAGATTTCTATAGATATCGGTAGTGGAAAAGAGAACAACTACCCCGTAGATTAAATAAAAGGTTCTATTTGGAATCTGCTGTAGATTAGCTAGATTGGCAGATACCTGAGGATAGAATAGACAATAGTCCACATATAAATAGTGTAAAAAAGTCTTTTATCATAACAATTCATATTTCTTTATTCAAGCTCTTCTCTATAAAAAATGGGAAAATACTTAAAAGACAATTACCAAAATGTTGAGAATAAAGTCTGCTATGAAAAATAATTATCTTTGAGCAAGAAAAAAAATCAAATATCTTCTTTTTATTACTTTGAATGGTGTATTTAAATGTAGTATCTATGGTGAAAACAGAAATTATTAAGAACTGCATTGGAATGCCTTATAACTTTTTATGAAACATAATTAAACCACTATAAGTTAGTGATCAGCCAAGTGTTCATGCAGTGGTGGCATTTGGGAGTTTCCATGTCTGTAGACCCCAAAATCAGTGGGAAAAGTCATGACCACAGTTTGTTTTGTTTTGTGATAAAGAAGGTATTTTAATAAATCTCTTGAGAAGGAACAAAATAGTAGAATCCAGAATGCAACTCAAATTTGCTGTGATGATGAAAGAAGACATTGAAACTGTAGGAAGTTGTTCTATTTTTGCAGGATTATAGATGTTTTGAAGAATTTAGGGATCTGAATGCACAGACCATCCATTCTACACACCAGATCTTGCCCACCTGACAATTTCTTACTTTCAAACCATATACAGTCTGAAAAGGAGGATATTTTCACATGATTCAGAGCACAAAACAATATTTCAATGAACAAATAGCAAAAAAAATTTTATTTCAAAATGTTTAAAGAAATTTGACAAATGATGTGCCAATGATTTGATGTGACTATGCAGAACAGTATGCATGTTTTGTGACTCTAGGCCATTCCTATCTTGGTTAGGCAGAAAACTTTTCAACACACCCTCATATATAAGGTCTATTTGGATAGTATCTTGTATTTAACATTAACTTTGAAAATATCCTATCTAGGGCAAATGTGTATTAGTCCACTTGAAAGTTTTCTTTGCATTCAGGGACACAGTTAACCCAGTATTCCTTGAAAAGATCAAAATTGTAGAAAACAAAATAGCTAAGACTGCCAGAGCTGGGTGATGCAATGCATGATATTCAAAATGGTTGGATAATGTGAAGACAGTCTATGGAATGGAGAAATTTCATCATTCTATTAATCATCAATTTCCTTTCATTACAGAATTACTCCATGGGAGAGTGTCTGTTTACACTTGCATAGTAAGGTTACTTCTCATAGGCTAGCAAATTATATTGAGGTCACATGAGGTGGAACATACTCCTGCATAGATGCTTCCCCAAACACTACGATCTTAACCTCTTCAAGGGTCTATCATTATCTATCCTTATAATCTCCACTTCCTATCACCTCTTCTTTTATTTTTGTCACACACTTCATTTATCATTACAAATTTAACAGTAACTTTGAATGGTTTTTGAGTTTGTATTGGGTGAAAAAAAAGGTTCCATAACCATTTCTTGAGATATTCAAAATAGCTGAATAGGTTTGGACATACATTGTATATCCAGATTTTTTTCTTAGAATATAAGTTTATTACTCAGATTCCAAATAAATTATTCACATGCTAAGTAAAAAAGAAACATGTATTTCTACAATGTTGATTATTTGAAAGGACAACATTTATTTTTAGAATACATAAATGTCATTTTAATGACATTTTTATTATTTCTATGGATAAAATTAAAGCAGAATAACCTGATGTCAAAGTAGTAAAGTATAAATTTTATGATCCGAACATGAATCTCAATTTAATGCAAGGCATTGATGCTTCTTATGGGAGTGCTATGAAGACAGCTTATCATTAAGTTTTACAATCTATTTCCAACCATTTTAGAGTAAGATCTATTCTTGGTTAAGTTATTTGCTTTCCAAAATTTTCTCCTAGATTAATATTGTTTTGGGATTAAATGAAGGCCATGTCTTCAAAATGTCCAAACAATACTATTCAGAGCTAAAAGGTCTCCACCATAATCACTAGAATATAATTCAAAGTTATTATAATAATAATTTTATATTTTTTATTCTCGGCATGACTTAGTACAGTTTTATTAAAGTTTATAGCAATATAATTCTAATTATGTTCAAATTTATGAGATGTAGAATTATTTACATTTAGACTAATGTCCTCATCTTTATTGCTATTACTGCGGCACAGCCAAAAAACCCAAAAGATGTTTTGTTGTACATTGATGGATATAGCCAGGATTAAAGCATTTGTTAACTTAGACATTTAGCTGCCATAACATAAACAACATGTGGACATAGTTTCAGAAAAATAACAAAATCCAGGAAATAAGAATTAAGGATTCAATGTTTGGCCAATCAAATGGATGATCAAAAATCTAATATTTTGGTAAAGTCAAGCCTATCTCTACGTATATCAGCAGAGGAGAATTAGCATTTAAACAGCAATGTAATTACAGAGGGAGAAAACAACCACATTGACAAACCAGGAATGACATATCTTCATGGTAAAATTCTACTCATTTCTCCTGGACAAGGAATTTGACACAAGAACTAATGCCCCACCAATAGATAATTGGATTTATTTGTAAGTGTGAGCTTCACATAGTAAGACCAAATAAGCTCCCAAAAGCTTATACATGTGATTTATGACTATGCTTGCCATTCCCACAAAAACTATTTGCTCTGATAGAGACTCATCCTTTTTCTTTTCCACAGCAGTGTTGCACCTAATGAATAATAGTTGTTATCGTTTGTTTTATAAACCCATGTTTGTGTTTATCCATGTCTCTGTAGTTAGAGGTGTTGCTGCCTTAAGGCTGATGAAACAAACTGTAGTGACCACACCCTCTACATTATCACAATATTTCAGCTGATCTACCCTCCAGCCTTTCTCAAGTGTCTGTTGAGCTATACAACCTTCATGAAATTTTAAACCAAATTCTTTAATTAATCTATGTAAATAGATTATTCTCATTTCATTGTCAATGAGATAGTAATTGTGAACTCCATCCCTAGCCTAAATAATACAAACATAGACTCAATGGAAATGGTGAACAATAACTGAGCATTACTAAATAAAAACATGATGAGATATCCCTATATGTGGACAGCAGAACAAGAACAATCTTCCCTCATAGATTAAATAAAGGGTTCAGTTCAAGATTCCCTGATGGTAAACCAGATCAAAAGACAATGGGAAAATGCAAACATGCAACTTTGTTCCTGCAAAAAAATGGCATGTTAAAAGAACAGTTTTTCCCATGACAACATTTTTATTGTAACTACCTTCACTCTTCAGTAATGTTTATTGTTTTAAAAGTGATGATTAAAACTGTAATAAAACCCAAACATATGAAAGTGAATTTATATATTTTCTTTGTTCTTGATAATTTACAACAAAAATAATGAACACTATTTATTTATTAGAAAGAATTAGAAATCAAAAACATTACTGAGGAGCAAGAACAATAGAAGAGTAATCAGGAAGACAGCAGATAATGATTGACATTGCATTTAAATTTTTGAGGATCAAAGTTGGCTGAAATCATGGAGCCAGAAGAGAGTTCCACAAGCGGGAAGTGCAAGAAAAGAAACTGTTAACATAGAACATATGGTTACATTTAGCTAATTCAACTGTAAATTGATGGGAACCTTGCTGCAAATTTAGTACTGCACTTAAATTCATAAAGGTTAGGTACTATAGCAAAGAGCTCATCCAAAAAATTATCATGAAAGTATTTATAGAAAAGTCACAGGGGAGTAACTTTACAGCAATGGGAAAATGACTGAAGCTGAGCTGCCAGATCTAGACCAATAATATTGCTGATTCTTTAGATTTTATCAAGAATCTCTAAATATATAGCAGGAGCACCAGACTATATATAGCAGCAATATTCAAAGCATGGATCAATGGTAGACTTATAGATGTGTAAGATAGGTTCTAGAGTGAAAAATTGTCTTGCATGAAACAGTGAACCAACTTTTTTAGCAGCAGACCTAGCAAAAGATTCAATATGGTCTTTCCAATTCTTGATAGCCAAGAATGTTTTCCCAAGAAGGTGCAATAAGTCACTCTCCTAGAGGTTAGCATCAGCCATGCTGATAGAAGGCAGAAAGGGGTCTCTCAGATTATTAATAGAGAGCAGTTTTGTTTTGGAGGCATTAAAATTAACAAGCCATTCTTTGCCCCAGTTAATGACAAACTGTTGACTTTCAACTTTCAACATATGTGCCATAAGAGAAGCATAGGTGTGCCATGAATAATTTTCAAGGTCATTAATAATTTTCAAACAAATTACAAAGTACAATAAGTGTACATATCAAAGTTAAAACCCCTTTAAATTGATTAATCAAGGGTTTCATTGTCATAATAAATAAACATATACATAATATATAAAGTGGGCAGAGTGAGCAAAAAGAAATTGTGTGATACATCCATTGATGGTGCAATCTGACAAGGAATTACCGATGAACACCAGTATATATAAAAATCATCCAAAATTGATTTTGTGAATGACTCGACAATTGTGCATGTATCGAACTGCAGCCAAAGTAATGAGATCATTTTAATCATCATAAGCGTGCTACGGAAGTTTAACTATATGTTCAAGTGTGCCATGAGATTAAAAAAGGTTGAACAACATTGGCTTACTAGAAAAGAAGTGGGCTAATGGCTTTTATTGCAGGGATTTATTGAATAGATTTAAATGTATACAGTTATATTGAAGAAGGCACTTTTAACAAAGTTAACCACCAAATAATTCTTATGCTTGTTAAATCAGAGATGTATCTATTTTCCATGTTGCACATTCATCATTTTAAACACTTTCCTTAAGTTATAGATTTTCTAAAGTTTTTTTATTTCTCGAGTTAATGGTAATAAGCTAGCTTTCTAAAAAGTTTGATAATGACTTTAATAAAAAAATCTACCTTTAAAAAACAGTTGACTAAGATAAATTTGTCTATTTTTATTTGCACAAAGGGATTTGGAATTTTATAATAAAGGCAAACAGAGGAAACACATTGAAGCTTCTTAAGGGCTCTCTTAATATATTTTTTTTTTACCTTTCTCTAGAATAACACTGATGTCCCAATCTAACTTTTAAACCAACAAATACAAAATTCTTGCCAGTAATCTTCTGTGGAGACAAAAACAGAATCATAGTGTTGCCATGTTCAGCAGGTACATAAATGGTAATCAATCAAATAGAAATTCTCTCTGGGAATAATCTTGAGACCAATCAGTCAAACTGTCAGTCCATGTTAATGTAATGAGCTAATAGTCTGATCCTATAGAAGAGTAAATTGCTGTATGCTTAAAAACAACGTCTTGCACAAATACTCATCAATTCACAGCATCAGTGGAAATAACTTTAATGCAAATAGCTCCCTTCATCTAGACAAACCTAATATTAAGCCTAAAAGATACACAGTAAAAGATTAACTTTCCATATTTTCTTATAATACAACCTCATATTTCTGAAGTTAAAAACAGGGAACAAATTACATCATTGAGTATAATACAACCATGTAGAACTACCATCCCTATGTAAATTTTTTTTTGAAAAGTTGTACCATATTATCTGTTAAAATCTCAATGTCATACATATATTTCACTAAAGTATTTAATTTTTCACAATATTAAAGAACAGAAATGAACCGGATGTTTAGACATTGCGTGTTTCTTTTAATTTTTGTCTCAACTTATTTTTGAATTTTCACGGAAAGGTGCTAACTAGACATACCCAGTAATACATTTTCAGGTGTTAATTAATCTATCATACTTTTTTGTTAGATATGAATTTATTATAATTCTAGATGTGAAAATAAAAAATATTGTTTTTCATTAAGAAGGAAGCAAGAAAAAAATACAGCTGACATATCAAATAACTTTTGTAAACAATTGTTATCAACATCTGCCTACTTTCTGTTTTATTATCTACTATGCTGAGTGTATTTGCAATCTTGAGCTTTCAAATAAGAGCTTTTTGAAGATGCGTAAAAATTATTGCACATTAAAAAATCATTTCTAGAAGTTAGTATAATTTAAAATACAGAATATACTACTATCACAATAAATATTATCCCTAAACCATTGAGCTCATGGCCAGTGCAAGGGTCTCATCCACCCCACAAATCTAAGCACTCTCACAACACACACACCTCTACTACATCTCAATTTTCATAATGTAGCATTCATATAAAATACAAATTTCATTGTAATCTAATTATGTACAATAATGGATCATATGCAATATAGAAAATATGCAACTAGAAAAACTGAAAATAAATACAATGTATGTAAATAGAAAGTAGAGTCATGCCATATTAGATCATTCCATCTTAAATAAATCAACAATGTTTTGTGGCAATTTTTAATATCAACTTGAGATTTTTCTTGTTAAAAAGTTGAATAATTGAGCACATTCAATATTATGGATAAAAACAGTGAATTTTATATAGTGTTTTTTATGACTTAGCACAACAAATTCATTGAATTGGACAAAGAAAAAAAAGACCCCAGAATGACATTAAAATATCTGATCTTTGATAGTTGTGTTTCATTTAATTTGTAACATATGTAAATATAAGAAATAGAAAAAAAAACAAATGTTAATAAGATAGGGAGGATCACAAAGCACTGCCCAGAGCCCCAATCAGGGCCCACCACCAGTCCAGCACTGGTCTTCATCAAACTTATATATTAGTGTACACATTATTAACATGTTGACTGGAAGAGGTCAATTACTAAATCTGACTTCAAACACCAAACAGCAACTTTATGATAGCCAACTTAGGCAATAAAAACATTTATAAGCTAACTTATCACACTAAAAGTATAACTGAGAATAAACTCTTTGATGGCATGAGATAACTTGTGGTCAGCATCAAAATACAAAACTACAAAATACATGTTATCTTGTGGTTAGCAATCAATGTGTTAAATAAATGTTTATAGTATTTGGTGATGTAAAAAAAGAAATTACTGCACACAATAATCTGATACAGTAAGCAATTATCAAACTTTATAGAAGGACAAGCTTAAGTAAGTTGCTAAAAGAGAATATGCCATCCACCTCTAGTATCTTTTATGTGTGACATGAGGACATGGGCAGTCAGGACTTGCTACAGCTACCTACCTCTTGTAACTCTGAGCAACATTGATCTCCTTACTATCCCTCTCAGGTCCTGTTCTGTTATCCATTTACACAAGCTTGTTAGATAAGTTACTTGATCTTACCCTCAGCCCCTCTTGCCTTTAATATGTCTTGTCAGTGTCAATTTCTCAAAGCCTTCTTTCCACATTATGTGTCCTTTGGATATACTGAGAATGTTACAAGTGAAAATAATTGTCAAAAGCTTTAAGCAAAATTAATAAAATGTCAAAATTATTTTGGGTAGTTTTGAGATATATTTTTAAAATATCTGGGATAGATTTTTTAGGCTGGTTATGTAAATGTATGTTTTTTGGAATGGACATAGATTTAAGAAGCACCTGAATATATTTTATTACCTTTTGGCTATCTGCAACAGATTTTTTAATGAATGTGTTTTATACCCATTCTCATTATAATAATACAAAACAAAGAATTATATTTGAATGCATAATTTAATGTAGGTTTTATCTGGTCAAACATGATAGAAAAAAATTAAGAAAATAGATGTCTTCCTATAAAAGTGACTCTTGTACGTTTATCAGTTATAGCTGGAATTGAACAATATAAATGTTAAGAAAATAAAGATTCCTTTTCTCATTATTTCTGAATTAATTTATATGAGATATCTATATTATATGAGTAAGCACAGACTAAAAATAACTTACATTATTTTGTCCACAATACAGAAGATAATTCTTAGCTGCATAAATAAAAAAATGTCATATTCTTTGGTTTTGTGAGTATTCTTTGGATAGTAATGCATTTCTTTTGGAGAGGAATTCAAGATACAAATGATATCCTGAAACATTTAAAAGATATGACTGTAGACAATTTTAGGCTTTTGTAAACAGAGATAAATCAACACATTTGAAGATCACAAAATATGACTGACTTGGTCTGTGTTTCCATGGGAGTCACTAGGTGCATTGTTCAAATTATGCTATTTGTGAAGACTGGGTCTAAAAAATATTGGTTGCCAGGAGACAAAAGGGGCCCTTCCACAACTACAATGCTATCATTTAATTTTAATAATGGATAAATAACATTTTTAAAAATACATATGGTAGAACAATTAAAATTTTTGTGGAAAAACAATGTGTAGTTCTTAATAATTCCAGTGTACATATACTGGCAACAGATACAAAATGTAAATGCAGAATGTTATAATCTAAATTTTTATTTACTTTTTTGTAATTTTAAATAAAATTACAGTTGATATTTTTAAATAGTTTATTGCACAATTTACATATTAACAGATAGTTCAAAAACCTAATGGAGCATTTATGCAATTAACTATATTAAGGCAATCGTTTATGCCCACCAGATGATTGTATTTCTTTAGCATCCAATTCATCTAACAATTTATTTTCAATGTGTAGCAAGCAACATGTATGATTCCAAATTCTTCTCAGTGAGTGAATTGCTTAACCTTGTCTTTATGATATTTAGCTTTGAAAATGTCCTCACATTGGACTTGAGTAACTGTTCATGTGCAGATGACTTTATAAAGTCCTTATTCATTTTTATTACTAAAACTGTTGTTTCTTTATTGCATTTTTATTTGATAAAGGAGCCCACTTGCCTGTCCAGTCCACCACTGTGTGAAGATTTTTCTCAAACACTTGAAAATATTGTGAAAATGACAAAATTATATTTTTGGAAGTAACTGTCCTCTAAAAATAAACAGTGCTTGTATATATTTGATTTATTTCAATAAAAATTTGTAAATGTTATTTTACAAGTAAATAAAACACAGAGCTAATACTTGAAATTGAAAAAAGATATTCAGTAAAAGCATACACCAAAATGTAATTAGAGAGGTCATAATATAAAAAAAAATTGTTCTTTGCATAGTAATTGATATTTGGATAATTCCGTCTTGAGAAACATCAAATATACCCCTCCAATACGATATAAAATAAACTACCATAAAATTAACAAAAAATAAAAAAAATCCTTATTGCTAATTAAATGGGCAATTTGCTTCATACATTATATGATAGCAATATGAATCATGTAATTTGCAAGTATTCATCATTTACCAAATAAAAGGTATATTTCAAGTAAAAAAATTAAAACCAAAGCATGTGCCATTAAATTTTATTGGAAAAGTTTTTAAATCAAGGTATCTTGTACATCCATATATTTTATTTTCTGCAAAGGGAATGTATGTATGTATGTATATGTGTATATATATATATATATATATATATATATATATATATATATATATATATATAATGCATTTAAATGGTGGCAAGTAAACTTATTTAGATGTACAATATACACCAGGTATTTGAGAACACATCTTTTATCAAGTCATAAATGGAAGACAACTTAATGTAATGTTATATGGTATGCACCAAATGTTTTAACATACTTATTTCTCTTTCATATTTAAAGTTAACATGACAGCTTCAAATCTAACAAGGGAAATAAAAAGACATGGTACCATGCTTTTTTAGTTGCTCATCTCTAGTAGACAGCCATGTGTCTAGGGAAGTAGCAACCTTTTTTTCAACTGACCAAAGTAACTAGATGAATTGCATGAACTCTACAGAAGTACTCATAAGATATTCACTACATTCATGCTGTCTGTGTTGATTGTTATGATACCCATCTTCTTCCTGCATGACCTCTAGGTCAATACACTTTTCACAATCACATCACCCTCCCAGCTTTCTTGATTTGAATGTGGCCTCCGAGCTTTCTGATTTGAATCCTTTTGACTAATATGAGATTTGCACTAAAAGTAATGCCACCTATTTTATTATTTTGTCACACAGAGGAAGATATTTGTAGTATAACAGTAGAAGTTGAACCTTCCTACCAATAACCCATATTTTTTTGTTTACCTTGTAAAAGATAGCATCCGGTAAAATGGCATCAATCTTGAGTTGAAACTACATTAAAGCAGAGGAGTATCATTGAATTCCTCCATACAGCACAAAACTGCATAGTTTGACAATCATTGGTTTCTGTAAACATTCAATGAATGTAAGCACAGTTAAGTAGTAATTAAACCCTTTTAACAGTAGAAAGCCAGGTATTGTGTGGCTGCCAAACCATACAATAATGAATGTCTCAAAACTGTATAGCCAGGAAAAATAATATTTTGTAGCTGAGAACTTGCTCAATTCAACTGTCTTATTGCATTCACTTTATCTGTTGTAGTTTCTGTGAAAATGGATACATAGTATTACTTTTGAATGACCCTGTTCTGTTGAGGGTGTGGTCAAGAGAGTGAATAACCAACAGACTCACAATAATAAGAACACATTGAAAGCTGACATCATGGATATAATTGCTAATATGGACAAAAACCACCTGATCCCAGCATGTAATTCCTTTGTGACCACATCAAGGCCTTTTTTTAAGGCTGAAATTGGTTTCAATGGATAAACCTTTTATGTTTGACTCAAATGAACATGTATACAATTTAAAAAATACACTGATATTTCTGTAATTGAACATCTTTATTTTTCTCTATAAATTGTCTCAATTACCTGAAACATCTTGTATATTTAAAATACTAAACACATATGTATACAATTTGATATGTCCTGGAAAGGGATAAATTTGTTCAAAGTAGCTAAGTGGTTTTGGCTACTGTAACCGAGTAGGACAATCTAGTAGGTAGCCGTAATGGACTGGTACTTGTCGTAGTTGTAGGAAATATGCTTAGGTTTAGGCTTATGCAATAGGCGTAGGCAATAGGCATAGGCGATGTACCTCCACATCAGTCTGTATTTATGGCTGACACCAGCCAATCATATTACTGTGAGGGGAACCCAGGTGTATGCATATTCGTTACATTACAATTAAATTTAGTTAGAACACAAAAGATTAAAACAGCTTTGAATTGTAGTGCCAGTATTTTTTGCATAAAATACATTTATGTTACTACCAAGTGAATAACATATGCATTAACTATTTGTATGTACACTCATATACATACAAATTGCATAAGATATATATATATATATATATATATATATATATATATATATATATATATATATATATATATATATGTGTGAATGAAAAGACAATTGAATAACTATACATTTAGATTATGTGTTTCACCACTCAGACTTTGTCAAGGCAAAGAAACTTCTTTTTTCTTTGTTCTTTTTTGAGTATACTAGGTGATGTATTGGACATTTCAGTTAACTAATTTCTTATTAATTGTTTTTAAATTTTAAAATTTACTTTCAAAGATGCTATATGACGTAATCTAGGATCTAACACCTAAACCTTTTCAATTAGTGTTATGGTAATTTACCCACGCATGCATAGACTCCCCCAGCTATAAATAGGAGCAGGTACTGTCTTTTGGAGAGGGAAGTTTCCAGCAGTCAGCTCTGACAGTCAAACCAAATATTCTTGCTGTAACACTCTTGTTTGTATATGTTTGTATTACTGTTTTTGTTAATATATTTGTTTAACTCAATTCCTCTCTTTGTGTTTTTATTCCTGGCCCTAACAAGGCCACAACAATGAGCATACTGAATATTTATGAGTGTTCTTAAGTTTGCAAGTTGAGTAACTGTCAGATATATACTTGTTGCAAAATAAAGCCATCACATATGCTTTGATAAAGTCTGAGTGACAAAATGTGTCAGCTAAAGTAAGTATAGTTTTACAATTGTCTTTTCATTCATTTTGTCTCTTCTACAGATATACTCCATCATGTATATATATATATCTATATCTATATATATATATATATATATATATATATATATATGCATGATGTGAGGTGTGGTGGAAGGTAAGGAGGAGCGGAAAATCAAGTTTATTGGAAATATATCGATAGGAGATTAAATGAAATATACATATGTTCTTTATATCCCACTTCAAATGAACTCAATAGGAACTTTTTTGTATATATATCATAATTTCCAATCAATGGTTCAAAAGTTATTTTTTTAATGTATATATATCTCATTTAATCCCCCACCAATACATTTCCAATACATTTGATTTTCACCTCTTCCTCCTACTCAGCTTCTACCACACATCATGTGTGCTTATTCATCTTTTTTTTTTTAAATATAGTGTTGATGAATTTTTATTTTTAAAAAATAAAGCATTAGGAAATCAATTAGCCAAAATGGCCTGAAGATACTGAAAGTTTGAAAACAAGGTACACATTTTTTTATACTTAAAAGTTCTACATGTTAAATTCTTATCTTTTTTAATACTAGTGTTGCCTGGCCAACTCTATTAACTTCTTTTTTGTAAAAATAAGTTTAAGACTGATGAACATAAGCAAGCAATTAAAGTGCAGCAAAACGGCTTGTGCTCAGGCCTGGAAGCTTTTCCAGGATACTGGACAATATAAGGAGCCCCAAGAAAAACAACAGTGCAACTGGATAGATGAATTCATAGGCTTTCGAAAGCTAACTGAATGCTAACAGCCGTGGACATTTTCAGCCAATTATCTGGTAAAAATGGCATTAGTTTTAAGCTGCAAACTGTTCAAAACCATCTAACAGAATTTGGATTATTCGGGTGCTTTGCTAGAAAAAAGCCAATTATTTTGGAGAGGAATCAACTCAAGCGGCTGAATTTTGTGAAAGGTCACATTCAATGGACGCCCGACAACTGATGTACAGTGACGACACACGCTTTTGCATCTTTGGATCAGATGGCAAAACCTTTGCCAGCCGCTGCCCAACTGAGGAATTCCATCCTAAATGTGTCAAAAAGATGGTGCAAGAGGTAGGCAGTGGTATAATGGTGATGGGGTGCATTCAGTAGCTTTTTTTGGTCCAATTGTTAAAGTTGATGGAAAACTCAACAGTGTAGGCTATATGCAGCTAGTTAAGGAACATGTTCTGCCATAGTTGACTGACCAAATGCCATCTGGAGCTATTTATCAACAAGATAATAGCCCCATTCACAAAGCCAAAAAAGTAATGCAATTTTTTGATCATCATATGGATGTCATTAAGTGGCCTCCACAAAGTCCGGATCTTAATCCGATTGAAAATTTATGGAATTATATTTCTAAAAGTGTTCACACTAAAAAACTAACAAATTTAGCCCAATTATATGATTATATTAAGCAAATATGGCAAAGCATTCCAAATGATTTTCATGCTCACTTATCAAGCTCAATGCCTAGGTGATATGAAGCTGTAATTAATAATAAAGATTACAGCACTAAATATTGATAAATATTTTGGGGGTTTTTTTTGCTCATTTTTACTATAACTCTTTGCTTTAAATATAATGATACCCATGTGGTCTTAAACTTATTTTGCTGGCAAATTTGGATAATTTAAATTAATCCAGCATTAAAATTTTTCAAGTTGTAGAAAAATATACAAAAATAAATTCTGCATAAAGTGTACAGAATAAAACTAATTTATATTGTTTTATTAGAAACATATTTTGAAATGAATAAAACTTTAACCATTGTCGTTAAACTTATTTTCACTAGTGTATATGTGTGTGTGTGTGCATGTATCAGAATAAACTAAGAGTTGAAGAGAAAGAATAAAAACAAACCTAACTGATGCAAAGCCAGCAAAAAAAAGAAGAAAAAAGGAACAGACTTCTACCTTAATAAAATGAAGAGTGCTCAATGCCTATAGAATTAAGAAACCCAAAATGACAGCTGTAGTGATAAACAAAACTAGGAATCCATCTTAAGACGCCAACCTATAACTGTTACTCTGAGTTACACACTAACTGAAATCATCAGACAATTATGGTTACAAATTGCTACACAAAATCTTTGTGCACACATACAGACACCCATATAAATGTAATAAAAATTTTCATATCCTTTATTGACTTGGCTGTCAGTTCAACACATACAAATTCTTCAATCAAAATTAATAAAATTTCAGAACTATTATTTTTGGGGGGTTGTGCAGCATATTTAAAAATAACTTTGGAACAGATATTTTAGTCTGTCATGTAAATATATGATTTTGTAAAGATATATTTACTCTCAAGGTCGAATTTTCTCTTTATTGAATTTTTTCAATGAAACCTTTAGCAATTTTATTACATTTATAATACTTTTATATTCATCATTTAGCATTGATATTTTATCTGCCTTAAAGCACAGAAATTAAATAAAGAAATAAAATCTTTGTGATCACAAAAATATTGAATGGGTGTTCAGTATGAAAAAGTGAAATAAACACAAAAGTGGCATCAAATTTCTCATTCATAAAATCATTTAAAATACATTAAAGAATTGCAGAAATGTTTTTTGAGAAAAAAAATGGTCTTTTAAGTAGTGGCAAATTCTATGAACTGTTTCTTTTGTTAGAATTGATTTTTCTCTCAATAAATGAATATGTGACTCAAGATACTTGATAAAAAGAGGCTTGAATATAAAATTTTATGATCATCCATTTTACATACCAGAGGCTGATACTTGGAATGATCATAAGAAAGAGTATATCAATGATTTGTGTACATTTTCTTCAAGACATAATTCAGGTAAAAGTAGTCTTCAGGTAAACATGCTGCCTTAACCTCAAGAAATGTTAAAAAAAACAATCAGAGGTAACAATAGCATGGAGTAATGCACTAGAATTGAATGTTTCATATGAAACATTCCAATCTAACTTGAGTAGTTTCTAATTTTAAACATTTTTTCTTTTGTCTAAATTGGTTCTTGTCTCTAATGACAATATTTAATCACTACTCCAAGTTGAAAAATTACAACAGAAGTTGTGCATATTTGAAAAAAAATGAAACCTAAAAACACACAACAATACAAATGGCAAAGAATGATTTATAAATATAAAGAGAGGAAAATAAAAAAGTGTGCATAGAGGGAGATGTAACGCCTCTGTTGAATACTGATGTAATATTTTGCTAGAAGATCTGTAGATATAGTTCTGACTCAATTCCCTTTCTAACAAGTCTTTCTCCATATATAAATGATTTTGTATTGTTTTACATCAAGGCGAACACATGTGTATTGTTCTCTAACATGATAAATGCAAGAGAAAGTTTATTCCCTGAAGCAGCTCTTCACATTCAACAAGTATAAAAATATTTCTCAAATATCACACCAACCAATTCTTATATATACATATTTTATTTTTCTCTCTATGTTTGCCATTTCTTATAAGATATGTTATAAGCTTGTATATTGTACTGACAAATAAATATTTTTCTCTGTTTTCGTTGTCTAATATCTAACTATATTTCACTAAACAGAAATTCATTTTTTCAGAAAAAAATAATCAGTTGATTAAAAAATATGTTAACTATCATATATACACTGTTAGATTTTATTATGCAAGTTAGTATTTTAACAATAAAATAGGTACTCAAAACCAATATTGCTGAAATATATTCATATTTATGTGAGCAAAATATTGTGTAAGTTGCAGCTTCTATCTAAAAGATCTATCAAAATTAAAAATATTGATAATAACTTGTTTGGGGACTGCCAAACAAACTAAATACAGCATAAGTTCTTATTTATAATAAAATAAATATAAAAGTGTTACACTTTCCATCCTTTTTTAAAACACTTCCCAAATAATTGTTGTACTTGATTTTGGTATCTCCAATTTGTAATTTACATATTGGGCTGTTCCTTTGGCTGACAACCATGGATTGTCTTCTTACAATAGATGCTTAGTCCTTTCTTCTTGCTTTGCTTCACTACCTTCCATAGGAGATCTTGTAGTTTCCTTTCTATGTCTGCTATCAACACTGTTTCATCTGCATATCTTATGTTGTTAAGATTGTGGCTGCCAGTAATGAATCCTGGCACGACTTTTAATTCTCTCAGGATTGCTTCATTGTATAAAAGTTCAGTGAGAAGCCACATAATTGTCTTAAACCACTTTCTATTTTTGTATATTTACTGAATTCATTTTCTGTATGTATGTAGGTGATTTGCTCCCAGTATAGTTTCTGGATTATTCTAATATCTTTCCTAAATATGTCAAAGTTACTTAGCAGTTCCAACAGTTGTTTGTGATGTACTTTATCAAACACTTTTACATATTCTATAAAACAGGTAAATTAATATTTTATTTATTAACACATTAACACCTGTAGGTTCTGTGACATTTTATTTATTAAGACATTAACACCTGTAGGTTATGTGACATTTTATCTATTAACACGTTAACACTTGTAGGTTCTGTGACCTTTTATTTATTAACACTTGTAGGTTCTGTGACCTTTTATTTATTAACATGATATTATATAAACTTCTATAACCATTGATATGCATTCCTTCTTGATTGCATTAAAATCACAGACTTTCAAATAAGGTCATTGGCAGAATAGCCAGATTATAATCTTGCTCAACAGCAAGAATGCCCCTTATATCAAATAAAAATGCAATAAATGAATAAATGCAGATAATTGTTTTAGTAATAAAAAGAAATAAGAATTTTATAAAATCATCAACATACAAACAGTTACTCAAGTCCAATGTGAGGACATTTTCAAAGCTAAATATCATAAAGACAAGGTTAAGCAATTCACTGACTGAGGAGAATTTGGAATCATACATGTTGCTATCCATTAAAAAAGAATTGTTACATGAATTGGACATAGAAGCAATTATTGGCAGATTTGTACACTCATCTAATGAACACAAATGATTGCTCTTAATATAGAGAACTGCATACAATGCTCTATTGGGTTTTTGAACTGTTAATATGTAAATTGTGCAGTTAACTATAAAAATACCAACGGTAATTTTATTTAAGCTTAAAAATAAATAAAAAATTAAAATTATAACATTCTGTATTTACATTTGGTATCTACTGCTAGTAATGTGTATAGTGTATGTAAACTAAAATTAATAAGAAATACACATTTTTCCACCAAAAATTTTAAGTGCCCACTTGTTCCATAGGTATTTTTTGAAAATGTTCTTTATTCTTTATAAAAATTAAATGATAACATTGTAGTTGTAGGTGGGCTCCTTTAGTCTATTGGCAAACAGCCTTTTTAGACCCAGTCTCCTACTGAATAACATATAAATAATGAAAGCACAGTGTACTTGTGCCTGTCCGGTTTTCAATCTCAATGAATTATAAACAACCTGAAGTAACCGATAGTAACTATTGTAGTTACATATGATTAAAAATTAAATAATTAACTCATTTAAATTTAAATATTAGAGTGAAAGGTTTAAAAATTAATCCTTTATTAAAGGTCTAACTTTAATTTTGCTTTTCATTGAAATTACAAGGACCTTGAGATGTACAGTCGGAGTGCCAGACCATATATGGCAGCTGTATTCCATGCAAGGACGGATGGTTGATTTATAGATTTGAAGGATGGACTCAGACGAGAAAAACTTTCTGGCATGACACAGAGAACCAACTTTCCTTCTGGTAGATGAAGCTATTGATTCAATGTATTTATTCCACCTCATGATCCAGACACATTTTAGGGCTGTGTATCCCTGACTTTTGCTTGTGTTTATTGGCTGTGACTGTAGCAGGGTAATTTCTGTCTGAAACATGTTTCATATATATTCAATGGGGTTTGAATCTGGTGAATGGAGAGGCTAATGGAGTCCTTAGAAGTCGTTCACTTGTTCTTAAAACCAGTTTTCTGTCACTCACACACAACGTTGTGCTGAAGCAAACCATCACCAGCAAGAAACATGGTAAGCATAAAGGTGTGCAAATTGTTTGCAAGAAGATCTGTGGATATTATATCAACAGAATATACCAGGAACTATTACAGAGCTACCACCATCTTTCACAATACTCTACCTACAGGCAAGATCCATAGCCTCTTCCACACTGGAAACCTGACTCATCTGGCTAGGTGATGCAGTATCAGTCTTCAACAGACCAATTGTGATGCCCTCTGGCCCAGGTGAGATGCTATAACCTTTATTGTTTTATTAACCTCATGGAATGCAGCATATACATTTGATATAATGTTATCCTTTGTTTTGTGGTTGTCAGGCATCAGTGGTTCTGATCTGTGTGTTTCTGCAGTTTTCATGTGCCACTAATGTCAGTTCGAATTTTGCATATACCTGGTATACCTTTATTACAGTTGCTTGATACCCACTCACTATAGCAGTTGCCACCTCAAATAACACACCATCTTTCTGTCCCCAACAGTCATTCCCCATGACTGCTCCAGCATCCTGCGTAAGATGATAAACTACATCCGCGTCCTGGGTAAGACAATAAACTACATCCAACAGCAAGGCCTCTGCTCAGGAGGTTTCGAGGAGCATGGAACCAGCTCTTAATTGCTGGTGCTCCCAGGTCCACCCTGACTTGGGGTGGTAGCACCTGTTAGGGTCCCAGCTATGGGCAAATAGTTAACCCTGAAACTGAGGTAAAAAGCCTTATGAAAGTGTAAAAATAGGTTTTAATACCAGAAATACTTTGTAAAAAATTACCAGAAATAAATTTTTCAAGGAAAAAAAACTATTACCAGCAATATATTTTTGAAAAAAAAATATTACCAGCAATACATTTTTTTAAATAATATTACTAGCTATACATTTTTGAGGAAAAAAAATATTACCAGAAATAGATTTTTGACAAAACAAAATATTACCAGGAAAAAAAAGTTGTCAGCATTAAATAACCCATTGGTGTTGATATGTTGTAAAACCAAACAAACCAAACCAAACCAAACCAAACATGGCTGCTCCAATTACACTATCATAGCTACAGCATCTTTTTCACCTGTTATATCACACATACTTGGATGGATCCATTTAAAAATGGGAAGAGGCAAAACTAACCAGTGTCTTGCAGTCATTAAACTTTTTGTCATTTCCTTTATAAATGTGGGACAGATTTATACTTCACAATAAGATTATGGAACATTTTTTTTTTTAAATTTTCCTTTCTTTTTCAAATCTTTAACGATATCTGCTAAACTTCTACGATGCACAAGATAAGAGTTGTCATTTGAAATAAACTAGCATAGGAATTCTCTTATGATCTAGAAATTTTTCAAAGATGGAATGTTTCACCTCCCCATAGAGAAGAACATGACTAAAGACTGTGTGTACATCATCCCATGCTGCTCTTGTAAGAAATATAAAGGAGAAACAGGCCACCCGCTTAAGGTAAGACTGAAAGAACATTGTAAAGTTGTAACATGAGGGGTAATAGAAAAATCAAGCTTAGCTGACTGCATATGTAGGGAAAAGGGAGACCACCTACCCCTGTGGGATGAGGTTCAAATAACAGATAGAACATCATTGGAAAATATGAAAACTTAAGAAATCAGCACATATGCTAGGCCACAAAAATCTCCTAAGAAAGTATAGAAAGGAATATAATTTGAGAATCAGTAATACATAATGCTAGAGAAAAGTAATAATAACAAAATTGCAAAATTTGTCAACAATTAACATCATTTGTTGCATATTTTCATATTATTTAGTGTAATTTTAACATTAATTCATGACACTTTTTAAATAATTGTTTTCATTATGCCACGTTTTCATATAAAGATCTATTTGTTGTATACAGTAGTCCACCGCTATTAGGTGAACCAGTTTATTGCAGTCCCGGTGTACTGCGGGTGGGTAATGGACCCCAAGATTTTGCTCTTGTACCCTCAATATCACTCACTTTTTTAGAAATTCCACCCTATTTTACCAATTTCTGGGACATCTTCTTCATGATAGACAGAACAAACAGGAATCATCAGATGGGTCCTAATTTGTTTTAATAATTACGCCCCTTTTTCACATGTTTTACCTTGAATTTTATGATGAAACAGCCCAAATTTTGTGAAATTTTAACACTTCGGTTGTTTCACACCTAATCCAATCGTATAGGTAATAATTACACATGATTACTTTATATTTATATTTCACACGTGATCAAAGAGTTCCTATAACATTGAACTAACTAACAGGAATTCAATCACTGCAATCAGATACCATGCATGGGGTATAGATAGCAGTACTTTTCTTTGGTTGATCTGTGATTTAAATACATCGATATTGCCTTTTTTATCTGCTTGTAACATGCAAGCCATCAATCTCCCACTGGGTGGCATGCCACTAGTGTTTACCGCTGGTGGCCCACTGTAGTACTACTGGCAAATTCGTCTTGGCAATGTTACCACTTGTGAACCACTGTTGGCCTGCTGGTGGCTGCCACCAGAGGATTGCTGATGTTGCCATTGGTGGTCCACCAATGAGCCACTAGTGTCTTGCATGTAGGACAATTTATTTTAAAATAAAATTTATGAAGCATGTTATTTCTTATAACAATTTGTGGTTCAAAAAATTTCTCTGAGGATCAGATCTTGTTCTCTTAAATCTCATTCCTTCTCGCAACCATTTTTGTATGAAATGAACAAGAAAAAGATCGCAACTTCTATTTTCAGAAGAGCTTCATAGCTTTTCTTCCTTCCCATAATGCTGTCTTCCTACAATATCTTTCTATAAAAGAAATTGCTGCTTCTTTCCCCCACCTCATCACGAGGTAAGTGACATTCCATTCTCTTTTCTTCCTTGATTTAAACTACAGGTTCCCATGATCCTAAAAGAAAAAGATAATTTCACATAACATAGTCACGTACCCAAGTTAGCACTTTATGCTCTTTCTGCAGTCTTTGCATTGGTGCCATTTCATTTTTATCCCATCTATGTTCAGCATTTACATCCTCATCATCTACATGGACCCTCCGCCTTAAATCCAAAAATTTGCTGCGGCATGTCATCAATGGTCAGGTTGTTAAGTGGTTGCACTCCAGTCACTACCCCTCTTCCCCATTGCATCATGCACTGTGTATTTGGTGGCTTTACCCAAACCTCTTCCTGTATTTGGATTCTGGCCAGCACTTCCTCATTGGTATTCAGGGATATATCTTTCAGGTGTAGTTTGTAGTATCATCTCGACAAGCGATATCCCTCCTCTCTCAACTATTGTTTTTACAGTCCGATGGTGTTGCTCCACTATTCCATTTAGCCCTGGCCTGTACACTGCTCTATAGTACCTTCTTATTTTCCATTTTTTGCTTGGAGGACTTCCAAACTGAAAACCATGCCATTGTGTATTACCTTCTCCACTACTGGACCTCGTCCAAGAATCACCTGCTCTAGTTCTGCATTTCTGCATGTAATTCCCTCTATATCACCAGCCATCTAGCATCACATTCAATCATTGACAAGTACATACCTCCATGATAATGTGTTATATCGACAACTAAACTCATCCACTTGTTTCTCATTCCAATATCATCAGGATCATGCACATTTGGGGCAGGGTCAATGACTTGACATCTAATGCAATTCCTCTGAACTTCCTCCCTTTTTACAAGCGGGTTGGCTTTTGAACCAAATATAGAGTCCTGTCCACTCTCATAGGATGCATAATGTGCAACTCTTTTAGTTCTCTTGTCACTAGACAGCATAATTGAGCCTCTTCCTCCTCATTGATGACCAACCACTTTTTGTTTACTTGAGTCAATGCATCTGCCTTATGTCTTTCCAAAGGCACAAACACTGCTTTCATTCATAATGCAAATTTGGATATCAACTCTCCCAGATTTCCTAATCTATGCTTCACTATCATTTCTCCACACCTTTTGTCCATATTCTCCTGCTCTCATTTACAGTAGAGTTCACTCAACTTAGTACTGTGGCTGAATCAGTCTTTATTTCCACGTCTCTTAACACCCACTTTAAAGCCAAATTAACACCTTTTAGCACAGCAACTAATTCAGCCACATTGATGTGGTTATAGACATCCTTTTTCCTCAGCCATGCTATATCTTTCTACCACCAAATCGACAATCTCTACAACTATGCCTGTAGCAATACTGCTAGCATCGCACTACACTATTCCCATTTTTGTTTTAGAGATATGCCAAGTCCTGGTCACAAAGTCCTTTTTCCTTACCTCAGCTAAGACCTCCTGCATCACAGCAACAGTTTCATCATCAACTTTACATTCCCGGTCTATCCTGCTTGCTCTTCTTTTCACATAGCTGCATGCCACCTGCAGCCATCCAGCAACAGGGTAGTGCCCCAACAGCTTTCCACAGACCAAGAACAATTCCTACCTACTCATCTCTCCTGTAAACTGTGGGACATCATTGTCCCTTTCAAACACCAGTTCACCCACTTTTCCTTTCTTCAGCTTAAGGCCCAGTGCTGCCTCTCCTAAGTGTTCTGGTGGCTTTGCTATCAATCCAAATTCCTTAAGATGATCCACCACTTCCTCCATCAATACCTTTGTTACATTTATCATGATGTCATCAATGTATGAATCAGTGGCTTCTTTTGTCTTATTGCCTTTCATCAGCATAGTTTTTAGAACCACTGCCATAATTTTCAGTGCAGCATTGAGTCTGAACCCCAACCGAGCCAAGCAGTAATCTTTCCCCTTATAGCTTACCAGCTGGTACTGCGATAATTTCTTCCCGCCAACTGCCTCTAGTTTCTCATCTTTTCATCACACACATCAATTATACCACTCCCAGTGCATAACAGTTCAACTCTCAAAAGTTTAAAACTGGCCTGACTTTTCCTTTTGTGGCTTGGACCACTGACATCAACAGTAACACTCCTTTTACTTCTCCCTTCCACAACAAGAGAATACCTTCAGTAATCCATCTTTCCACCTCCTTCTCAAATTCTACACTTTTTTCTTCTTTCAAGGAATTCTTTTAGTACTCCACCTTATTTTCTTTAATACTGGAGACTCTCCTATGCAATTCCATTGCACAGTCCATTTCTTTACATCGAACTCTGCTGTAAAGTCCTTGTATTCAATTTTGCAAGAGTTTGGAACTTAAGCAGCTGCAACACAGTGTACCACTCCAAACTTCATCTCACTATTTTTTACAGTCACACCACCTAGCTTATTGATCATGTCTATTTCGACGACAATCTCAATCCTATTGATAATGCAATCAACAATAACTGCCTCCATTTCTATCCTCATTCCACCTATTTTTATCTCCACCTGCTGGGTTTCTTTGCATTTTACCACCCTTCCGTCAACTGCTTTTGCAGTGCCACTCCCACTCCATCTGCTCACAAGCTGGGGATTTAGTAAAGTAGTTGTGCAGCCAGTATCAATAACACCTGCCACTGTCACACTAACACTTCTATGATTGGTAGATGTTGGTACTGCACCTTCATTCTGTTGATGGGGTAGCTACTAGCACAGAAGCTCCCCACTTGCTTGAAGCTCTCCCTTTCCTTGATCCTGAGGGCAATACCTTGCAATATGCCCTAATCTTTCACAATTGTAGCACATTACTTATGTTCTTGGTGGCTCCTTACAATCTCTAATTAGGTATGATCTCCGACATCTGTCACACCTTAATGCTGAATGATTCCATATGTTCTTTGTTTTCTTTTGGTCCTGTGCTTTGTGCAATTGCTACCACTGTTCTGGGCTCCCAAAGTCTTTTGCCAACCAAGAGCCTTGTGGTTGGTATCACTTTGCAGAAGTCCATATTTTCTATATGAGGTACTTGTTGCAGCACCACAGATACATTGTCCAGGAAGCCTGTCATGAAAGCTAGTTTTGCTGTCTGATCCAGTCCTCTCTCCTGATATCCTGCCAGCCCCACCAACCTTTTGATATTATTGGCATAGACATCCACTAACTCCCCAGTCTTTTTCACTCTCTTGAGATTTTCATAAGCTTCAAAGGCCCCTTCAGTGAATGCTTTCTTCAGTCTGGTCTCTATCATATCCTCATCCAACTGGTCCTTGTCACTCATTTCAAGATACAGCACAAGCATATCTCCTTGCAGAAAAAAGTGGAAGGAAACTAGCAAAGTCTGGCACTTTTTGAAGCTTGGTGACCAATATCACTTTCTTTATCCATGCAACAATATCTCTTCTGCTAAATGGTGGTATCACGTCTACCCAATCTCACCATTCCAGACTCCACCGAAATAACATCTGGTTAAAAAAAAAGTTTCTCCTGGGATCAGATCTCTCTTGCCCTTCTCTTAAATCTCATTCCTTCTTGCAACCATTCTTGAAACGAAATGAACAAGAAAAAGATCCCAACTCCTATTTTTGGAGGAGCTTTATTGCTTTTCTTCCTTCCCATAATTCTCTCTTCCCACAATATCTATCTATAAAAGAAATTGCTGCCAGTCACCACTTCTTTCTCCCCCACCACCACCACCATGTGGTAAATGACATTTCATTCTCTTTCCTTCCTTCATATTATTATATGTGTAGCATTTTATATGTTTAGCTTTTCCAGTATTTTAAAGAAATATTAAACCTTAGTTTTAAATTGATTTATATTCACTTTATTTCTTAGCATGGAATAATCCAGTTTGGTTATTTATTTCAATTAATGCAACAACAATCTCTGAGATTAATTTGATTTTAATTGCATTTCCTCAAACAAAATAAAAAATTTAACGTAAAATATTTTGTGTGCATTTTTATATCTATCTAGACCTGTCCAAGGGTCTGGTTTAAAAATTGGCCTTACCTAATAGATAATAATTCATCCTTTTTCTGCATTATACTATGAAATAATGGAGAGAACAACAGAAAAGTTTTGTGATATTTGAAAAATGCAAAGTCATATTTAGTATTAGATGATCTACACTAGTTAAAAAAAGCTTTTATAAAATATGAAGGACATATTCTTGCAAGAGAAATTATTTTAATATTCATTTATCAGCCAGTCAAGAGAATATTCTGTCCCTTTATCTTTTCACATTAAATAACTTTGCAGTCAATCATAAATTTGTTTGCCTTGTTGAATCTTAGAGAAAAACTTCTGTAATGGTTGGCAATCATCAGTGGGTAGCCACAACCGTTTTTCAAATCATGCTTCAAACGAGCAATTTCTTTTGACATCTGAGATCAACACTTGTCATTTTGTGAAGCTGAAGCTTTTCCTCTCTTTGCTTATTCTTTATATTTTACCCTGTGATTTTTTTTATTTTGTTCCTTTCTTGGGAATGAACATTGAGGCTTTTTTGATGTAGGAATAATATTACTTTAAATATCTAAAAGGAGAGAGTAAGAAAAGAATGCAAAAGAAAGAATGTCAAGCGCAAGAGAAAAAGAAATGATAGAAAATAAAGAAGAGTTGGAGAAAAAGAAAAGGTAAATAGAATAATGGTTTTCCAGGAAAACAAAGAGGAAGAGAGGGTGACTAGAAACAATGAATAGAGAGATCAAAGGTAGGAAAATAAATAAAATGGAAAGACAGAGGAAAGAAAGACAAGTGAAAAGAAAGAGGGACAGAGAAAAATAGCAGCTTAAAGAAAGGCAAATAAATTGATAGAAAATTAATGACACTGAAAAAATAGGAAAAAAGAAAGGCACACAACTAGAAAGAAAGCGTTTAGAAAGAACTGAAGAATGAAGAAGAATGTCAATAAAGTTGATTTCATAATATAATTGTAAGTTTTTCACGAGCAGCTTACATTATGGCAGTGCGATTGGCATGTAAGACGATCTGAGGTATTTCTTATAATTACCTGCTGCTGGAAACAAAATGGACATCAAGTAATTTTCTCAATTGTATCAAAGAAAAGATTGTGAAATAATTTCATGCATAATTGTATGCATAATTCCATAAATTAGACCCAATTTTATTTTCAGATTTAACTGTATTGACAAGACTACTTTTAAGCATGTAATAATGAGTGCATTTAGAACTAACTTGGCACATACATTTCAAATAAGAGAAAAATAAATAGTTTTAAATATGCTTATTAATATAGATACAAGTGCAGTTTTACATGCTATTATTGTTAATTTATATACTTTTAAAAAAAAAATTTTTACAGTAAAGTTTACCCTGTACAAGGCCTGGGATTACTCAGAGTCGAGGGTTACATTAGGAAGCAGTTTGTATGGATAGGAGGGGAGGATAATGGTTAACCCTAAACCTGAAGAGGTTAAGATTGTAGTAATTGGGGGAACATACTCTTAGGAATTGATTCCACAGAGCAGTTTGAAGGAAGAAGCTGTTCGAGTGGAACTTGCTTCTCATTGATGGAATACAAAAGGAATGTGGGTGGTTTGCTACAATGTAAGTGGCATGGTAGGTCCTTGCCAAGAAGGTTAGGCCTGATGGAGATTAAAGAGAAAATGAAATCATTCATTATTTTATTTTCTAAACAGGCAGCTTATATATTTTATCAAAGGATTATTTTTTAAATTCTATTTATTCGGAGTTCTTGGGAGATTTTTATGATATATTTAAGATGTGATATATCACAGAAGAATGCTGAGGATACCATGGACTGATTATGTGAGCAACAACAAAGTTTTAGAGAAAATGGAAACAAAAAGAACACTTATACTTAACATCAGGAAAAGTAAGTTAAAATTTTGTTATGAGGAAAGAGAGCTTTGAAATGTGATACTAATAGGACCGAGTGAAGACAAAAGGGAAAGTGGAAAACAATGCATAACATACTTAGCGAGCATGAGTAAATGGATGATGGAACAGGGCTTAGGAGAAATAATAAAAAAACAAAATTTATTAAGAGTTACAAAGGACAGGAAGATATGGAGAGCTATGATTGCCTATGTCCTAAAAGTAGACAGCACATAAAGAAGAAGATGTCTCAGTGTGAAATCTTAATGTTGTTATTTCAGTAAATATTGATGTTTTTTTAAAAAGACACAAAGCCAAAATCTTCTTTCACATGCTATGCAGGGATGCAGGCAATGGGGGATTTCCACAATTTCTAAGCTGTTTTTCCTATTACTAGCTCTTCCAGTTTTTGTTCTACTACCAATTTACACAAGCTTGCTTGATAGGTTATTCAATGTTTTCCTCTGTTCCTTTTGCCTTCAATCTGTCTTGTGCGTGTCAAATTCTCCAAGCCCTCTTTCCTCATTAAGATTACTACAAATTTTAAATGTCCCTTTCCGATTCTAAGTACAAATGTCCCCTTTGTTCCAACTTTCTTTAAAACTTCCTCATTGCTCACATGTTCTGTTCATGGTATTCTCAGCACCGCTCTGTATAAACATATATCTCTGTTCATTTGTGAGGAAATTTTCCAGTATTCACTGCCATACAGAAGGGTTAATAAAGTTATTGCTGGTTCATGACCCCAAATATTCATCAGTGTGCCAGAAACTTATTTTCATATAAATTTTATTTTACTTGTATCATTAAGATATTAAGATATTAAAGGTGAGTAACATCAGTAAATTTGTCTGCTTCCCAAAAGCTGCCACTATATGGTATTTATTATCAAATGCTTCATGCTTTCATCATGAATTGTCTTTTTTCTAGAGACCAGCTGATGACAAGCTGATTTTCGCTGATCATAGACTACTGTATAGACTCTTCTATAATTAAGAACCATTTGTTCAGTGATATGATAGCAAATATCATCTTTTCACTTTATTATAGCGCCATGTAATCTCTACAGTGAAGTAATCCTGAGAGAATTCAGTTCTACCAGTGTTTATTATTAATGCCCACAATCTTAACAACATAAGATATACAGATGACATAGAGTTGATAGAAAACACAGGAAACTGCAGGAACTCTTACAAAAGATGGTAAAAGAAAGCAAGAAGAAAGGACAAATCTCAATTGTAAAAAAATAGAATATATGATTGTCAGCAAAAGGAAGATCCCAAAATATGAACTATGAATTGGAGACACCAAAATCCAATACAAAAATTTAAATATCTCAGAGGTATTTTTACAGAAGAATGGAAAATGTGACACTGAAATCTGAAAGCACATTGGAATAGCGAAAATTGCCTTACAAAAGATAAGCAAAGTATTAAGAAACAGGAAAGTTTCATAAAAAAACAAAGAAAAGAGTACTGAAGTATTATGTAATATCATATCAGTCCTATATGGCAGTGAATTCTGGACAATCTCTTCCCAAATGAAGAAAAGACTTGTGGTAACAGAAATATGGATCTACAGAAAGATGCTGAGAATACCATGGATTGAACATGTGAGTAACAACAAAGTTTTAGAGATAATGGGAACAAAAAGGACACTTAAAACTTAGAATCATAAAGAGACAATTGAAATTTCTAGAGCACATAATGAAGAAAGAGGACTTGGAAAATGTGACACTCATGGGGCATAATGCCTTTATCCTCAAGGACACATGGCACAGTGGATAAAGGCGTTGGTTAGATCCAGTGACAGACCCAAAGAGTGTGAGTTCAATACCCGGTTAAGGCAGTGGAGAACTTTCAGAGGGAAAATTAGCAGGAGATAACTGATAACTGACATCCATCAAACATGGCACGTGGAACTAGAACAGTCTACCCCAGTGATCGAAATAAAGGGTTCAGTTCGAAATTCCAACCACCTGAGTGTACAACGGCCGAAACATTGTGACAAATATGGCGACAAAGATGAGGACAATAGTCTGACTAATACTGTACATAATACCTCATCTCAGAAATATAGACAGACTATGGTTATTGAGATTTTAAAAATCATCCTTTTTTCTATATGACATGCTCTTTCAGGATTGGTGGATCATAGCTCTTCACAAAACTTTCAAACCTTTGTAGCTGTTAGCAATATTTTTATTTTTATTTCTCCTTTACACAAGTTCATTAAGTATGTTTCTTGCAGTTTTTTCTGTTCCTCTTGTCTTTAATATGTCATGTGAGTGTCAAATTTTCCAATCCCTTTTTCCTCATTATACAACTAAATTTCAACTATCTCTTTCTAATTCTAAATATACTTGTCATTTTTCTATTTTCTTTAAAACTTTCCAATTACTCACATGCTCCAGCCATGGTATTCTCAGCCTTTTCTGTAAAACCAGGTTGCCTTGTCTTCTCTTCATCTGTGAGGGAATTGTTCTGCATTTACTGCTATATAAGAGAGCTAATATTACATAAATCAAACTTGTTTTCCCCTTACATTTAAATACCTTCTCATTTGAATCACTGAGTCTCCAAAGAACCCAGCTTCTCATTGTTTTGATGTAAAGTTTATAGCCCTTTGAAAAGTCAACATTTTAATTATAGAAGTATACATAAGAGAGTTTTATGAAAAGACATTATGGTTTTTATAGAAAACAAATTCTTAGAAAACTGAATTGAAAATGCCTCATTATAGCAAATTCAAAGTTCAATGTAAGATCTCAAAGCAGCATCTGTTTAACATACATTCTTCTTCATAAGCATCTCGATTGAAAAGATCATGCCAACCTCATTATTTCATTTTAGATCGAATACTGATAAATGTTAGCACAAAATATGACAATACGCTTAGTATTTTCCTGGAAGGATCTGAATTCACTTGCAATAAATAAAAGGAAAAGATATTTGTGCAAGAAAGCTTAAGAATGGAAAATAAGTTAATTATATTTCAAGAATTTAACATTAGAGAAACATTTGAATTCTATCTTGGTAGTTGGTTTATTTAATAATGATAGTTATGGAACAGGCTGAATTAAAAAAATATATATTTTTATTTTAGTAATATGAAGTAGGATGCACAGTGGAGTAATGGAGATAGCTTGAACTGAGGAATCGGGGAGTCAAGTTCGATTTCCAGTCAAGTCCATTACAATACACTCACTTGTGTGCTAATAACCTTGGGAAAGGTATTGATCTTCTACTTCTCTCCCCAGCTATGGGTAAATAGGAGGGCAGACTGGGTTCTATAACTGGTCTATGTAGAAAGAAATGGCAACCTATTGCGGGAAAAAATCTGCTTCGTCAGTCATGTATCAAAAGATATATGATTGCCTAAGTGTGTGTCACGTATGGCACATAAGAAAAATATGAAGTGTTGAACATAAAATCTAGAATGAATGAGTTAATTTGGTGAAATATTATTAAAATGAAATTAAAAAAGGATCCTAACCTGATTTTTCCTAAGGCCAGATAGGGAGTAATCCAATTTTGATTTGTTATCATGGAACTTGCAAAAATTAGCTATCCTAAAAAAAGGTGATTTTCAAATGTTTCTTTAAGTTCATTAATGCATATCTAAATGTTAGGAGAACTTTTTCAAAAGTTATAAAAAGAGCTTTGATATAGTAGAGTAGGCATGAATGATTGATTATAATAAGAAAAATACACATGTAATAGGTAGGAAGTGATTTAGACTATTGCAATTAATATAGAGATCATTTTCTTCAAATTAACTAATGAAAGATAACATAATATATTTTGAATATAATCTAAAGTAACAGTGACTGAGAAGACACAGTTCTATGTAGGAGAGCAATATTAATGTTTGGATGTAAAAGTTGAATAAGGCTTCTTTTTTTATTCTTTTTTTATACAGTGGGGTAAATAATTTCACCCCCTTCTGATTTCATACAAAAATAGGAATGGTCTATGATTTTCAGGGTAGGTCCATCTTCAAAGTGAGAGATAGAATATAAAAAAAAGAAATTTTAGAAAATCACATTACATTAATTTTTGAACATTTATTTCTTTTTTATTAAAAAATAAATATTTCACCCCCTACCAACCAGCAATGATTCAGGCCCCACAGACCAGTTATGTGACCAGGAGGCATATAGACTAGTCCTATTACTCAATTATTACTCCTAATCAAATACTCCTTACCTGTATAAAAGACACTAGTTCACAGAATCCTTCAATGAATCAAAATTTAATCTCTCCACAATGAAAGAAAGGTGAAAGAATTGTCTAAGGATATCCGGGACAAATTTGTATACCTGCACAAGACTGGAATGGTGAGAAGGAGTTAACTGTTGGTGTGATAATAACAAAATAGAAGAAACACCAATTGACTATCAATCTCCACTGGTCTGGAGCTCTGCGAAAGATTTCCCAATGTCGAGTGAACCTAAAGATTAGAAATGTGAAGAAACAACCTAGAACTACACAGCAAGAGATTGTTGATGATCTCAAGGCAGCTGGGACCACAGTCACCAAGATGAACATTAGTAATATTATGTTGTAGTGGACTGAAATCATGTAGTGCATGCAAGGTCTCCCTACTCAAAAAGGCACATGTACATGCCTGTCAGAATTTTGCAAATGAACACCTGGATGATTCAAAGGAGGGTTGGGAGAAAGTGCTGTGGACAGACGAGTCCAAAATTGAGCTTTTTGTCATCAACTTGACTCACCGTGTGTGGAGGAAAAAAAAGCTGACTTGGACCCCAAGAGCACCATCCCAACCATTAAGCATGGTGGTGGAAACATTATGCTTTGGGGTTGTT
Source organism: Acanthosepion esculentum (assembly GCA_964036315.1). NCBI lineage: Eukaryota > Metazoa > Mollusca > Cephalopoda > Sepiida > Sepiidae > Acanthosepion > Acanthosepion esculentum. The sequence goes on along the minus strand of OZ038489.1, from coordinate 57,616,340 downwards.
TCTCTGCTAAGGGTCATAGGAAAGATGGATGGGGCCAAGTATAGGGAGATCTTGAGTGAAAACCACCTTGTCTCAGAAAGGACAATGAACATGGGCATGGATGTGTGTTCCAGCATGACAACGACCCAAAACATATGGCTAAGGCAACAAAGGAGTGGCTCAAGAAGAAGCACATTAAGGTAATGGAGTGGCCTAGTCAGTTTCCAGACCTTTATCCTTTAGAGAATATGTGGAGAGAGCTGAAGCTTCGAGTTGCCCAATGATAACCTACAAAACTTAAGGATTTGGAGAGGATCTACAAAGAGGAGTGGGCCAAAATCCCCCATGGGATCTGTAAAAATTTTGTAACCAACTACAGGAAATGTCTGGCTACTGTGCTTGCTAACAAGGGTTTCTTCACCAAATACTGAGTTATGTTTTGCTATGTTTTTCAATTAAAAAGAAATAAATGTTCAAAAATTAATATAATGTGTTTTTCTAGATTTTTTTTTTATATTCTATCTCTCACTTTCAAGATGGACCTACCCTGAAAATATAGACCATTCCTATTTTTGTAAGGTGGCAAATTCAAAAAATCAGCAAGGGATGAAATATTTATTTTCCCCATTGTATCCCTTCAGGACATGGGCAATCATGGCTCTCCCCAAATTCCTACCCTTTGTAGCTCTTAGCAGTGCTTGTCTTTTTGTTATCTTTCTTATTACCTGCTCTGCCAACCATTTATGCAAACTCATTAGGTAGGTTATTCACTGCTTTCCTTGTAAACTCCAACTGGATATAGTCAACACCATTGAAGAGCTGCTACAAGCATGCACAATACTTGGCTGACAGGTTGGATCCATAATCTTATGTGGTCTCAAAATGGCATCAATTTTTCACAGTCCAATAGCAATGTGCACTGTCCCAAGTGCCCAAGTGTCAATAATGTTATTCTTGTTCATTGATGATTATGAAATGCAGTGTACACTTTACAGTGCATTGACTGAATAGTGCCTTTGGGAGGGTATCCTTGTTAGTCAGTGGTGGATCTGTTATTGCATTACCTGTGGGTATCTTCTGTATTTACATACAATTGATATCTCCCACATTTGTTGTTAGTGTTGTCTAAGAAAAACCTAGAATATTTCCTCCCCTATCTTTCTAGCATCAACAATCATTTTGCAGTCAAATGGTGTCCATGTTGTGTGGATACCACTTATAAATTATAATTTAGTAATTACATAACAAAAAGTAACCAGAAATTCTCTGTTAATTAAACAGAATAATAATAATAATAATAATAATAAAAACTGAATTTAATCAACATTGTGGTTTGGTTTATATCAAAGTGAATGCAAGATCAAGTGACTAGCTTTCTAAAGAATGTGAAACTCAGGAAATAATAGCCCATTTTGTTAGAATACAATACAATGGCTTCTTAGTGTTGTTTATTTGAAATGCCATATCAGGAGATATTACTGTGGGATTTCTATATATGACAATACATGAGACATTATTGGGAGCAAGAAAGTTTTAAATATATTTTGAAAGTTTATATTGTTCTGTAGCAAAAAAGTTAAAGTTATTAAGCACAACAAAGGACAGGAAATTGTGGAGAGCCATGATTGGCAATTTTCTGAATGAATACAGCATATAAAAGAAGAAGATATTGTTCTGTGATGTTAAATTTGATTAAAAAATTTGCTACTGATATTTAGTTCTTCGGTATTTGATATAACAAAAGTCAATACAAGGGGTACTGAAAACTTTTTGACCTCACCCACTTTGCAAAATCAGTGTTCATATATTTGGTCTTTGAAGTACTGATTTTGAAAGGTGAATCAGGCTGAGAGCTTTTCAGCATCTGCTCATAAATGCTAGAAGTCAAGAATTACAATCTTTCATCACATGAAAATCTATAATGTCCATTTGTTTGGACTACTGCCAATGACAGAGGCAAGTTTCTTTAAGTTCTGGTATCTGAATGCTTCTTAAATTAAAATTAAATTAAAATAGGAATAAAAGTATTTATTTTAAACACTATTTTGCCTTTTATTCCTACCTTAACATGATTGATCCACTTAATCCCCTCTTGAAATGAAAGACTCGGAGGTTTGCAAAGGCCAGATACGCCAACTTAAAGGGAAATAATACAATATAATCTATGATATTTTATTAGAATGTCCAGAATTGTATATTAGATGACTTCAGTCAATCTGATATAACTAAAAGAAAGATTTTCCAAAATTAATTCTAGCTGCTTATTTAAATATACCAAAGATGTGAAGAATGTATTTTCTTAGTGATTATAAATGCAATAGTCCTACAGTACACAGTCACTCAATGGTATCTCACTAGTGACACTATAACCTTACAAGAAAGTGTCTGTTCATGTAAGTGCAGTAAATTATATGTTAATCATCCTATATGGTGGTGAAAACTGGACAATTTCCTCACAGATATAAGAGATGTGGTTCTACAGAAGAACCATGAACAGAATACATAACCAAGAAATTTTAAGGAAAATGGAAACAAAAATGACACTTATACCTAGAACCAAAATAAAGTTGGAATTTCAGGGATGTATAATGAGAGAAGAGGACTTGGAGAATTTGATACTCCCAGGACATTGAAAGCAAGATGAAGGGGACAGAGGAAAACAGCAAGTAACCTACTTAATAAGCTTGGTTAAATGGATGGAAAAACTAGTAATAGGAGAAATAGTAAAAAGGCAGACATTGCTAAGAACTATTAAGGATAGAAAATTGTGTCCTGAAGAAAAGAAAACCACAGCTTGACCATAACCAATCTAACAATCAGTAATCCAGTACTAATTTCCCTGAGAGCAATTTAAGATTTTCTTGGTTTCTTCATGGACCTGTAGTGGGTATATTTTCTTTTGATGAAAAGTTCTAAGCTCCTGGTACATTTGACCCACTAACAATTTTTGGTGAACTTGTATAAATTTAAAGAAATAATAAGGCATAGAATTTGAACAAAGAAATATTAATAAATATGCAGGAATGAAAAGAATATGTCATTTCACTATGAAAAGTCACCGAGAAAGAGATTGAGTCCTTCAAATCTCAAGCTGCCTGTAAATTGTCAGGGGGCAATAATTCCAAAATCTCTCTGCAGTGAGATTTATTAAGCGGGGCGGGGGGGGGGGGTTGGGTAATCCAACAGACCTGCTACTATTGCATTGGTAATGCTAGCAGCTGTTGCATCAGCTATGCTTGAGCAATTTTAGACATTGATAAGTTATTTCTACTTGTCTTTGGTACATTTGTATTATAGCTCACAGTCATGGCTCCAATGTATACAAGATATATTTCTCCTGGTCTGAAGTGTAAACACCATACATTATCTATAACAGATAATTCATTTTCATATAATTTCTACAATAGCAATTTCAGATTTCCTGGATCATTTCACAAACCTGCCATTATTGTTTGGTGGCATTAGATGCTTTATTGTCTGTTTTTGAGCACTTTCAAACACTTATTTTTGTGGATTTTTTATTGTAACCAGCTGATTATTTTACTAACCAACATCTCTATATGCAGTAAGAAAATAAGAAAAAAAACCATTGTACTATAACCAAGCACTTTCTGGTTTCCTTACCTACATAAAAGGGTTGTGAATGAGATTTTTTAGATGAGATATAGGCATTTAACAAATGGCAAAAATTCATTAAAAACAAAAAGAAAACACCAAAAAAAAGAAAAAATCAAAAGACACTAAATTACTTATATGTACAGTCTAGCAATCACCAATCCTGAAATCAGTCATTTGGTTCAATCATTAATCTGGCATTAATTTCTATATCAATTTGAGATTTCCTGGGTCACTTCACTGACCTGTCACTAATGTGAATTTAACACTCACAGATCATATTGATGGTAATAGAAGCAGTAAGTTTTCTACTTGTCAAATCTGAATAAATAGTTGGCAAAACATGTAAATAAGCAAGAATTACTTAGAGTAACAAAAATATTAACAAAATATATGCTTAACTAATGTTAATTATAATGTTATAAAGAATGTCATTATAAAGTTAGCAAATGTATTCTTAATTAATAATAATTTGTATTATAAAGTTAGCAAATCTATATAGTGATATTAGATTCTTTACTGTCTGTTTTTGAGCACTTTAAAACACAGGTAAAGGTTTTCTACTTGTCCTTTGTGCATTTTTATTATATATTATGTTTATCCCCAGTCATAACACCAATGAATACTGGAAATACTTCTTATGGTGTGAAGTTCAAACACCATATATGGTCATTCATAGCAGATAAGGTAGAACTTATAAAAAACACTTCTTTTATTTGTGTTTCATTAAAATTTCATTTAATGTTTCACTTTTAGAGTGGAGTGATGACATTTTTTATATAATCAACAGAATTACTTGTAACCTTTATTTTACTTGTTTCATTAAAATTTCATTTGACTTCTATTTAATTATTCTTTTTCCTTTATAAACCAATGCACACTTATTTACACATCTTTCTAAAGGCATGATGAAGTGGTTAGCTGTTGGGCTAAGTGTATTCTAATCTAACCATCAGTAATTTGGCAAACAACTACAGGTCTCAATGATTCTTGATAAGTGATGCTCAACCTGTACTGGTTCTGAAAAAATTATTATTTAATAAAAACAATTTCAAAGCTGACTGTTTGACCAACTTTTTACAAGCCTTTTCCCTATAGCAATTTAGTGCTGCTGTTGGAGACCTTTTAAATTACATTCATCAATCAAAATATGGATCATTATTAGAAAATGTTTCTAAAGCACAAGTTATTGTAGGGGACCATGCGGTGTGCGAATGTGAGAAGAGAAGATGAGTTATCTCTAGGTTAAGGCTTCCGCTGGCCGGTCCAGCTACATAAGAATGTTGGACTTTAATGGAGTTCAAAGAAACAAACAAGACCGATATATATGTACAAAACAAATATATATTAATACCTGAATTACAAATAGATTAAAACACAAGTTACAATACATTGAAGACATGAATAAAAGGTTACAGTGTCTGTATGAAAAGTTGTGTATGTGTGTGTTGTTTTGGATGTCCATACAGGTGAATTTTGTTTTAGCGTGTTCCCAGAATATAGGAAACGCTGGTTGTGTATAAGAGTTCACATATTGGAAATTTTTAGAGAAAGTTTTTTGTACCTCGCCCCACGTGCGAGGTTTCGGCCCGCGGCCGAAATCGACATGGTTGCTCACACATGCGCGTAAGCAGAGGAAAAGAGAGAAAGAGGCGAAAGGTCAGCCAGTATTTATACTCCCGGGAGAGAGAGACCCCTAGTGAAGGGTTAAGGAAATGAAGCGGAGCTAACTGCGACAATACCTCCCCTCTGATTAAAAGTTGTAGGAAACAAACTTTTAAAATGTAAAAAGTTTTGAAGATTATTCTTGTGTGCTGAAAAGAAAATGTGTCCGTAGTTGCGATGCGTGCTTCGACGAAATGTGCTTTGTATTTCTCTAGTGAGTCAGAGAAACGTCGGTAGTGTTCAGCGTTTATCCACGTTGAGTTGAATTTGTCGTCCCGGCAACCTGTTTGCTGTCCTCGTCGTACTTTTGCTTGAAAAATGAGGTTGTTTTGGGGATGCGAGTATAAAATTCTGCGCCCATGATTTAAGCAGCGTTGTGTGGAGTTGGGTTGCTGGTCAGCAACGATGGTCGGCCAAGTGAATGATGAGAAGTGGAAGCGCGTTGCCATGTTGAGCTGATATCGAATATCTACCGAGTGTCAAATGAAAGTTGGGAAAATTTGCTGTTATTGACGGTAGAATATCATTCTCGCAAAATTCTTAAGTCATTCGAATTGCATCGTTGCCGGGTGAGAAAGGACAGTGAGTTGCCTTTGCTTGAGAATGAGGTTCACACTTTTTCTATTTCAGTTCAGAAGAAAGTTGAATTTTGTTTAAAAAAAAATGGCGTCGTGTTCTGTTTGGTAAGCCGGGTGAAGTTGAGGTCAAGCGTTGCCGAGAGAAAGGAAAGGTCAAGCAACATAGACCAGTAGAAAGAAAGAGTTGCAAAGGCTTGCTTGTAGTAGTATTATTTTACCTAAGCTTTAAGCAAATATATCTGTTGTTAAAACCCACTGTGAATAATTCTTCTCCGCTTCATTGTCTGAATGAAACTTTTCCGGTTCTGCTAACTCATTAAGGTGTGCATAGATAACGGTCTCATTATCAGTTTGTAATAAATCTTGAATATCACCTGCATCAACTTCTCTAAATTCCACTTACTGTATCATTTGTAAAAGGATGATTTAGACTGTTTTGCCCTGTGTCCTTATAAAGACATTCAAAATTAAGCCTGAAATTCTAGTAACAAGCAGGCAATGTGAATGTGATTTTGGCTGTCAGTCTGCAACAATTCATTGTAATGAGGTCTTGTCAGAAGTGGAAATGTACAACAAAGTATCAATGTGTCCAGCTAAAATACAAAAATATTAATTCTAAGAGAAAAGAGATTGCTTCAATGAGGGCATCATCACAAAAATGTCTTTTTTGGTAAGGAAATAGATATTCAGAAATACAACTTCATGAACTAATTGACTTCTTTAACTATAAAACTGGAATGAATTTGTTTTTTATTACCATGTCCCTTCAGATGCAGTTGATAATGACTCTCCGCAGATTCTTTTTTTTATTATCTGTGAATTGCCATGCATTCTTGGGAAAGATAGTTGAATGGTTTCTTTCTCTTAAACTGGTTGCCACCCAAAGCTAAAGAAACCCAGTCTCTGTTGCTATTTAATCTGTTGTGGTAAGAGCCAGTTATCCTCTTTACTATCATGAATGAACTGATCCATTCATGATAAGTAGTTCGGGAAAATTGTCTAGAAAAGACGATAATATTATTACAGTGATTTGTCTAGCTGAGTACTGAATACTACTATCTTGACTGATTCTGTTGAGTTAAATGTTGTGTCTTGCCAGACCCCACATCACAATATAATCCATAGTTGGGGGCTAAAGAGATGGAGGCATGCCTTTCAAAAGGGTGTTAGTGCAAAAGTGAGTGCAATAGACTAGTCCAGAATTTGAACTTGGCTCACCTATTACATTTTCCATGTCAATATCCATTGCACTTGCCACATATCATGAATATATATCATGTAACATATTTATTTGTAATAAGGATTGATAGCTGGTTAGTGATGATCGATTGAAGATTTTTATTATAAATCATTTATAAAAATGAAGAGAAGTAAGTTTGTATTGAATAATAATTGGTTACTGGCTTGTACATATTTCTTTTCATTTAATTTGTCATAAGATTGGTTTTAAGAAGAAAAATGTCAAAGTAATTATCACTCTTTATTGTCTATGGCAATACAAACAGGCCAGAATGTGGCTAAGACTAAAGCATAATGGGGCCTTAGGGTTGCCCACCAGAAATACATGCAGGGACATCTGACCATGTGTGACATGGCACAACAAATATCCTGATATTATGCAACTGTTGATCAGAGCAGCCTCTCTAAGCACTACCAAATAGTTTGGGATACTAATGACCAGTTGGAAACAGCAACCAGAAAACTGCCAACCCAGTTCCTTCATAATGAAAAGTATAGCCACTGATCAGTCAGCTCACCAAAAAGTTAAGACAGTTAAATCATTATGGCTATGGAAGAAAAAACTGGTAAATAATATCCTAAACAGATTATATAAATAGGGATTAACCTCTACTCATGTTCAATAAACATGGAAGGAGTACTGACCGATAATAGATGAACCTATCTACTCCTATTAACCTGTTTACAGCAAAGGAGGCTGGGCACTTTTATTGAGACACTATATCTTGGAAGATTGCCAGATAAAATTCTAGATCTCATCCAGGCCAAGAGGAATTATTTAATTTTAAAACTTCTCTTAAGGTTATACCAAGAGTTGAAATCAAAGTAAAGTTAACATAAAATTAGATGACTTAATCTAGTTAAAATTAATACAAATTTAAAGTTTAAATATACATACACACATTTATCATGAGTTTATTTTGAAGTTTCATTGCAATGTAGCAATATTAAATATTTGTAGCAATGACAATAAGCATTTTTACCTTTTTCTTTTCTGCTCACATAATCTGATTTTGTAGAATTAATACAGAGCTGACATTTTTATTATTTTACCAATCTCAATAAATTGCAGAATAGATATAATTTCATACTGCTTTCAATAAGAAAAATATATTGAGAACTTAGTTTTAAGAAAAAAATAATTCTGTTTTCATTGGTTTATTCAATCTCATTTAAAATTGTTAACTAATATACATTTATTGTTTCTTTTTATTAAACTTTTCTATTCCTTTCATTTCAATAAGTTGACAGAAAAAAATCCCTTTGATGCTAAGTTTATGACAAGAATCAAATATATTAAAACATTGATCATTTATATTTTGGTAAAAATATCTCAGGTTATCATTTGACAATATAACTTTTTAGATAACATCAAAGACATTTTATGAACATGAAACAAGAAAATCATTCTTCATTTCAATTTTATGAAAACAAAAAGAAAAAGCATTTAATTTTATGTCTTCTAATAATCTATAAAAATTATGCCATGGAACATTCTCTTTTCTTATATTTTCTTATATTTTGGCTACTGATATAATTTTCAGAGCACTTAAGAAATTGAAGTGTGATTTGTGAATCCTTACATTAATCTTTGCATTGTAGCTTGGCAGAATAGTAAAATTTATTAATTTAAAAAATTCTCAATTCAAGACTATTTCTATATAAGAATATCACATTTTTGTGTTCATGCTGAAAACCAGCTCAATTTAATATTTTTTCAACCCTTTTCTTCTTTTTCTTCTTCTATGTACCATGTCCCTTCAGAACATTAGCGATCATGGCTTTCCACAATTTTCTGTCCTTTGTAGTGCTTAATAAATTTTGTTACCTCCTAAACTTTACTCTGCCGTCCAATTACTCAAGCTCACTAAATAGATTATGTGCTGATTTCCTCTGTCCTGTGAGTAGCAAATTTTCCAAGCCGTCTTTCCTTATTATGTATCCTCGAAATTTCAACTTTCTCTTCCAGATGTTTTTGCTTCCATTTTCTCTAAAACTTTGTTGTTGCTCACATGTTCAGTCCATGATATTCTCTGAATCTTTCCATATTTCAGATGAAGAAGAGATTTGAACCACATTTCTGTTGCTTCAAGTCTCTTTTTCATCTGGGATGAAACAGTTCAGCATTCATTGCCATATAGGAGGACTGATATTAAATAACAGTTCTGTTGAAACTTGACTAATGCATTGAAACAAGAAAGTGTACACAATATTTACATATAGTCTTTTGTATATTCCTGGGAAGACCGTTCCTGGAGAATGTGTTGACTAAGTCGCAATCGGGCAGAGTCTCTAGTTGAATCTCTTGATTTATATAGTTGGTACTCCACTATGCAAATTAGGTGGATCCTACCACAACACCCCCCTCCCAAGCCTTGGAATCCCTTTTGGATTTCAAACTGGCTTCCTATATGGGATGATGATTATGGCTATTTCTTTGTAGATCCCATTTGCATACTTCATATGTATATGTCAATGCGCTTAATTTTAATATCTTTTCCATTTTGGATTCACGTCCAATGGGTCCGTGAACTTTCGTTTCCTACCAATCTTCTCGGTTCAGGAGTATTCTGCGGAGGTTCTACTTGAAAAATATCATACATTACATCAATGGGATCTTCCTCCTCATCCGGTATACTCTCTTCATGCTCTAGAACGTAACATTTTTTAAGTTGGTTCTGGTGCCTTTTATGAGTATTCTTCGGCCCTTTAATTATGTAAATCAGGTCACCGATTCTCTTGTCCACTATGCCTCGCTCCCAGAACTCAACGTTGTTTCTGTAGCACTTGAAAAAGACCTTCTCTCCGGTGGTGTATCTTTTTCTAGCTGTATACATAGTATTCTTTACTCTATTTTTTCCTGGCAAAAGCTTGTCAAACACTGACTTAAGTTTCCTAGCGAACATTAGTTCAGCTGGTGCCATGTTTGATTGTGTTCTCTGGTTTGGTTTGATTTCTTTTTTATGCACACAATCAGGGCAGCCCATGAATTAGATTCTACTTTCGAAATAATTCCCATTTTTTCCAACCTATCAAGTTCTTCGTTAATTTTCTCTACACTTGCGAAAGGCACGTTACGTTTCTTTTTAAAAATTGGCATAGTATTTTCCTTTAATTCAAATTTAGCTTCAAACTTGTTACATCTTCCAAGACCAGGTGTGAAGGTTTCCGGAAACTTTTTCTTTAATTCATCTTTAATGTCCTGTCTTGTTTGCGTATTACTTTCTACTTTTCTGCAGAATAAGTTTAACGGTTTATCCCACAATTTGAATGTTTCAATAAAATCTGTACCCATCAAGTTTTCTCCCTTTTTCAGAATGAAAACTTTTATTTTTTTAACGATCCCGTTCAATTTCATGGGAAGTACAACCTCCCCTTCGAAGTTAATTTCCTTTCCAGTTACCGTTCGAGTGAGTTTCGTTGACTTCATTATTGTAGGACTTTTTAAAATTTTCCATGTTTTATAGTTCATTATTGTTAAATCTGACCCCGAATCGAGTTGAAATTTGATATTCTTTTTAAATATTTCAGTCGTCACATATTTCCTCAAATCTCTATCTGATTTGATATTCGAATTTGTTTGTCTAATTCGGCTATTGAATTTTTTCATTTTACAACACGATCCTTTGTGACCATTCTTGTGGCACACGAAACATTTCTTATTTCTATATGGGCAATTTACCTCACAGTGTCTTTCGTTACAACGTCTGCAATTACATGGTGGGATCTTTTTTTCATCCTCGTTCTTTTTATTTAATTTTTCTTGTCTATTATTAAAATACGCCGAATTTTTACTCCAATTTTTTGCTGATGGGTAATTTGACTGTTTTTTTATTTTTTTAATATAAGCAATGCCAGCTTCTTCGATTTTTTAAGACTCTTTCTTTAAACTTACGGCCCGTTGACACTCCTCTGCTAACTTTTGCAGGGTAAGGTTTTGTTCAGATTCAAGTTTAGACAAAACTCTACGTCTTATTTCGGCACTCTTACTGGATACCAGTCCTTGAGCAAAAATTAAACACTTGAATTCTTCAACTGTAATCTCTGCCAATCTGAAATTGTCACAATGTCTATTCACTATAGATGCATATGTTAAATAATCCTGATCGTCGGATTTAGAGACATTCATGCATAACCATCACTTATGCCAAAGCGACCTATTTGCTCCAAACAGCTCTTTTAGCAATTTCACTGTTTCCGAGAATTCCAATTCAGTTGTTTTTCTCGGTAGCATAAAATCTACAAATTTGCTATGTTCTGCTGTACCTAGCTTTCTTAGTAATAGACTGATTTTTCTTGAATTCGACCAGTTTTCACAGTCTGTGTAGAAAATATCTTCATATCGTTTAAAGTACGCTTCAAACGTTTTTTCTTCATCTGGCACATAGTTGAAAGTTTCCAGCGAATTAAATATGGTGTTATTAGAATATGAAGAATTTCCTTCATTTGCCTGATAGTTGTTTAATTTCTCCAGTGTTAACTTTTGAATTTCTAAAAGTCTTTCCTCTTGCTGTTCTTGATATTTTTGCTGTCTTTCATCTTGCTTTTCTTGATATTTTTGCTGTCTTTCATCTTGCTTTTCTTTATATTTTTGCTGTGCTATCTGTTGTTCCCTTATTAATAAGGCAAACTGTTCATGCTGGGATTTGAATAATTCAGATATGACTTTGGATAGTTCATCCATCTTTAGCTGATAGTGTTCATGCGACAAAGAATATACTTTTAATTTGTGTATCCACGGATATCATATAAGCTGACCAGAAAATCGAAACAACGTACGACTTTTTAATTTTATGTCTTGCTTTTACATTCACGCCCGTGATAATCAACTTTGGTATTTTTTTTTTCTTGTTGTGAACAGAGACCGTCGGACTTTTTTTTTCGTTTTCGACTTCTGTTCACGTATTTCAATGACAACTTCAGATTTTATTATCAGAGGTAATTCGTCACTATATTGTTGAACAAACAAAAAAAATAATTTTTTAAAGTTCGTTACCTTTCAAAGTTGACACGGTGTATTTGTGCGCCTTTTAATTCCATGCATGTTTTGTAGTCGGCCAGTTTTTTTTTTTTCTTTTTAGCGGGTGTCTCGTAGATAATTTTTTCAATTTAAAATCACCGTTATTCGTTTACGACACATTTCAAATTTTTCTGAGTGAACGTTCCTTTATGCTTAGTCGTCCTTTAACGAGTTCTACATATCCAGAAGTTCAGAATCCTTCGTCGTTATGTTAAATGTTGGACTTTTAATTAATAATTTTTTTTCAGCCTGGGTTCTTCAATGACTTGTCCCAATTGTTGAAAACTCTCAATTATTAATTCTTTTTTTTTTCCTATGGTTCTTTCTACTTCGTCGCCATTGTTGAAACTTGACTAATGCATGGAATAATAATGCAACACAAAATGTACTTAGAACAAAATGTATTGAAACAAGAAAGTGTACACAATATTTACATATAGTCTTTTGTATATTCCTGGGAAGACCGTTCCTGGAGAATGTGTTGACTAAGTCGCAGTCGGGCAGAGTCTCTAGTTGAATCTCTTGATTCGCCTCCCATGTCTTCCCGGTACCAACCATATTTATATAGTCGGTACTCCACTATACAAATTAGGTGAATCCTACCACAACAAGTTCAGTACTCTTTTCTTTGTTTCTAACAATTTTTTTTCACTTAGCTTTTGGAAAGCATCTTTTACTATCCCAATGCACTTCTGGCTTTCAGTGTTGTACTTTCCATCTTCTGTTAAAACACTTCCCAGGTACACTATTTACATTATTCGGACTATTGTTCACATCTTTGTCGCCATAATAAATATGGCAACAAAGATGAGGACAATAGTCTGAATAATGTAAATAGTGTACATAATACCTCATCTCAGAAATATAAACAGATACTTCCCAGGTAATTTTCATTAAAATTATTAAATTTAAAAAAATTGAAACTATAAAATAACAATATTTATTATGTGTAGATAGTAAAGAAATTAAATGCATTAGTGCTTTTGAGATATAAGTGTAAAATGGATAATACTGCATTTTCACTATAACTTGATACATTTTATTGAAGTTTTACAATAGTCTAAGCAAGTTAATTGGATATTACTTAAAATTTAACTAAAATAAAAAAAAAATAAAACAGTCTTCATTTCTAAAAACTAGATTAGACCCCAAAGTCTCAAACATAAACCACAAATAGTTATACTACAAATCTGTGATAAAAGAAATATCAATTCTAGTAATATTTATAAAAATCAGTGAGCATGTAGAAGAGTGAAAAATAAATACATTTCATATATAATGCTCATGTTAATTAAACCTTATATATTACCCAAATTACCCAAATATGGAATTTCAGAAAATTGGAATACTGAATGAAAAAAAAAATTTTCAGGAAGATTTATATTCCAAGTCTTTGAAAATTACACTTAAAATATAAAAAAAGATGAGGAATTGTACTTGATTTTTATTATTCATGAGATTTTAGTCTGCATTTTAATGTGGCCAATCAGTGTCATAAAATACAAAAAGGAAAAGAAAGATTAAATTTTGCCTATATTATATGACATGATACATATGTATATATTCATGTTCATAATGTTGACATAGTATTATAATGAGTGTTGTTTTCAACCAACTGAATTCATCTGTGGATGTGCAGATAGCATAGTGGTTATTGGTGTGGCTAGTGGAATTAGTGTACTGAATACAAATTCTGACCATGTTCACTGCATTCACTTTCACATAAATACTCTTGGAAAAGGAATGAATCTATCTCTTCTCCTTCCAGTTATTGGTTAAATAGTAGGTTAGACAGTGCTCTCTAGCTTTGGTCAGCAACCAGTCTTGTCCTAAGTCTCAATTCAAACCAGATTGAGAATGGGACTAGCAACACCTAGTGCAGTGAGGCTGTGGCTCTATTTTCCAGAGGAGCTTAATAGCACTAAAAAGGAGGAGAAAAAATTTAAGTAAGTGAAAGATATTGTGTTGAGAGCAAAAATTTTCAGCAATTTTTAAATTAAAATTACCTTTCCATTGTGTATTTAGTCTCTTTTTTGGAAAAGAGTTTGCTGAGAACTTGTGCACACACCTCATACTCTAACCATTTTCAAATAATGTATGCAAATCTGTTTTGATACATCAATATAAATTTAATATAATGCTGTACATCGACCCAGTTATTAAAATGGTTTTACAATTTGTTCAACTGATAAAATATTTTATTTTGCAAACTGGACATAAATTACTTAAAACTTTTATATTTGTTTCAAGTTACTACACTGATATGTAGGAGTATATTTGCTCAACCAATTGCTACTTAAATTCTTTTACACATTTAGCATAAGGAGTTATCTGCTACAGGCAGGATTACACTGTTCATCTCTTAAAAAATGTTTGGTTTGAAACTTGCAAATTAAATTTACAAATATAATTTGATTTGCCCTGGCTTCATAGTTAACTGTATTAGTCACTGCAGCCATTGGAAAGCAAGTTTTTTTTTCCAATCTCACTGAATACATATTGTTTTGGTGCTGGTTTAGTGAAATATTTCCTTGAATTTGAAGACAGATTCAACTGAATATTGGGCCCAGTCATGGTATTCTGTTATCAATAGACATAAAGGTAAGGGAAAATGTAAAAAGAACTTTGTCTTTTTGCATTTAAGTTAAGAACTTAATGAAGATAATTTGCTAGAATCAGATTTTATTTACAATGGAACAAGAAATATTTGATAAAAAATGCACCATTAGAATAGAAATTTTAACTTCTGTCTGAGTTATTATTACTTTTATTATTTACAGGCAGACTATTGTCTTCATCTTTGTTGTTGTTATCACAGTGTTTCAGCCGTTGTAATCTCCAGCCTTCATCCAGTGCATGTTGATCTGGGGAACATTCAGAGAATTTAAAACTGAGCCCTTTATTTAATCTATGGGGTAGATTGTTCTCATTCTGCTGACCATGTCTAGAGATATATTGTCTACATGTTATTTAGTATTGTTCAGTTATTTCTCATCCTGCTTCCACTGAGTACTAAACCTGTACTATCCAACCAAGCTCAGGGATTGAACTCACAATTACTATGTCACCAGGTTCATAAACTAATGCTGATGAAGCCTGGAGGGTGCAATATTCAAAACATTGTAATAATAAAAACAAAGATGAGGCCAATAGTTCCCATTTAAATAATGTAAATTTATGGTTTAAATAATAAATTGATAAATTTCTTTTTAATTTTCTTCAATAAGGACCTGTAGCAGTAAGAATATTTGATTAGAAAGTTCATGGATATATGTGCCACTTGTAAGTGCAAGGATATTATAAAAAAGACTATTTACAAAACAACTGACCTAAAATTCTCATATTCCTTAAGTGATTAGAAGCCATATTTGAAAATAAGATTTTTGTTACCTTAACAGCAAATATACATTTATCAGTTGATCTCATTCTCTTTATATCAAAATCATATTCAAAACTCAAGCATACATAAGTTTATGAACATTAATATGCAAAAGTTCCATCGACAAAGGAAAAAAGTTGACCAACAGGTTAAGTATGAAAGTAAAAATGTATAAATGCAGAAATATATTTGCAAATTTTCAAAACTAACATAATTAATCACATGTCCACAGTTTTCATTCAATAATTTCTTATTATCAACCTTTTGCAGTTTATTTAAAGCCAGAAAATATACTTGATTCTAAGAGATAATAATGTTTTTACTGATACACGTCCTATTAACTACTCCATAACTTGAAAAAGAAGAGCCAGATCCATACCTTTCCCAAGTAAGACAATACAATGAAGCTAACTGGAATTGGAACTCAGCTCTCCAATTTCAAATTTCATACTTTTATCCATTACACCATCCACATATCCAAGCTTGCAGCACCTGGTATTCCCAAGCAGTCACCCATCTATTTACTAACCAGACATGACATTGCTTAATTTCAGTGATTGTATGAGAACTGGTGTTTCAATATAACATGGCCATAAGTCTGAACACTAAAGTTCATTCAGACTTGATAAGAAAAAACAAACCATATAATAATTATCAATGTGTATTTATATATTTCCTGTCCCATCTGTAGTGGAAAGGTAGGTAAATCAACTTAAGTTAGTAAGTTTATGAGTGATTACTTCCTGTAGTCATTTTAACAATCTATACAAATAAAATATTTATCTGCAATCAGACAAAATTAGTTCTCAAGCAAAATGAACTATTTAATTAATTAGTTCCTTTATTACTACATTTTTAGATTGCAGTCTTATTTGTTCAAGCCTTTTATGTGAGACACTCAGATACCTTTGTCTATTCTTGCTTCAACTTAGTCTTAAAATAGGCTTTGTCATTACTGTCTTTGTTGTTCTGTTCCTAATCATTTTCTTCTGAGACATATTTTCATTTTACTGTTATATTAAACATATAAAAATTTTAACAAGAAAAGATACTGAGCAAAAATTGATTTATATTATACCAGGAATACTCAGTGAATCATAGATACCATTAAACATTGAAAACATATAAAGGGAACAAATTAATTAAATGGTTCATTGGTCTCTAGTTGTGAATTCTTTATCTCTAATATATTTGAGATAAAGAATTCACAACTAGAGACCAATGAACCATTTAATTAATTTGTTCCCTTTATATGTTTTCAATGTTTAATTATTTCTCTCCAAGCAGTTGCCATGAATCTATTTGTAGAAAAGTCAAGGTGATGCCACATCATGTCATTAAGAAAGTAACTGGAGATGAGATGCCTGGTTAGGATTGATTGTATTGCAGACCATTTTTCTTTGTCAAGAATCTTGAGATGTACAGTAGGAGTAACAGACCCAATATGACAACAGTATTCAATACATGTTTGAATGGTAGATTTATAAATGAGCAAGATGGATTCTGACAAGAACATGTTTTGGGCATGGCACAATGAACCAAACGTCCTCACAGCAGACATCGGAATTGACTTGATATAGTCAGTCTCCTTCACGCTAGTGGGAAACATGAGGTCAAGAAAATGTAGAGTGTTGATCTTCTGAGTTTTTAGGCAAAAAAAATTGTAAGGCAGAATTGATGGATAAAGTGAAATGCAGTTACAATAAAAGCTGGTTAATTCTTTACAATAGTAAACAAATGGCAGCTAATTTTATATGAAACATACTGATATTTCAAATCTCAAATCAATATTTATGTAGTGAGACTGAAGCTTAAAAGGTATTGTATAGCTGTGTTGTTTTAGAAACTTGCAGATAAAAATAAACAATGCTAAAAAGGGCATAAATGATCTGTAGATACCAACAAATTGTGAAGATGTTCATTATTTATCCTGGAAAACCATGACACAGATCTGAGAAGTACAACTTGAAAATGTGTTGATTTATGACCTGTATCAAGAGAGAAGATATTAAAAAATCAATTTTTGTCATGTTATGAAATCTTTTAGGTATTATTGCAGAGGAAGTGTTGGAAAGCAGAAAATTTCAGATCCTAAATCATGTTGCAAAAAAAGTGATAATGACTGATGCTGGATGATCGGTGCTGGATTAGCCTAGAAGCAAAAGTAACAAATACTAAAGGCCCTGGGGTTTTTTGGGATCCTGGATTAAATACTTCCAAGTTATCTGTTGAAATCACTACCTGGCAATGTTAATGTTTACAGGAAGAGAGAGTTGCAGTTTTAATTACTCCTCATTTCAAGTAACATTGGGTCATAGCCATTAAATATACAGTAGGGAAAATAAGCATTTCATCCCCTGCTGATTTTCTGAATTTGCCACCTTACAAAAATAGGAACGGTCTATAATTTTCAGAGTAGGTCTGTCTTGAAAGTGAGAGAATATAAAAAAATTCTAGAAAATCACATTGTATTAATTTTTGAACATTTATTTCTTTTTTATTGAAAAAATAAGTATTTCACTTATTTCACTTGGCTCACTCCTCTTTGCAGATCCTCTCCAAATTCTTAAGGTTTGTAGGTTGTCGTTGGGCAACTCAAAGATTCAGCTCCCTCCACAAATTCTCTAAAGGTCCGGAGACTTTGTTGCCTTAGCTCTATGCTTTGGGTCAATGTCATGCTGGAACATCCATCTATGATCCATCTTCAGTGTCCTGGCTGAGGCAAGGAGGTTTTCAATCAAGATTTCCCTGTACATGGTTCCATCCATTTTTCCCTCAACCTGGTGTAGTTAACCTTTCCACTTAGCAGAGAAACAACCCCAAAGCATAATGTTTCCACCACCATGCTTAATGGTTGGGATGGTATTCTTGGGGTCCAAGTCAGCTATTTTTTCCTCCAAACATGGCAAGTCAAATTGATGCCAAAAACTCAATTTTAGTCTTGTCTGACCACAGACCATCCTCTGAATCATGCAGGTGCTCATTTGCAAACTTCTGACGGGCATGTACATGTGCCTTCTGAGTAGGGGGACCTTGCAGGCACTACATGATTTCAGTCCACTACAACATAGTGTGTTACTAATGTTCATCTTGGTGACTCTGGTCCCAGCTGCCTTGAGATCATCAACAAGTTCTTGCCATGTAGTTCTAGGTTGTTTCCTCACCTTTCTCATCATCAGGTTCACTCCATATTGAAAGATCTTGCGTTGGAGCTCCAGACTGAGGGAGATTGATAGTCAATTGGTGTTTCTTCTATTTTCTTATTATCACACCAACAGTTGACTCCTTCTCACCTAGCTGCTTGTCAATCATCTTGTAGCCCATTCCAGTTTTGTGCAGGTATACAGTTTTGTCCCAGATGTCCTTAGACAATTTTTTCATCTTACCCATTGTGGAGAGATTAGCTTCTAATTCTTTGAAGGATTCTGTGAACTAGTTTCTTTTATGCAGGTAAGGAGTACTTGATTAGGAGTAATAATTGAGTAATAGGACTAGTCTATATGCCTCCTGGTCACATAACTGGTCTGTGGGGCCTGAATCATTGCTGGTTGGTAGGGGGTGAAATACTTATTTTTTTAATAAAAAAAAATAAATGTCCAAAAATTAATATAATGTGATTTTCTAGAATTTTTTTAATATTCTATCTCTCACTTTCAAGACAGACCTACCCGA